>WEKY01003514.1:0-30172 GCA_013390045.1 Picathartes gymnocephalus | reverse complement strand
AAAAGAAAAAAAAAAGAAAAAGAGAAAAAAAATTTTAAAAATCCCTCCCACCCGAAACATGTAGGTAAGGTGCCAACGTACACCAGAACATACTGTATATGGACAGGGTCTTTCAATTTTGTCTTTTCCATCAATAACTGAGGCAGAGGAGGAGAAGACTCTTAAAAGTACCACTGAAAGATTATTTAATATTTAATTTACCTCACGTCAATACTGCACAACGAAATCCAAGAAGTCTGTTTATGCAATGAAGCAGAGCTAAGAATAACTATTCTCTTTTTTAATCTGAGAACAGATTCTTTTTCTTAAATCAATATCCTTAGCAAATTTTTTCTTTCTTTTTTTTCTTTTTACTGTATCAAGAGGAGAGTGTGAGATGTGATGGCAACCTTTAAGTTCATTTAAAAACTTTACACTGGACTGTACAAGATTTTTTTTGATAAACTATTTACATTTTCAGACTTTAAAACATATTCAAAGCAGCAATAGACACTAGTTTTTCCTCTAAACGCCCAAATAATTACCGGCCATGGGCCCAGGTAGGTACCTGCACTGTATATAGAATTTCTACAAAGAAAACCTGCCCATTAAGTAGCCAGTGGGTGTTGAACAGGCAGCCCTCGCCAGAAAGAGCTGCACCCACGTCATTGCTATAGGAATCAAAGCATAGTACCTTGACAAGAGAGTCTCAGTTGTCCCAACAGCTCTACACAAACTTTACAATTTGAAACAGCAGCTAGCATGTCAGTCCAGCATGTCAGTGAATTGTGCTGATTAAATTAACATAGAGTACAATCTCACAATATACATCACAAACAAATTACAATGTCAGGAAATAAGAGTTACAGTAAGATAAGTTATGTAGTAACAGCTTATAAGCTTGTCTTAATGTAATAAAAAAATTTTTACATGGGAAATACAATAATGAAAGAACATAAATGCTAAGCATTCTAGTTTGCTACAAGCTGAAGAAGGGTACAAGAAAAAAAAAAAAACCAACATTGCTTTCTGGAAAGCAAAACACAAATGACAAAGGAAGACAAACGGAGAATGCACACTAGCAGGTCTGCAATGTGCAGCATACAAACAGTTAAATATTTGCACATTCCCCATACTCCAAGAGCACCAAGGACCTCACTTGTGGTTTTTAGAAAGCGGAAATTACAAAGCAAGCCATGTCACTAAGTTGCTTTATAGCTTTCATATTGCCATAAATACCAATTTGATAAGTTTTCCTTTAGTCCAGTTCACCCCACCCTACCCATTTTCCCCCAGCATGTGAAATCCCAGAATACTTCTTTGTCACCATTTCCAACAAGTCTGGTAGTTAAAAAAGGGAGTCAGATTAAAATGAAATGGTTTTGCATATACAATGTTTTTTTCTTCTGTAGCAGGACATTGCTACATATCAAAAATGTAGCTTAATCTGAGAAAAATCACAGATTTTAATGGGTTGTACCAAAAAAAAAGAAAAGTCTAGAAGAAGTTATTTTTTTAAAGGAAAAAGTGTTTTGTAAAAGATCAAATGAGGTCATATAGTATCATTCTTTTAAAAGAACATGCTTAAGTGCCAACTTGAATCTTAAAAAAGCATGCAAAACACCAAGGGGTCCAAGCCCAATCATTAACTTCTCAGAAAAACGTGAAGGACTCTATCATACATCCTGCTGGCTGCATCTCCAGCGCACTTGTTCTTACTGTGGCCCTGGCTCAGCAAAGTTCACCCCGCTTCACACCAACACTGCACTGGTCCTCACGACCACTGTGGAAGTACTAATATGCTCCATATTAAGCAGGTAGGTAAGTGTTTTGCTAGGGGAGGATGGCGTCTGAATCTTGTGGAAGGTTTTGCTAGGAGCCGATTTTGAAATGCCATGCCTTTGATGGGAGCGAAAAACAAAATCCAGAATGCCAGGCTGGAGATTAGATGGCACTGGGAGGTGGTTGTGTTGTGTTTATCCAAAGCAGAAGCTGCCCACAGCTGGCTGCTGGACACTTTGCACAGGGTAGTGTGTTCACTGGGACTAATGCTGCTGTTGGGTTTGCATTTCCATCCCAGAGCTGCCCCATCCTTCCCCTCCCCCTGCCTCACGCTGCACCTGAGCACACTGATTTAGGAGCACGTGGGGATCCTGTGAATGCTCAGCTGGTGGTTTCACAAGCTAAACGGGGATGCCCAAACATACAGGCAGGGCAGAATCTGGCCAATTCTCCAGACTTGTTTCTGCACGTAAACCTGAACCCTGGAAAGCAGTATGGTTTCCACTGGGACCTTGATCTTCCATGTTTATAAAACGAGTGAACTATTCTAGTTGGTATCAGACAGTTTGGGGAGTCTTCTTCTCTTGAATATAAGTATTTAATAATCTTCCAAAAGAAAATATATTGTATCTGTTAATTAAATAAACTACTCACAGACAAAATAGTATTACTCTATTAGTGCTCCTGAATGGAGTTATTTTTTTCAGTCAGTTTCTAAGGGGCTTCAAACACAAAGCTTAAGAAGCAATTCCATGAATCCTCTTTGTGTACTGTGTGAACAATTTCCCTGGTATTACAGCCTTATATAACAATAACATGATTAAATGAATGTACAACACAAAGGTTTGATATCATTGAGTCTTGCCTGCATTGCAAGGGCCATTTCAGTAATTTTAATCTTTCAGGGATATGCTTTTGACTTCCAAATGCCATTCTTGTTAAGTAAAATATCTCACTGGTTTTACTTGGATTCAGAAGACTGTGTTTCCCATCAAATGTAGCCAAAGTTTGGCGTGTTTCATGTATAAACTTTCTAAAAAAAGAAGAAAGTATTCCCTGTTTGTGGAATATGCTACCAAAAATCAGAGAGAGCACAAGTGAGGAATCTTGCTGTCCCAGCTACAGGTCCACAATACTGCACTCACACTGCGGGTGTAAATTCAGCATCTACATGAGGTACAGTGACTTGTCAGCATTTAATATGGACCAACATACACCGATATAGAACAAAAGTAAATACATAACTTATACTTCACTAAGTATCCATGAACAAAAAATAAAATTCTATTTCCTATGTTATATTTACACAATTTTAAAAAAATCTAAAATGAGATGGTAAATTCATCAAAAAACTTTGTTTTAAGCTCCGATTAATAAAGTAAAAATGTTGGGTTTCATCCTTATGATTGTCCTTCCTTGATTTCTACTGACATTTTAGAGCCAATGTCGGCTAATAAATAGAATAACACGCTCACAGGCACAATTCAGATTCAAATATGTTCCTCCCACTCCCCCAGCCAGTAAATGCAATTTTTACCAGCTGGCAATTCCTGAACAGCCAGTCATTTTCAAGAATGTGGCTTTAACATACAGAGCATCAGCATTGAGGCAGGGCTGGAGCTAAAACAAAGTGTTCATACATACATGTATTTTGCATAAATAAATGAAATAACAAGACATAAAAATGACTCAAATCCGGCAACTGTGAGGCAGGCCCACACGAGTCGAAACAGATGACTTTTGTTCATGTAGTTTTCGTACAACAGTTTCACATTAGTCAGAAGTGATAAAAAATACCATTTATATCCAGTGCTTATAACACTTACGAAACAACATCTGTGAGTGTGTGTTTTTTTTGTACTACAAGCAAAATCAAGTTTCAGTCCTAAAGAACAGTCCTTTGTTCTCCACAAGCCTGCAGAATATTATTTTGGCATGGTCATAAAATTAAAAAAAAAAAATTAAAAAATTAACCAACTAATCTAAATGTTTGCCTTTGTGCAAAAAAAAATTACATAAAATACAATGCTAGCAATACAGCATTCTACCTATGCAACAAAACCAGAAAAAAAAAGAGAGCAAGAGAGAAAGAAAGTGACATGGGGGGAGGGAGAGATACTTCTAACTGGAGAATTATGTAAGATATTAATAAATAGTCTTTTTTTTTTTTTTTTTAGGAAATAATGATGTCCTCCCCCAAATCTGCACTGAATGTATTAAAACCAGTTCAAATTCCCAAGCTATTTTAAGAACAAAAAACCACTTTCTATCAGTACCTTACTCAGCTTAAAGAGGACGCTCACCAGCTAATGACACAGCATATGCCTTTAAAGACTTGGCTAGACCAGTTTATTGCTTATTAGACATGGACTCAGAACACATTTAAATAAATATTAAAAATATAGCTTTTTTTTGTTCCAAATTACAAAATGGTCAGAGAAATTTGACCATTGTGTTTCTATGCCATTATCCTTATAAATTGTCCTGTAAATTGAACAATCTTCTTCGTCTTGGGGGGTTGTTCTCTCACATAGAAACGTGATTCCTACAGTGGCAAAAATGTCTGTTTCTGACAGGACGGGCATTACTGGGGCTGTGAGGATAGTGATGGCTCCTCCACGGAGCATCTGCCATCGCAGCTCACAGGAGTGGCTGCAGGACAGGGTGCACGAGGACAGCCAGGCTAACACCAGGCTCCTTTGGTTGTCCAAGGCAAACCCCGCACAGCGCTCCGGGAAGCTGCTTCCAGATTTCCAGAGGAGCTGCCCTAGGCCCACTGGTACCTCTCAGTCCGAGCCTGAATTTATCACCAGTGTGCTGAACAAATCCAACTCCAAATAAAAGATGAGGGTGTTGAGGAGCTTCAGCACATATTCACCAGGTCTATTGGAAGTGTATATATATATATATATATGTATATATATATATGCAGTGATTTATTTGTGACCAGAAGTGGAGAATGAGGGAAAAAATAAAGGCAGTTTATCCTCTGTCTTTGAAATCTAATTTTCTCCAGTAAAATGTTTCTAGAAATAATACAAACAGAAATTTTAGTTTCTATAGCACCTTACATCCAAAGATCCCAAAACACTTGAGGAGTCACATTCCCACCTGATTAATATACAATAAATATTTTTGATGACCCATTTTCCTACCTTTGCAATTAGATATCTGAGTGGCCTTCCCTCCCTGACTTGAAGTCTCACAAATAAATCACTGCATAAATACTTAAGGTAGCACAGTTCCCTCAGGTGGCAATAGGAACATGATGTACAGAGCCATGATTCGCCACAGGATTCCTCAGGCCCTAAAAATTCGGCATGGTGGATTGTAAATGCAGTTTGGATTTTACTTCTGCCCTTGCTGTCTAAGTATAGAGGTTTATAACTATAAACACATTTTTAGGGATATTTGTACTCTATGTACATAGTACTCACTTTATTTTGCAATACATATAGCAGAGTGTTTCCAAGTGCTCCTTGAACATACAGTGTTAGAGGAACAAGTGAATTTCTCATTCATAAAGGTCATGTTCATTTTAGTAGCAGGTGCACTTTTATTTTCATATACCTCTGCGATTTAGGGAAGGGGAAAGAAGAGGCTCTTTAAAATATCAGTAAGGAATTGTAAGTGTAATGCCACCAACTGTACTTTTAAAAATAAATATTAAGTATTTGGACCCTTGACATTCTGGAATGAATAAATTATTTAAGAGAAAATGTGTTAAGACTGAATGCAAGGGTTAAAAGCAAAGGGGTAGAGAATGTAATCAGAGGTGGCCTCACACTGCTAAGACAGGCCCGTCCATAGCTGGTGATCGCTCTTTTGTGCTTACTTAAAATTTCACACTAATGGCACATCAAGAGGCAAAAGCAATTGGGCACATGCACTATGGCAACCATGTTCACTAATTAAGAATATCCTGTCTCCAGATTCCTGAGTACTTTACCATATTCTGGAAAAAAATTAGGTTTCATATATAATTTATTTTTTTTAAGATGCCAAAGGATTGTCTAAGACTTTACAGTGTCTCCTTTAAGACTTTTTGTTTAAATGTTAAGATTCAAAAGTTATGAAAAGTTTGGCACATCAGAAGTTCAGCTATACATATGGAAAAAAAAAATGGAATTCAGAGATTCTCTTTTAAAGACGAGCTATGATGCACGGGTGTGCACACTTGCGGACTTGTTCTGTTTCACAATATGAAATCTGCAGTTTTTGTTTTCTAAAATAATCCAGAATAAAAACACATTCACAACTTGTAGGCTGGCACAGCATACCTGAGTGAGAATGTATAACCCCCATCTAAAACAGTAACTTAAACCTTTATCAGCATCCAAACAGAAAAAGACAAAAGGTAAGACTTGTAAGACAGCTATTGATTCATATAAGTTTTCAAGTCCTGATGTCTGATATTTATGTCTTCATCTAAATTAAAAAAACAAAACAAAAACAAAAAAACCCAAGTTCATGAAAAATTAGGGAAACAATCTGTCTCACACGATAAGAAACATTTAAGACCATTCTGCTGATGTAACTGTAGGAGCCACACATGCATGCAGGCTCTTTAAGAACTTTTGTTCAAAAAAACCCCAAAAAAACCCAAATGAGTCTGAGTACTTTAATTCTGTGAACACTCCTCAGTTGGCACTGACTGCCTCATGGGCTTCATTTTCACTACTATAGTCTGATTTGGGATCATCCTCATAGTCCTCGTACATTTCTATTTCATCCTCTCCATTTATCATTTCATTTCCAGGGAGGCTTCCGCTGTCTGTCTTCATACCATAAGTGCTCTGGATGACAGGGATGCTGGGTTCAGGGCTGGCAGAGGTGCTGGAGCAATCTGATGTCATCTGAGGGGACGGCGTGGTGGTCGCCATGGTAATAGCACCGGGGTAGACAACTCCTGTTCCCGTGGTGATTGGAATCTGAGGCTGTTGTCTGGAAGGTAAAACAAGAGGGAAACATCACTGCCTGTGTTTAGAGGAGGAAAGACCTCCTGCAAGGCCAAAGGAAAGGAAAGCAGGTGGTTTCCTAGAAAGGCTGCATCTATAACTCTGGGCTCATTGGCCAGTCCTCTATGGTGTTGGTTCATCTTATCTCCCCCAAAGGACAACTGGAAAGTGAAGTTGTCATACCAGACATTCTTTCATGTATTTTACATCTTTTTTTAAACCATAGTACAAGCTAGCACTTGGATAGAGACCATGAAAAGGCTTCAGGCACCCATGTGATGCATGCTGGCTACCATAGACACCATGTATCCAAAATCTAAACCCTCTAAACCCATGGCAAGAGCTTCCCTTAACAAGAGGACCTCAAGATTACTTGTAACTATCTAAAATGGCAGACAGAAATTGTGAGCATCTAATTTACTATGTAAGTGCTAGGTAGACTCCTACATCACTTAGGCATTGAGATTTTATTGCTGGCTTTTGATTTTTATTTGGATCCATGATCAGAATGCCATTTGCTTTTTCAGGATTTTATGTGTAAGACTGGGGTTTTAAAGCAAAGTACTTGATAACAAAAAGAACAAATCCGCCCTGGAAGATGCTGATTTTGTAATGACTAGTTATTGAACATACATGGCTATTTGCATAATCTATTTAAAGAATCATATATTTCAATGTATTCCCAACCTTCTTCAGAGCAATATTAACCTAGTAACAGTGAACTATTATAGAATTTTAGCAGGAGAAACAGTGTCAGATATGTTTGAATAGTCTAAGGAATCTGCAGCTTCTCAACCACTGTGTCATTCAAATGGACATTTCACAAACCAGTCTCACAAATTCCTAATCATTGGCTAAATCAATACACAAAATAATGTTAAGCTTATTTACAAAACCCTACATGTCGAGTCTTTATTGTTCATTGATCAAACTCTAATTTTGATAAATATCACCCTAGAGAGTTACTGGGAAGCTGCAGTCCTTCGAGTTTGGGTAGTGACAGAGTGAAATCATGAACACTCTGTGTAACACACCACTAAAACAGCTCGTGGTCCTGCCATGGCTGCTACTGCTAGCCTGACTCTTACAGCATCTGCACAGCTTGAGAAATTCAAACATCTGTTGTGTAAGTCTCGTACACCTGGCTAGCAGCGAGCAAAAACGCAGTAATTCATTTGACACAGTCATTATACTCCTGTTTGCAAATGATGATTTGCAGATGATTTACAAACAGCTTGGGATTTTTCACTAAATTTTCACTTTTTAAATGGTCTGATAAATGTTCTGTGAAAACAATTTTCAGCCAATGTATTTGCTTGCAAGTGATTTTCTGCAAACATCTTTCAATAGTTTATCCATAAAATTGTACACCTATCTCACATGGGAACATTTCTGGTTTAGGATTGCATGTTTTCAGGAGTATAAACTATTACTGCTAAAAGCCCACATGTATCTCCTCCACAACTTTTAGATGCAGAAAATGTTCACACTAATGAATGTTTCCACAAAGCAGAGGAAAAAGAAACCCACACGTGGTCAACAGAAAAAAAAATCTATGTAGTTGTCACCAGGCCATACACACTTGATTTTTTCTAATCTGCCCATCTAACAACTGCTGGTACCAATCTTTCACCAGTACTTCTTGGAATAAATAAATTCACAAAACAAAACATCACCAGCTGTTCATCAAAGAACACCATAATATCAATGCCAAACAATGCTTTGAGGAAAGTTTTCACAATTCCTGTAACAGAAGTTGTAGAACTTAGTCAAAGAACGATTGAGCCCAAGCTGCAGCTGTGTTACAGGTGACATTAAGTATCAGAACACTAATACCCACCTCTACACCTCCCTCCCCCAAAAAAGTTTGTATTTTTTCAGAAGCAAATTGCCTTTTAACAAGCAGCAAGAACAATTTTAAAAGTCTGCTCAAGACAATGCTGTGAGATATGTTGATGAAGTGATGGTTATCAGTGCTAAGGCCTAAAGGACAGACTAAGAAATCCTGGTATTGTTTCACATGCTTATCAAGTCGGGGGAACTCTTTCACACATCCACATTTCCATGGGACTGGGTACACTTGTCCAAGTACCACCCATTTCAAAGTATAAAGGGAGAAGATCATCTGAGCATAAAGAAGTCAAATTTACAGAAGTGCTTTTGTACTTGAGAACACACCAAATAAATGCATGGCAAACTGAAGAATGAATCTAATTGTCAAAGAACTTGATCGGTGTAACAGGAAAGTTAAAGGCTTACTGAATTTGTCATTCAGAAATGCAGTCCTTTTTATACATGTTAAACAAAAATCAGACATGCTGTGCATGCCTGCTGCTGGCTGAGTAATAACTTTAAATTACCTATATCTCACTGTGGAACGGTAAACATGTGGTAACTGTACCACCTAATTGGAAAGGGTCTCAAATTGCTACCCATTTGCTAGAAAAAAATTTGCTAGCACTTAAACATGGGCACCTACACACCCCCAGTAACTGGACACCTACTTCTGATTTAATAGCTGTTATTATTTAGAGCTGATCAGGTTGTCACTGTAAATTCTGCTCTAGTTGCTGCATTACATCCCAGAAAGCCTTATTTTAAAATATCACAAACTATGCGGATGGCGTATGTTACTGGAGATGAGTGTTATCATTTCCTCAGTAAATAAGTTCTTGGGGGAAGGAAAACAGAGTAATTGTTTAAATTCCCACTACTCTCCCTGAAAGGAAGCGTTGGAGTTCCTAACCTACAACTCTGGCCATTATGTTTTCTTTTATTTGTAGGTCTTAAAGGCATTCATGTCAATGAAGTCTTTCATAACATTAAATTCCACACATTTTATCATTGCCTCTAGCTAGAGTTTTACCAATCATAAAACCTTGGAGGGGGGAGATAAAAACATACTTTACCTGCAAGCTACAGGTTACAATTCAGCTCAGTTGCACATGGATGTTTTCTGCCTGTTAAGATTTCCAGAAAGCAACATTAATCTTCTGATCTCTTCAGATCTGTGAAGAATGGTGGCACATGGCTACGTTTCCTGGCTTCAAACCACTCCTGTCTCCACCATCTCCTCTTTGACAAAGAAATCCTTATGTGGACAGTCACTAGGGGGTCACTCTCCTCTGCTCTGCCAGCACTGACAACAGGTCTATGTACTCTGGGGCCAAAGATTTGGCCCAAAATGTTCAAATAAATATAGAAATGGAAGTAACATGAAAATTCTCAGACGAATCGACCTGCTCACAAGTTCGTGGCATTAATATTCTTAGTATTTTTCTGGAGAATGTTCCTCTTTTGACTTTTGCCAAACCAGCTAAACATTTAAATTGGCAAATGACCATTGTGTTCTGATCCCTTCCCAACCACTTTCTGACAGCTCTTTAAATGACTGAAGCAAAAATTGATTGCATTAAGGAAAACGCTCATATGCTACACACCCCTGAAACTTACATTCCCATAAGGAATGAAATAACAGTAAATCTCACAAAAGCACCCATTGTGTACTTGCTTTAAGTTCAAGCTACAGGAGTATAATGTTACAGACTTATTCAAAACCATAGCCTAGCAACATTCAGACTATGTGTGTATAGTAGTTATAAACACTATAAAGGCTTTATTCTAAACATCTTATGCTGGTAAAGCACAGAAAAAAAGTTACTGCTTACATCATTTTGCAGAGAAATGTATATAGCATATACTTGTATTTAGAGTGTATTAGACTGTAAAAATGACTGAGCAATGAATTATCTTTGTAAGACAAGGCAACAAAAGACAGACTCAAAATATCTGAATTTATGGTTTATATATGATCCATTTGTTAGCTCACATTTATTTATGCATTACAAAAAAACTGCTATTGAGGATATATTGTAAATCACTTGAAGTCTGTTCAGGATTAACTAATGCTGAAGGTATCATTCCCAAGTTCCATTAATAATTTTACTATTAAAAATAACTCAATTATTTTAAAGACATAGCTGGCTTCAGATGCAGCTTCCACTAGATTGAAACCAGCAATTCTTTAATATACTCTGCATTAAACATGAATTATTTCTGTATATTATCTACCTCATTTGGAACAAAATTCATTTATGTAGGGATGCAATAGAAGGCCTACGCACACTGTAAGCTCCCCTATGTTCTTCCAAATACTTGGCAGTTCCTAGACTTTTGTCTAGCAAATACATAACATTTATGTGAAAACATTAATTTCCTGCCCAATTTATTCCAAGAAATCTTCACTCTCATTCAATTCCTTGGAGGCTTTTTCTTCAAAACTCAGAAGAGAACCTGGCCATTCATTTTCTCATTTCTCTAATTTATTTTAACTCCTGGCTAGTTTGTATATTGAAATCCTTTAATCTTAACAAAATTTATCAAAGACTGTGGCTCACTGAAGTGAGCAGTGTGAGCTTTTTGCATCAAAAATGTTTGAGCTATGGAGAACTCCACGTTTGTGGTTGTACCCATAGCAGAATTATCCTATGTTAGCCAGTGGCTCACCTAAGGGAGTCTGACAGGAACTAGCCTTTACTGGATTGCCTAAAACATAAATGTACATTTGGTACAAGAAAAATGCAAACACAATTATGAAAAAAATATCTTTTTTTCTTGCTTTTTATTATTTCCTCTAGCCACTTGTTTTGAATGTGTATCTGACTCTTCACACACCTCCTCCTTATCTTTTTATTCTGTGATGATATTTTGTAGCCATTTTGGCACACACATTCCCAACTTAATTGGTTTGTTCTTCAAAAAAAAAAAAAAAAAAAACCAGGCAACTCAAAAACCCCTGCAGTACTTCAAGCAGTGTGAAGTACTTGGCACATTTCATTGGAGTCTATTTTGTACTTTTGTTCTCTATCTTCCACTGAAATATTTACTGTAAATACAGAGCATATTCAATCCAAAAAACCACATTTGTCTCTTATTTCACTCTGAAAAGGAAACAGCATCTCAACTCTCACGTCTACAGTTCTGAAGGACGATTTATGTCGTTCCATCAAAACAGTGGAAAAATAATGGGGGTGTGAGGTCAGTTAGGAAAACTGTTCCAGCTGATGCTTTATGTGATATTTATGTTAAACATAGGGAAGAGTAAGTTTAAGAAGCTGATGGGCTCAGTTACTGTGTTTCACTTAGTTATAATCTGATTTGGAAGAAATGTTGCTTTTCATTACTTAGTAAACTATTCTGCTGAGACAAATTATTCCATATTTTATGTTTCAGTTCAAAAAAGATGTTCTGGTCTGGTTTTTTCACTAATTTTACTTGGTGTCTTCCAATAAGTTTGTTTTAAATTATTCTTGAGGGAAAAGGGTAATTTGGGACAACAGTAGGAAGTCACAGGGAAGTATGAAATAATTTGTTTAAATCCTAGCCTGTGATTCCTCAGAACCGAAATCTATATTCACATTGAACAGCAACATGGATTTCATTTCACCTTTATTGAATGCATCCATTAGACTTCATACTCCCCTTTCCATCACTTGCACAACTGAAAGTCATTGGTTTTTGGTAAAGTCCAGTGCATCATCACATAACTGCACAGAGGTAGTTTACTTTAAACTTCTTCAACATGGACAGAACATGGTGAAGTGGACTTAGCATAAATAGGAATTGGAACCAATCCTTTCAAAAAATGGTGACATTCTCATGGTCTTTAGATCACACACTTGGACATATGAGAAAGGTGTTACATTTAGGTTGCACCAGTTTAGTTTTGAATAGCTTTCAGTATATATATATTTTAATAGAAGTATCTCTCTTTAAGTAGGCACTTTTAGAAGTTTCTTAAATCCATCCTCCACATTCACTCCTGTTTAGCCATCATGTTTAATGTGTAAAATGCTACTGCTTAATACTGTTTTGAATTAGCAAATAATTCTCAAATTGTTCAGACTGCTGTTTTGGTATTTCTTTTGCATTTCTTGTCTAAATGTGATTTGGTCTGTCAATCTGCTTTGGAAGATGTAAGCTAGAATTTAATTCCCTCAATTTGAATATAATTTGTGATGTGCTGTATAAATTCAGACTTTTACTTAGAGGCCTATGTGCAATTTTGATGGAAGACTATTAGTAAACAATTTCCTTTAGACTGAAGAATAAAAAACAATGTCATAACTATAGACTGGAAGATATTTCAAGATATCAAAACCCCTTCTATTTACTGATTGAAGAAAGAACCCACATTGTTGCAGGCTGTACCACAAAATAATTGACTGCAACAGGAGTTCTGCATCCCAAGCCAAAAATGAGGGCACATAATCGACGTCAAGGTCAATTATCTGGTAGTGAAGCACCCAACAAAAGGAGACTATTGTGATTAGAGAAATAAGCAGAACATTGTGAATTTGGAAAGGCTGGCACTGGAGACAGCTCTTAGACTCTTTGTAAATCACCAGAAACATTGTGTTAGAGCACTGAGCATCGCAGATTAATTCATAAAAAAAAAAACCAAAAAAACAGGAGAGAGAAATCAGTTATGGTGCAGTTGTTTCACTGGACATTTGTTATCTTTTGCCTGTAGATGTTTCATAGTGCTGCTTTCTCTGCTGAACACTAGAGGAAATACCACTAAAAACACACACAATCTCCTTAAAATTGTGCCAGGATCTTTTTGGGCCATATATTTTGAATTATAAATCTACCCAATCTACCTATGCACTACTTGAAAGACTCTTTCTAGAACTTATTTTTTAAAAAATATTTTTTCCACACTTCTATGTTTAACAAAATTCCTAGTAGCTTCATACCATGATATCATTCATTCATGTGTGTTCCTCATGCAGCTGCTATTAGTCCTCTCCCTTTTCCCCCTCTCCTGATTCCTTATTCTACACAGGAGTAACCCTTTGTGTTTTTCTCTTTGTTCTTTTCTTAATTTAGGAAATGATGCTGGAGTCATTACTAACCCAGAATGCATTAGCTTACTAAAAACTCACAGAAGACATGATTCAAACCTTTCAGGCTAATGGGAAACAACTTCTTTTGACTTTAAAGTATTCCACAATCAGTGTCATAATCAGCATTCAGCGGCAAGCTGATAGCTCCATATTCCATCTTATGTTTTTAATAAGGTCTTAACGGTTCAAATCCTTTCCTTCTAAATGACATTAGTCAGTGACTTAAACAGATAAGTCCATTTGGTTTCAAACAGCACTCTCTGTCTTGGAAAACAATTACAACAATTGTACTCACCCTACGGTAAAAAACTGCCTCATCTCCTGTCTTCGAGACCTCATCAGTTGCTTGTATTCACCAATACGCAGCTTCTTCCCATCCACAATGCAGGTACGTTTTGGTCGAGGCTTGTATTTGTAATTAGGATACTTTTCTAGGTGGATTTTACTTAGTCGTGCCTGCTCTTCGTAATAAGGTTGTTTCTCTTGATTTGACATGGACTTCCAGCGAGATCCTATAGACACAAAATGTTAGTGAGTGCTCAAGTGAAGCAGGCTTAGCTTTACATTTGCACAATTCAATGTGCCTTCTCGCCATAGTAAATTTTAATTTAGTTAAATAAACTGATTTAAATTTACATCAGTCTGCAAATATATTGGCTTGCACAACCTGAGACACCTTAAAAGAACCCTGACTTTCAGATATTGCTGCAGACCAAGCATATGTAAATCTCTATTAAATAGGGTGCACTTAAAATCAACAGTTAAGTCTCAAAATCTCAGCCTCGTGCTGCAAAACAGACTACTTAATTTTTTACAATAAGAGCATTAATCTGTGAGTAACTCCATACCTCTGTAATACCATGCACAGTATGACGGTTAAGGAAAGTCTGCAGCCATACTTTCACTGTTAAAAGCCTAACACATCGCCTAGGGACACAGGCTTCTTTGATATTTTTATGAGAATTTGGTTTATACACTCCTGCTAATAGATATTAATGACTTGCTATGTAGCAGGAAAAAAGTATCAAACCTTATAGATTCAGCAAAATTATGAACAATCCCTTGCTGTCTGCGTGTCTTAAATGTACTGAACTTCTGATATAAGCTTAGTATAATATTGACACCTATTTTAAATCCTATTATGCACGTGATTTTCTAGCCAGGTGTAATAAACACACAGAACTGAATCGAGACAGTTACATTTCACAAACTCACATTGGAAAGATAAAAAGTAAAACAGAAAGCACATTGTAACTATATACACCACTTCAGGTACTGTAAACTCTCATTGAAAGCTGCACCAATAAAAAAGTTAAAAAATTAACACAGTGTATACAGGAAGAGGCAGAAGTATTCAGAGCTCTTGTATTGTTTGTAAGGAGCTATCTAAACACTTGAATAGAGACGGGAATAAGAAATGCAGAAAATAGATTTTTGGTGTCTTTTAGATGAATAAAATGATTACAGCTGTGGTAAACGTGGGTGGAAGCTATTCTTTTACCAACATTTTTCATACATCAACAAATGGAAAAGTTGTATAAATATTATCCGTAGCCAGCAATATTCTATGTCAGTTCTAATACTTCAGTCTCTTTTCTCATTGTCCTGGAAAAGTTGCACAGATATTATATGGACATAGACTTATTTGTGGCAGAGCAGATACCGACAGGTTAATTCCATGTTTAACAAACA
Source organism: Picathartes gymnocephalus (assembly GCA_013390045.1). NCBI lineage: Eukaryota > Metazoa > Chordata > Aves > Passeriformes > Picathartidae > Picathartes > Picathartes gymnocephalus. Next base: position 14,853 of record WEKY01003514.1, on the reverse strand, counting down.
CTCAATTGCTGGCACTTCTGAAATATTTATGCTGGAAGTTTACATTTTAATGAATACAGTTACTATGCTCCTAATAGTTTTTTTCACAGAATGCACACAAATAATATAGATTTCCTACAGCTGCCAACACTGAAACAGTGAAGGTTTTATACAAAACTGAAAGGCTATTCATATAACTTACTTATATGGTAGACAAAAATATGAGAACTACTAAGAAAGATTTTGGAAGTTTTAGGACAAAGTAACATTTATTTCTATGTGTTCTTGCCTCTGATTGAACTAACGTGCAACAAACTTTGCTAAGAATGTATTTGAACTCAGAGTTTACAATAAAATGATTACAGAGGAAACTTGATTTTTACTTTTATTTATTATGAGCTACATTTGGAATCTGTCTTTCACTTCAAAGACTCAAAAAGCAAATATAGGTTTTAACATTTCACCACTCGTTCTCACGTATGTTTCTAATTCTCTGGAGGGGTCTTAAAAAGCAAATTAAAATTTCTCAAAAATGAGTCCATTTATTTGCAGAGTGGCAAAATAAAATCTGTGGAATATTCCCCGATTTTCCCAAACTATACAAATTAAATATTAACTATGGTGTCTTTTACCTATGCAATATTTTAATTGCAGGCTTCTAGTGGTTGATTTTTTGAACATTGCAACACTAAACGTCATTTTGGATGTGAAGTTTGCATGTACAGGTCTTTTGAACCGCGCCAGATTTCCTTCTTTGACGTTGCACTGTCTGACATAAACCTTTGATTTTGTATTTTTTTTTTATCCCAGTATTTAGTCTAGCAAGTCCCATTTTGCATTCAGGTGATTTGTAGTTCAGGTGCATTCTAATGGGATCTTGCAATCAGACCCTTTGTTGGGACACACTTGAGATAGACTTCACAAAACATTCCTTTTCAATACTGCTAAGTTTTAAAGCATGCTGTGGCTGCTGTTGAGAATAAAATGAGGTAGGGAAGGGGCAGAAAGGGAAAAGGAAGGGAATGAAAATTAAAACAATCCACGAGTCTGCATTTGTATGAGCTTCAGTAATTCCAATTTCCGTGAACATCTCCCAGAGAGAAAAAAAAAAAAAAAAGTCCTAAAATTAGAGAAGTTCACAGAACTGTGGAATGGTTTGGGTTGGAAGGGACCATAGAGATCATACAGGGAAACGTCTAACTAGACCAGGTTGCTCAGGCCCCATCCAACCTGGCCTTGAACCCTTCCAGAGATGGGGCATCCACAGCTTCTCTGGGCAGCCTCTGCCAGAGCCCCACCACCCTCACAAGCTAAGAATATCTTCCAAATATCTAATCACAACTTGCTGCCCGTTGGCGGGCGCTTACCTAGGATTTTGCTGATGTTGGAGTTGTGCATGTCGGGGAAGGCCTGGAGGATTTTGCGGCGCTCATCCTTGGCCCAGACCATGAAGGCGTTCATCGGCCGCTTGATGTGGGGCTCGCTGCTGGCGCGGCCCCGCGAGTCCCGGTAGACCCGGGCTTCAGCCACCGTGGCACCTCCTGTTGGCCAACAATAATACTGCTGTAGTTTAGCGGCAGAGCCATTCACTGCTTTACTCCCTGGAACGTCAGGGAAGGAGGAAACAAGATGGATGCAAAACATTATTAAGGTGGATTAGGAAAGTGCTTTCAGTGCTGCTCTTATTTTAGCCTCTTCTGCTCTCTCTCTCTCTCTTTGCTGCCAGATCTATGAGAGAGAGAGAGAGATGGACTAACCAGTGGTCTCAGTGTAACTGGTCAGGCTTGCCCATCTGCGATGACCCAACATCAAAGTGAAGAAACAAACTGCACTGGTATTTCTCCAATTAAGACATGGAGATTTGATAAAGTTTCCATTTGGGACTTTAACATAAAATACATGCTCTGAATGCTCAAAAAAACTCACATAAAAGTTACATTTGAAAATCCAAACTGATGTAGGCCTGTTGACACAAGCCATTGACAATGACTTTGCTGCTTGAGTGGTGAAGCACATGCCAAACATTACATAAAATAGATTTTGCAGTGCACCAGGTACATGCTGCCATTCGTATGGATCCGATTATATTTGAAGCTGAACATTTTAAAGTTGCATGTGCTTTGGTTTAATATTAGATGTGCTTTGGAGCATTTGAACCACATATATGCAATAGAACTGCCTGCCTCCAACAGGTACATGCACAGCATGCTGGAGCCTCCAGAGTGGGAGACAAGCACTCCAGCTCCACAGCTGCTGTGCTTTAGTGTATCCCAGTGTCCTGGCTTTATCTGCCATCAGTTCAGCTTGTATGTGCCAGACTGAATTGGGTTTTTGAATGCATCCAGCCCTCTTTCTTGACCACAACCATCAAAGCCTCACAGGGGTTTAGAGTTCACAGAGCTGAGGTGTAGAACTTGTTACTATGGGACAAACAGATTACCAAGACATGCCTTTACTAGAAAAAACTTATGCAATTGTGATGATAATCTGTGTTTTTAGAGTTATACCTCAGCTATTAAAAAAGCAAAGTGTTTACAGTCAGTGAGTGACATACTTAGTCTTGGTCCTCATAAAATGGATCATATAATTTAATACCTTGAAAAAGCAAGATACTTGACAACAAATTAGTACAGAAATAGGCCTCTTTTTTTTTTTGTAAACAATTACATGAATTTATCTGCCAAATAATATAAGATTAATTCTTTACAGTAAGTAAAACAAAACACTGTAGTTTTACTGAATATAGGCACAAGGTTTTAGTTGTGCAAAAATCAATGTCCCTAATTCAGAGTGAAAGCATTATAGAGGTATACCTTTTTAAAAATTCTATTTAAGAAACACATTTACATGAAAAAGGGGCCCTAAAATAGAGGATGCATAACTAATACACTACCTTTTTGCCACCAGGTACACAGTACATTAATTTCATTTAAAACGCACTGACCATACAGGATAAATTGATTTTGCTTTATATGGTGTTGACAGCCATGTTTATTGTGCAGTGAAATGTAGTGTAGTTTCAAGCTGACTATATCCATCAACACAGGGCAATATGCTGACTACTGGGCCAGATGAAGACATACATTACCCTGAGAGCAAAGCACTCATTCCCATACAGCAGTGTCTTCTCCTGAGGATCACCCCGGTAATTTATGATGCCTCCAATGCCATTACTTTACAACTGACACCAATTTGGCAATTTGTGTAGTAACATGCGTGCGCATAAAAGAAGACAGGTTTGTGGCGAATGTGAGCTGCAAAACTGCTTTAACACTGTTCCAAGTTAAGCACCGTGCCACAGGTGTTCTGCACTTGCAGGGGGCTGCAGTCAGCTTTCTACTGCAAAAGGGAAAGGCAGTTTTGCAGAATGACCTGTAGGTAGGACCAGTTGAGGGGAGTGAATGGTTGATGAGGCTCTGTCCATTGTTGCCAGAAGCTTTGGACCACAAACATATCAAAGATACCATCTTTTGAGAGAAGATGTATTAATTTAGAAACGGCCATAAGTTGCAAACATTGTAAGTCAACACTGAAATATTTATTGAGACAAAGAACTATACAATTTGAGAAAAGCCAAACATAGCATGTAACTGTTGTTCTATCCTTTAAGATCATGTAAAAAAATATGTTACTAGTATGTAAGTAATTAGGAAGTTGGTGACAAAAAAATTAAGTTATCATTTGTTATTCAGCTGCTCTACTCACAGTAAGGGAAAGACATATTCGAATCCACAGGATCTTTCCATCTTTGACATTCCCAAAGGTACTTATTCACTATGGCTAAGGAAGAGTTCGTCTTTAGCCCTTTCTAACAAAATTTTGGACTTTTAAATCCTAATGCAGATAAAGAGTAGTTTTACTGGGAGCAAGATTATAGGTGGCTTTTTAATCTGGATGCAGTCTAGATAGAATGAAAATAAACAAACAATGCAAAAAAATGGCAAAAATTAAGGCAAAAAAAAAAAAAGGCTGAAAATCACTACAAATCATCTGTTTTCAGAGAAAGGTTATGTTAGAAAAGAAAATCTTACTTGGAGTAATAAATTACAACCATCCCAAGAAGGTCAACTCTGGCTGCAACCACTTTATGCAAGTCCATACTTGATGGACTTGAAAAAACAGCCAAAGAGTTGATGTTCTTTGAGCTTGATCTCTGGGGAAATATTTGCAAGCTGAACTATAGGCCATCACAAAAGCATCTGCAAAATGAATTTCTGCAAATAACTAAAGCAATATAATCTTCATGTTCTTCTGTTTCAGAACCACAGAATTATATTCAACATATAAAGCCTTACAATAGAATAGTTCTTGTAGCATGGCATTCTACAGGGGAAGCCAGAAGGTCTCAGTACCTTTCTTTAGATTAGAAATGAGATGCTAATGATACAAATACACAGATATGCTCAGTGAGGTTTTACAAGTTGAAACACATAAGAACAAGCTTTCAGACTGGTTGTTCTTAGGTACTTCACCCTGTCAAGCAGATATTTTGACATTATTGTGCCCTACATAAACAATTTCAACAGATTTAACAAAGTATGGAGTTTTTTCCTATTGTGATAATTATAGTTAGTACTAATGGAGGCTCAAAGAGACCCCTGAAATCTTTAAAGGAAATATATATGCAAGTGCAAAGAAGTAGGTGTTTTACATCTTTCTGAAAATATTTTCAGGAAATTCTAATAAGTAATAAACCGAAAATAACAGATAAAATGGAAATGTACTACCAGTGAAGGGCAAGACAAGAGAAGGAAGTTGGTAATTGTCTCTCTGTGGCAACTAATGCTCTCTCTGCCGGTTGCTGTTCAAACTGCTGTCACAGGAGGAGGGATTTTCAGAATTAAGAGCTTGGTCAGAATTTATAATTATTGCAAAAGCAGTACCGTTTGGCTGCCCTAGTGGCTTAGTTGGCAAAGAAGTCTGTCTATACTTTGGCCTAAAGACAGGGGCTGTCCTCAAAGTGACACTTTTAGCTTCTGGATATGTTCACTGCCTTATGCCCTAGATCCTTTACATTTGCTCAACTTGTCATAAATTTGATGGTTTAAAACTAAAAGCAGCTTAAAGAAGAATGATCTTTTTTTGTGGCTATATGGCAGGCAACCCCTCTATGAAAGCTGGATTCCATACATAGTACTATAGGGGCAATATTGAGACAAAGAACACCACAGAATAAATCTAAAAATGGTACAGCTTCAGAAAAATAATTTCAAACAATATTTTCATTTCTAAAGAGCTGTCTGATCAGAGAACATTAGAAAAAGAATCTGATCATCAACATGGAAGATAAACATCCTCAAGTGAAAAAAATGTTAAGAAACATAAAATAACAATTGTTACATTACTTATTTATTTATTTGTTCCTGCCTTTATCTGAGTTTTTCACATTTACTAATGAAAAGAATTCTAGGACAGGCATCATCTCCCAGAATGTTTCCTGAAATCTTGGCCACATTAGGGTTAATCCCACTGTCTTTACTGGAATGTGGGTTTACCTTTCATTTTGCACATCATCTGCAACAAAATCTGAGATTGGGCCTTTACATGTTACCAGAAAACGAACAATAATGGATGTAATAGAAGGACCAAAAAAAAAAGACTAAGAAAAAGATGAGGAAAAGAGAGAAAAGAAGTGATAGCTAAAAGAAAAAGATTTTTATCAGTCACCCTCTTATTCCTTAATTACTCTTCACACTATAGCCATTGATTCATGCTTGAGGTGATACATTTCCCCTGACTTCCCCCCAGATAATGAATTTGGCTAACCTAGGGTACACACTGCAGATCATCTGCCATGGACACACACCAAGATAGGATACACAGAAATAAAGACAATCTTTCTCGGTTCCTGGTATGAAAATGACTGGTTAGTAGTAAAGCTCCTATCATCAGTTACTCATTATGCTAAGGTGACATATTTACCTCATTTGGAAAAGACTGATTGTGACCTCCAAAACATCTGGCCTGTCTGTGGCAATACAACTAGCACTGCAGACACCAGAACCTGATAAACATGCAAACAGGAGTCACTCTTTTACTGCAAGAGATGGGTTACTCATGAACATGGACATGCCATAAAAACAGGAAGAATGAAAAACTGGCTTGGCAGTCCCCTGTGCTGCTCTTAACTTGTGTACAGACAAATGCAGCCACTGTGAAAAAGATAGCACTACTTAAAATTAAAAAAAAAAAAAGACAAATATGGAAAGAACAGAATGGAAAGAGAAGCTTTGGCAAGCTTAGAACACAAGGGTAGCCATTTAACGAATATTTTGGGTTATCAATTTTAGAGAAACTTGCAAACATTACTACTACTACTACTTCACTGTAATCTAAGAGACATGTAGCCATTGTAGAGTAACATTTATCTGTTTTTCCCCTTTCCTGTCTCTTATTTCTTCATCCCCAACACCATTCAGACTTTCTCATTCTTTATTTTCATCAAGGGAGGCAACATAATTGGGTACCCCATGAACTATTGTCTTTACTGACAAGCCTTGTCATCACTGGCAAAATACCCACTTGGAAACATGGCTAGGTTTGGAACAGGGGTGACACAAATGTTCTGTTTGTCAGGCTGCTTTTGTTCCAAATGCTAAACAAATATTATTCATCTGCAATTTGAGCATTGAACGTTTCTCACAAGCTGCATGTCAGTGAATGAATGGGAAGAAAAACTGGGAAAGCCACAAGCAATTCATGAAATACTGGAATATTTAAATGACCTCTAAAATTTTTCACCTGCAAGGGTTCTGAAATGTGCTAAGTAAATACCAAGAGGTGAGAATACACTGTAGCACAGGTTAGCTATATCCAAGCAACACTTGGTTATGATAAGATTTCTCTTTTTCCTGCTAAGAGACTCCATTCTCTTTAAAACATCAACAAGAAGAACCAACCGGGAATTCCCTAAGGTCAACTCTGAGGAAACATAAACCTCTAATTCAATAACTCTGCTACTGCACTGAAAAAGGCCTTATTATTGCAACATCCATATGGAGTCAATTGGACATTAATGACTAATCAATCCCTCCCCTTTCTATTCTACTTATAGTGTCACAAACCATGTTTAGATTAGCCCATTTCCTGCTTAGGATCGCTCAAGATGTCTTTTGTTCTTTCAGGGCTGGCCTGATGGAGGCAGCTTAAACAAACACACGACCCAAGTGGTGCAGGAGTTATAAACTGCCATATGTGAATGAACAAAGGGACCGTACTAAAGCCTTTTGTGGTATTTGTTAATGTTTTTCATCTGAGTTTAAAAAGACCTAATGACTTTGTGGTGAGCTGATGCATGTGGCTCGTGGCTTTGCAAAATGAAGGAAATTCTAGCCAGTTATATATCAGCATATATTTTCCAGAGTGCCTTGTTTTCAGTTTTGGTGGCAGCGAGTTTACTTTTTTTTAGTACATTTGTTTTACATATGCAAGCAAAATACTTAATCTCAATTAAAACATAGCACCAGTTTTTCACAGCCATACTCACAACCTGCACATACATCTCTCTCCATTTGAGAGTCTAAAGCTAAAATTAACAGTGGAATATCTGCTGTGTGTGAAATCAAATCAACTGTTCTCAGCTCTACCAGTTCGCTCATCAGTGTTTAAAACTGAATTGTTAGCTGTGCCCTAATAAATACCAAAACAATAATTCTAAATCAGCTGCTAGCACATCCATGTTCCACAGCCAGCCGTGCCCAAATCTGTGCTATTTAAATTAATTAAAACTGCTAAATGCAGCTACTTGCTTGATGGCTTACACAAACAGTTTGGATTTCTTGACCGCATTCAATGGCAAAGCTAACCCTTGTGGAAACTTGGCATGGACTATAGCTAAAACAATAGAATAATGCTTTAAATTATATGGGATATTAACTGAATTAATTAGGGCTTGAGGCCTGACTTTAGCTCTTAGTGGCTGACATAGTCACACGTGCTCTAACATAAGAGTTACTCTGTGAAGATCTATGAAACATCTATACAGCGACTGGGATGAAGAAGCAGCCTCTACTATAAATTTGGGGAGGTGTTTAAGTGTCATCATATTTTTCAATCATGTGCCACTTGCAGATTTCAAGACCCTTCACAGATAATTAATTAAATGCTAACAACCCCATTCTGACATTAATGTTATTGATAGAAAAGAAATATGAATCATATTTAAGTTGAAAGTTTTTCAGCGTAAGTAATAATGCTAGAAGTAAGGGGTTGCCAGTCATCAGATCTAACAACAATCTACATTATTCAATCCAGAAACATTATTGTTGTTTCCCTTTGATATTTCATTTCATACTCAGTTGAGGAATATAGAGGCCCACAGAAAGGAAAATCTTGGATGAAACAGCACAGACCAAGAGAAAAAATACTAACAATTATTGTAAGGTATCTGACAAGATCTATGGATTTGATTTTATTTTTCAGAAAAAACAGCTGCTCTACCAGCTAAGCAATTATTGTTACTATATTAATCATATTCAGAGTCAAAGGAATACAAAGAGGAATGCACTAATCTATTTAACATAAAAATGTTTCCATAAAAGTAACAGCCTTACTGCCAGTGTAGCTGTTATTCACATCATTTCAAATTTCTCATGACATGAGTGTCACCTAGAACATCCAGAAAACACAACATTAATTTAAAACACAGGGGCTAATTCTGCAGTCTTCAGTCATCCCTAAAAGCTTTTTTGTTGAAAAAGTCCTGTTTGAACAAGGGCCACAGTGATCCATTCATACTTCAGTCAAAGCTTTGTTTTGTTTTAAGATGGAGAAATGACAGACGGGAATTAAGGACAGAGAAAGAAGGCAGTCTGACTTCATATTTGATGGATGCATTGTTCAAGGTGTGGCTGAACACTATTCTGTGCTTGCTCACATGTTCTTTAGCAAAACAATGATTTTTAGAACTTAAGTACAATTTAGTTTGTAAAAGGGAATTGTGTTTAACAATGGAAGAGGATTTTACACAACCACCTCCCTCAAATTACGTGATATTAAGAAATGCAGAATACCTAGCAAAAGATTTTAAAATGTGCTGCAGTCACTGCTTTAGTGACCCTTTTCCTGAATTCAATCTTCAATAATTTGTCATTTTCTGAATGATGCAAAATCATTCTTTGTATTAATAAAACTAATTCCTTCCATCCAGCGCTAGCTGTTTTCACTTGTCGTATCATATCAGAAATTAGCAAGGATCTGGGGCTAGGATATGCATATGGCATTTCTTCTTGCCTTTCACATAGGCTGCTGGTATTACAATAACTGATAACATAAATAGTAAATAATATAACATGAAGAGAAAGAAGCAAAAGCAGCATGACAACAGGAGCTGTTCTTCAGGCTAATTTTTCAAGTAAGGTACCCTTGTGCATTTGGAATTTGTGAGAAAAACCAGGAAGATGTTTTTATAAATATGGCAATGGCATGTCTCAATATGTTACCACATTTACCTGGTTTGGATAAAAAAAATATAGCGTTTGCCATGAAATAGAGGCTTACATGAAAATTTACAAATAAACCTTTTTTTAAATTCCTATGAAACCACCATGGACAAATTGAAAACACAATCATGTATTATTTGCAGAATCTATGAAGTCACTGTAATGCTCATGCTACACACACTTTGGACCACTGATCCTGTGAAATTAAGTCAAAGTACAAATTAAGGATAAATTTTCCCCTAGCTACCAAGTTTTTCACTAGGCACTTGCTTAGACACTTTGCAAATCTACATGGAAGAAAGGCAAATGATCCTAAACACTTTTCTATTTCTGAGATACTGAGGCTCCTGAAGGAGAAAATGGTATGCATTTTAGACTTAGAAAAATAGACAGCTGTACAAAGAGGGCTTGTTTGAATCTGTACCAATTGCTCATGCTAAGCCAGAATATACGATGTTCTTCCCTTAGTGTATTCATATTTCTGCTCCACTCCCTGTGCTCAAGGATTTAAGGAAGGAGGGCAAGATTCCTCCCTCCTTCAAGCAGTAGGATATAATGGTGGCTTTCTCCATCAGCTGAAAATGCAATTGTTCCTGGAAATTTTACACTGTTTTACAGAGCTTCAAACTTTTGTCATATTGGTGCACTACCAAGAAACCCTCAGAGAATCAGGACCAAAGGGTGCTTTACACCTGGTGGCTGTACATGAGAGTGAAAGAATGTTTTAAACCACTGAATTACTATATTAAATTTTTCAGTCAGTCCATTTAAAAATAGCTACACAAACTGACTGATGCTTTCAGCATTTGTGACAATAATTTTCTCATGGTTGAAGATTTTCTGTGTAAAGCTGCAGCCCAGAGTTGCTTTTTACAGCCACCTTCTAAATTCCTGAAAATAATGTTTTATTATATAATGGAAATTGTGAAAAGCTCTTAGTCATAACTGTGCTAATAGGCACCCTTATGTAAAACTCAGGGCACTGTAAAAGTGATAGATTGTACAACATCAGAAATCTCAAGGGTAATTTTTTTTAAATAAAGATACTGTTCTATAGGAATCAATTACTCTAGCTTAGAAACATCAGACAAGAAAGCCTCATATTTAGCAGTAGGAAAAAAAAAATACCTAAGATAGTTGAAAAATCAAAAGTTAACTATTGTGGAGGATACCCAGATTTGTCATTCTCTAAACGAGAAGCATACTGTATGTTAAATATTAGTGTCTGGAGAGGAATAAGTTTCAGTGCTATGGAGGATCAGTCCGCACACTCCCAGCACAGCTTTTTCAGTTCCCCCTCCTAAATGTTATGGGGATGCTGGCAACAATGAGATGCACGAAGCGGTTGCCATCAGAAAAGTGATGGGGTGGTTCTTAAAGACATCTTAATCCTATCCCATTTGCAGGTGTTGAGTTACTCCAGGGCTGAATCACCAAATCTCATCCAACACAACCGAAATACTGTGCCTAAGTACCTTATCCCAGATTCCTATCTGTTATGAGTTATTCTGGAAAATTTAAGCATATCACTCGAGCATCAGGCACAATCAGATTCATGGATGTTAAAAATGGCAACTACAATTAATGAAGGCCACCTTTTATCATCTAGGCTAATTAAGACAATAAGTTATTTTATCTTTAAATATAGAGATACAATTATTGGATTTGGGGTTTTTTTTGTTTCGGCGGAGTGTTTTTACAATCAAAGGCCTATAACAAGAATTCAGGGCAATAAAAATTCCAGTACTTGAGCTTACTCTCTGGATACATTTCTTTGTTTTCAGACAGCTTTCACTGTTTTCTGATTTTCATCCTTCTCCTCTCAACTGCCATAGCAACTATTACAAATATTTATGTGCGACAAATTCTGGCGTGGAGAGGAATTCTTTCCTCCGGTATTTACGAAGCACTGTCACAAAAGTGGGTGATGCTTTACCCTGCCTGTGCTACCTGCTGTTTACACCTCTGCACAGGAGGGTGTTAAACAAGTTACCTCACAGGTCTGGATCGTGTTGGCAGCCTGCCACGGCTGGCCTGCCTGCAAATGTATGGTTCCCTTTCACCTGCCTCTTCAGCTGCTCAAAGCCAACCTTCTTTGAAGTAGAGAGGGAACCCTCACCCTTTTGGATCAGCAATTATTTGCTATTGGGGCTGGATGAGGTGGTTGAGGCTTTCAGCATATGGTAGAGGTGCTCCTTTAAAGCACCTAATAGGTGTGCAAAACCCAGGCACTGGTCATGGTGCCTCCTGTCTTGCCAGGGAGGGAGAAAATGACACTTTGACAGATAGACAGAAACTGGTGGCAGTGTCTCCTCAGCCTCGTGCTCCCCTTGTAGCTCAGTTTTCTCATTTTTCTTCTAGGTTCCTTCTACATTGCCGACTTCCTGTCTTTCCTCACTTAACTCATTCCTCTCTTCCACGTGATTCCACATTCATTGCTGCTGATGCAATTACAACTACTCTTTTTTCACCATGTTCTGGCAACTGGTTAAATCTGTGCTTATGCCATTTCTTTTTTTTTCTCTGCTGTTCAATTTCCCTTAGTCTTGCACAGGTAGAATACCCCATTGTGTTACAACATTCCTTGCAACGTGGCTAGCCCAAGCCAAATATGAATGGGAAGGCCTAATTCTATGGACATAACAAGACAGACTGTTAATTGCAGGAAATCTTGATCATTGACTTTGTATGTTGGACAACAAATCTATCATCTGAAACACTGAAGAACTGGATTTTAAGCTTAATAATGAATTGAAATACATTCTTCTAAAAGACAAGGTGAGCTTGTGCTCCTCCAAGCCTGGGTTCAGGTCCAAAAACAGGTTCAGACCAAAAAACTGAACTAGAATTAATAATATTAAGCTAGGCCTGACTGCTGGAACCAGTCAATCGCCAATGGTTATCCAGCTTGCAACTGGCTTGCAAGTTTAGTTTACTTGGAGCATGGTTCAAAGATACCAGGAACAGACATATAAAGCTTAAATCTCTGTAATCTCAAACCACGATTTGATATATAGAAAGCCACAGTCTTTAACCCAAGGAATTTACAAGTTGAAGTAAGAGACAGCAAGCACTGCAAGGGAGGACACAGGCACTAAGGAGGACTCAGACATTAAATCAATTAATTTAAGGAGATGGGCTGCTTCCAATCCCATGCTGAGGACTCTAAGAACTGAATGGACAGCTAAGTTTCATAGTAAAAGTTATCCTCTGGGAGACTGTGAAAAATCTCACTAGTCTAACACAAGGACAAATAGATGCACAGATACAGATGAATTAGCTGGACAGATCTCAACATATTATTTAAAATTGTTTCTATCCAAACTATCAGATGTGTACCTACCCTTCAGGTCCATGCTTTACACACACTGGTAGAATAGTATCAAAGAAAAGCAGCAAGTGCTAAACACAAGCACAAGGTTTACAGAATCAAAAAAACTATGGTGTGAAAAATGTGAATGAAAACATCAAAATGGGACCCAGAACTCTTTTTGTATGTTGTCCCAAATGGCAAACTGTGAGGCCAAATATTTAATTCACAAGCCCCTGATTCTAAAATATCAACATGAATGAACATACAACTAAATATTAAATACTATTAAGGCATTTTCATCTATTTCTATTTGCTTTATAAAAATTAATTTAGCTTTGCAATGCATCTTATTTTCTCTAAGGAAAACCAGAAACATAAGTTGTTTTTATTTTATAAAAGCCCACTCTGAAATAGTGGCAAAACAATAACATTCAGATGTTTTTGCCCTGAGCCTAGGATCCAATCAAGAAAATTACATTTTAATAGATCCAATTCTTTGGCAGGAATGAAGATCAGGTCTTGATGGGATTTGAATCCCTGAATATGATTGCTGAAGGAAACCACACTGCAACCTGAGCTAAGGTAAAATCAGTAATTGTCAACAGGAAGGTTATGTCTACCCTGCAGATTTCTATCTAGTAGAAAACAAAATGTTAACACACTTCCTACAAATTTCCAAAGAATTTGACCCCAACCACAAAGCCAGAAGGATCCAGAAACATTGAGAACATTTTACAATTCAAAAGAAGCAGCACTATCACCCAAAAGTGAGCATCTGTGAAAGGAAAATCTTTTTCTAGAACTTGAACCAACAAAAATTATTCAAACCATCCAATATTCTCAATAACTGAGAACTAAATACTTTAGTGTTTAGTATGCTAAATATTTTAGTATTACATAGGTTTGCTGACCTGAAATTTAAACAGGGCTTACCTATGACTCCTGACTATGCTCTACACACTCTGATCAGCTGATGTATGTCAGTGATGTTCAAGAGAGGGTTTAGCTATAGCTACCTTCAAAGCTGCCTTGGTGTGTCCATCCCTGCTAGCTATATTTCAGTGCTGACAACCTCAAATGTTCAAAATTATGAAGCCACCTAGAGAAAGAATTGTTTCCTTTAAAATGTTAATGTTTCCAGGGGAAAAAAAAATCCTTGTTGAGTTCTTTAACTGGCTGTTGTTTATAATTTTGGATACCAGTCACCAAATTTTTGAATTTTACTAACTACAGATGTATCATATATTTTAATGTGGCAACTAGGATTTCAGGTAGTGATACAAGTGTAACAGCTGTGGATCATTCATCAATGGTGTCACAGTAACTGGCAATGTTTTAAATACAGTTTGAACATGATTTTTAATATAGTTTGCTCAGTCCTGCTGGTGGCTAAGGAAGTAATAGAAATATTGGTTTATGTCATATTTAATATAACAGTCTTGCTAATGATTTTCAGGTCTCCATTCAGATGACTGTTAGCTCATTATGAGCAACACAAACTTGGAAGACAACTTTATATCGCTGAAAGTACAACTAGCTACCATTAATTAAATCTTACCTTTAATTAATCTTAAAAAAGTTTTCACACACTGGGCAAGGACAATGAGCTAAAAAAAATTTCTTCTATACTATCTCATATTTGTCTAATTTCTAAGTTTAAAGAATTTCAATACTAATTTATGACTCAAAAAAACCACCAAAAACCTGTAGCTTCAGCTTCTGATCAATGAGCCAGTACCACAAGCACTCCTAAAATTACAGGAAAACATGACTCTGATCCTGTCAAACTCAGATCATCGCCATATGTCATAGAAAAGATGTAAGAAGTAGAGAGAAATCATTGCTAGATACTGTTACAAAGGCATTCCATAAAACAGAAGTCTGCTGATATGTCTTCCAACAAATTACATGAACCTTAAACGTTGTGACAAAGCTATGGGAATCAGGAGCACTTCCCAGATCTGATCCGTCTCAAATGCCTGTTGGGATGGGCAGACGTGCAGCGTATCTCTGCACACTTCAGCTCCCTATGGAATTGCAGGTGTGCAGGTAGGCAGGGGGTGAAAGTGCACTTCCACAGCCCCCTGGCTCTAGACCAGTGCAGGGATCAGAATATAACCC
>WEKY01003503.1:35092-46847 GCA_013390045.1 Picathartes gymnocephalus | reverse complement strand
CTTATCAACTGTCAAATACTTTAAAATTATTATTAAAAGAGTTAGAATTATTCTAACCTACTATATTCTCTAGTTTCTTCACGCATATTATTGTTATTGTTTTACACCCATGAGCTAAAATATTAATGTAAATGACAAATCATGTATCAGAGTTTAAAAACTAATGCAAAAGGGCAAATATAAGTATACATGTATAATTCCCACAATTCATACAATTGCATATAATGTATATAGCTTTTCCATCAGCAGACATCATATACACTGACATTTTTGTGATTACTGTAATGCATCAATTATTATCTACTGTTGCTAAACATATAATATTAATTTGCAGTATAATGAAAGAATAAAAATTTAAATGGATATTTGAAGATGGAGATAGTGGAGTGTTTTGTCATTTTAAGGATCTTCAGAACCAAAGACCGCAGATGGCAATTTTATCTGAGGTTGATGACCACTTCCATTTTTCATCTCCTAGAATTTGATTCCATCAGTTTTATATTGTTTTGAATCACCAGTTGGCACTTCTCCCTGCTCTGAAGACTTACCATCTGAGCACGTAGGAGTTAGATCTGGGACAAACATTTCCAGCTGAACTGAGATGCTGTATAGATGTTGAGATCCTTACCAGTAAAGAAGCACTTTTCTTGTTTCAATCCCTCTCTTTAACTGAAAATATTCTTTCTCAAATTACTTGCTGTAGACAAGCTATGTCTACAGAAGTGGAAGTAAAAAAAGTATTAAACCCCCCCACACGTTTTCATCAACACATATGCACTGCCCAGGGGCATTTTCTAAAGCATTCTTTCACACTCTCCGTAAGACTGTATTTAAAACTGCACTTCTAGCTTGAATGAAATAATATTGACAAAACAAAATAAAACTGTGTTGAAAAGTTTGTTCATTTCTAAGCAGCACTGTAATTTTGCAGCTTCTATTCTGGTTATGTTCTTCAAATAATTTCTCTCCCTATTTTCCAAGTGCAATCCACAGGAAGAAGAAAAAAATCAGAAAAGTATGCAGTCATGGCAAGAGCTCTCGGTCAAGTACAACCATGATTCATGGAATGGAATGGAATATCTCAGTGGAAACACCATAAAGCAAAGTCTGAACATCAGGCAGTGATAGTTTCATAATGTCTGTACCTACGCTGCACACACATCTTTCACTCTCCTGCTTTCCTCTGTTAGGTGGGTCAAGCACAGTGCTTCCTTTTCTCTGGACTTTGGGGAGAAGAGACAGACTGATTTGGATTTTTCCCCCCCACTCAATTTCTTTCCTTTTTGTAGCTGTTTAAGGGGATAGGGAGTTGTACTGATAAATAAATTTTGTAGGAAAATCTGAAAAACCCCAGGTTTTTAGAAGATAAGTTAAAGCAAAAGGAATTTTTCCTCATATTGAAGCTTCATCAAGGTTGCATGCAGCATCATTAAAATTCATTTGTTCAAGCATGCCTCCTTTACGAAAGAACTTGAGGACCTCTCTACTATTGCCCTGTAGGAATACCTTTCTGTTATCTCCTGGTTTTGCTCACAGTCAAGGCAATATTTTTAGTGCTGGAGAGCTACAATACATCAGTTCTACATAAGAGTGGGGCTTTGAGAATATACACTGAAGTCTCAGCCAGTGGTGAAAAACAAAATATTACTTGCTTTTTGATCGCCCAACTATTTTATTTTTAGAAACAATGTATTAATAATATTTCATGTAGATTTATTGAGAATCATATCATATGTATAAAATATCCATTGGAAATGTTTGAGGACTCCACTGAGGAGCTTTGTCTTTTTTCTTTTTTAGAATTTGACTCATTTAAGTCCACAGCCTTACTGTGTGATAAGCCCCTACAATGCTTCTGACATCAGAAGAGTTGCGAAGATGACAGCCAAAACTCTGGCCTCTAAGCCACCAGCCTTCTGGAAATCAAAGACAGCTTTAAATTCAGTTTTGAGCTCAGTAAACAAAGATTTAGACCTTTAAGCTTTGATAACAGGGATGACAAAAACAGCTCCAAAAATCACCAGGTTATCTCCATGAAATAAACTCAGGAAACTTTTCTCCGAAATTATGTATAATCAGCCATTCTAAAACTGCTCGTGGACTATTTGCAAAACTGTTCAGGTTGGCTGGAGATTTTAGAGGAGTTGTTATAATGAAAAAAAAATTAATTGGAAATTACTTTTGCACTTGATTCTAAGGAATTTAATTTTTAAGCGCCTATATCTGAAATGAGGCATAGGACACTGAGTTCTGACATTGCAAAAGACTGAAATAGAGTTACTTGTGTCAGTAAAATACACCCCCATGTTGTTTGCTTTAAAGCAACCCCTCAACCATTATTTTAAAAATCTCTGGTGTTGCAGAAGAACTGTGTAAGTGCTCAGCAAGGATGAATAACCTTCATTCCAACATTTGGTTTCATGCAGGGGCATTATGTTATTGCTTCCCTCCCAAATCCTTATGAAAATAAGGTGTTTATCACGAAGACTTGTCTTGTAAGTAAAATTGATATTGCATTTATAAATTAGGTGTTACTTCAGAACACATGGCATTAATTCTTCCCATCTGACCTAAGCTACACTGATGCTTCCCCTTCATTTAAGTTTCTCTTTAGAAGACTCATCTTTGAAGTCTTTATTTTCTCGAAATTTTGGCAACTTATATGAACAAAATATGTCCATCAAATCCATAGAGTTTGGTTAGAGTCTGGTTTGGTTAGTTTGGTTACAATCCATAGAGTTTGGTTTTCCATAGAGTTTGGGAACTGTCACTGTTCAGTTGTTAATCCTTTTTAAAACTTTTCAGGACTAGACAGAGTATAAGAATATTTCTTCTTTGAAGTGCTTCACACTGTTTGTCAATACATGTTAGATAATCATTAAGAAGCCAACAGCAAATATTGTGCAACATGTGCTGGTGCACTGACTTGTCTTGCATTTAATTAGTCAATTAGTTTTGCATAGATTACCATAGTAATCTGAAACTACCCATTGCTACTAAATAAAGCTAAAAGGAAATAGAAAAATAGCACATTACCTGGCAGAGAGCTGCTGTCCAAGACAATAATCGGAACTTGAGAGATACAGAGCCTTTGTTCAGTTTGAACATTTAAAGACTCTTTGGAGACCTGATTGGCTGATTATCACACATGATGTTTGGACAGTTTATTTCGTGTGACCAATTGCCAAACCAACAAGCATCTCAAATTACTGAGGTGCAAGAAGTTATGGTGAAGTTCAACATTCAGAACACAATCCCACAGAAGGACATCCTGGGTTTACAAACATTCCATCACCTGTTCAGGGTTTCTTTCACAGCTTCTTTGTCTGACATGCAGGATTTTTCCTTACCATGCACTGTTCAGTTTCAAAATTCTATTTAGATGCTATAGCTTTTAAAATGAGTGCTAATGTCTGGGGACACATGAACATTATTTGTGTGTAATGCTCTAGGAGTTCAGCATAAGTGGTGAGGCTAGTTGAGAAACTGCCTTTTATAACATACACTAAGTTAAGATCAGCATTAATATTATTCTGTTCAATGAATAAAAAGTGTAATAAAAATGCTCTAAAGATCATCAGTAAAAGTTTAAAAGGAAAATCAGAGGTACTTAATGCAACTACCATGCTGTGAAAGTCCAATTTTTTCTCATTTGGACAAAATTGTCTAGCAATTAACACTAAGTGTGCAATTAACTTAGATGTTTTTAGACTGCTCAATTAACAGTGAAAGTATAAAATACTGCATTAGACTTTATAGAGTAATTAGAAACTTTGTATTAATAAGCAGTGTTAGCCATGACAATATTTAAAAAGTTGTGTTTTGCTCGTGATAATGCAGAATTTGCTGTAGAACTCCAAAAATTATTTTCCATTACTTCTTAAATTTTAAAAAAACACACTATTTTTGTACAGGAAAAGAAAATGGAATCATCTGCAAAAATGATGATAGAATAAATATATACTTAGAAGGTAGGTTGTACCTAAGACCAGATCATACCTTCACTCAAAAACTCTGAGCAAAATGCTTTCCAAAGTTCACATCAAAACCCTTTTATTTTTAATTGCAAAAATGTTCTTAACTATTTTGCTAGAAAACGAGGCAACAAGGTGTGTATTTCCTTACAACTGTTATTTTTTATCAGTCTCACACACCATACTTGCCTTGACCCAAAAAAATGCTGGAAAGGATAAAACTGCCTGGACAAAAGAAATAGAAAAACACTGTGATGACTCAGACTGGAAAAAAAATAGAACTTTCTCTTGTCCTAGATATTCACTAAGCAACTGATACTGAAGCCTCAAAGCTCTTAGAAGTGCTTTGTTTGGGAATTTCTGGCTGTTTCTGGGACAGATTTTATGGGCAAACTGCTGTTACTTTCACTGCCCAGCACTTTGAATGTTCACAGGCATGAAAGCAAATTCTCAGAATAAAGTTCTTAATTTATCTGAAAATAATGATGCTAATGATGATCTGCATTTCTAAGACGTGTGGCAATCTCACACGAAAAGTGAAACAAGATCTAGAATTACTGGAAGCTAACCCAATAGCAGACTTGCTTAAAGAAAAAGACAAGCCTAATCATGAGAAAGTATTATCATTTAATTGATCTCTGTATTGTCTAAAAGTTTAATTTGAATCTGAAACAGTTCTTTCGAGAACAATGAAACATACTGGAGATAACACATGGCAGTGATAGGTGAGCTTTAATGCCAAGCTGTGAGGAGGATACTTGCAAGGGTTGTTCATCTCAGCACTGAGGACAACAGCAGGAAGGGAACGTGTTTCCTGACACAAGCACACAAGAAGAGGACAACAAAGGAAAGAAACATGGGTTGCTGAACTCTGACAAAGACACTGCAGTGACAACAATACCACACTTCCTATTACTGGAGAGAAGTAGGAAGGGAGCCATTGTTATTGCTGGACACCTTCTGCTACATTTTGATAACTTGTGTTTAGTCCCGTGTACAGCTTCTCACTTGCCTCAGCAAAGCTGCTCTCCCCCACTGTGCCCTTCGGTGGCAGGCCCTTCCTTCCACAGGATCCCATCCCACCCCAGGCAGGGGAACAGAAAAGCACCAGTGGCCCCAAGATATCTGTACTCATGAGAAACAGCCACAGAAAGACGGATTAACAGCAGGTACTACTGCAATGTCGCTAGGGATGCTGACCACAAAGTCCATGTGAGCAAGCACAGCACAGCACCAACTTGGCATCACAGTGGGGGATCATAGCTGCCTTTTGTCCACTGACTTCAGAGAGCAAAGAGGACTAAAATCTGTGCCTATCCTATGGCTGAGCTTCTAAATTCAGGGAGCCGAGCATGAGGTAGAAGGTCAGAACTAACACTAAAGTGTACTTCTAAGTGACAGAGCTAATTGGCACGGGCATGCCTATGGAAGACAGCTGAACTTGACAAAAACAAAAGTTAATACAGTCTTGCACTGTTGTCTATATAAAAACATATCAATACCAAGAGGGCTATTGCTCAACTCACTATATGAGACTGTATCTGGCAGTGTTTGTGAATAGTAATGGCAGGGGAGTTTTACATACAATACAAATCCAGCTACTCGAGAGCTCCTCTGAGAAGGGTGCCTAGAGCTGGCTCATTTATTGCACCTTGCTGCCCCCTCACACATAGGCACATATTAAATGTAACCATTCCTCCTTGGAAGAGAGCCAGACACCAGGAGGAGACTGAGAATTTCTTCTGGTATCATAAAACTAAACTGTTAAAATTGAAGTAAACTCATCATAACCATTTAGTCTGTCTGCTGATCTGAAATTCAGCTCAGGTATTCTACACACTAGCATCTGTTTCACTACTTTTTATCAACAGACACTTGAAAGAAATAATCTTTCCTGCATATAGTCGAGTGCTACCATTAATACTGCAGCACAATTTTTTCTTCTGTCTAAGTCCAAATCTTCTTGAAAGAATGCCCTGTGTTAGCAGTGGCAGTAATACCTAAAACTATATAGCAGCAGTTCTAATAATGGATGTTTGGTCACAAATTGTTTTCTTTTGGTGTAAATTTTTACTTTTTTGTTTTTGTAGAACTCCCTGCAAGACCTAAGGTATTGGGTGATAATCTTTTCTCCTGCTAGTATATACTCTAGATTTACACATTTTAGAGCATAATTAAGCTCGTGCTACAGATCTGCAAAATATTCTTTGACTTACACATAATTTAACATTTTCTCATTTAAGGGAGCATTCCACCACAACCATATTTTGACATTCGGAGTGCTGACATCAGCATGTGATCTGGATATGTAGGTTTCACTTATAATCAATGGGCAGAAATGAAGTTCTGGGACATCTCTCCCTGACCTGTTTTAGACATCTAAGCTATAATGAAATGATATGTGGCCTACAAGTGTCTGTATCTCTCCATTATTTAAAGTACATCTGGAAAAGTTGTTCAATTATAGATGCATGTGCTACTGAACTCTGTGTTTGGATGAACCCAGCCCTATATATAAAGTTGTAATACAGTTTCTTGGTATCACAGTGGATTGAAAACAATGCCCCAGTCCTTTCTTCTAGTTCAGCGCTTTTAAATCTTAAGTGTTTTGGGGGAGGTAGGACAAGGGTTATCCTGTTGGCTTATTTAGCTCTTACAAAATAAGAAAGTGAAAAATGTATGCTCTAGATCTTAAAATGCTCTTTCCATCTTCTTTGAAACCAATCCACAGCTTAACATCATAATGTTGAAATCTGAAATTCTGCAATCTTTTCTGTACTGTTGAAAAAATATGTCCAATTTAACTGAGTATTGTGTCACTGAAAACCATGTGCTGCAATACCCATATTTTGTCTCTGTGTTTGTAAAATGTGCAACTCAGGACCGTTGCATCACAAACATTTTTGTGGTTGTCATGGCTTCATAGAAGAAAATTTATGGAAGGTGCAGACAAACTATCTTGTGCTTTGCATACCATAGACAACTATCTATTTTGAAAGTAAATCTTCAAGTCAAGTCTTATCCAAAAAAGCATAAGAAGGAAAATCACTGCCATGTTAAACAAAAAAGTGACCAATTTCATATGTGCAATTTAAATTAACAAATTATTCTATTAAGTCATTGCATAAACCACTCAATTAAAACTTGAAACAATGTTCAACATCTTACAGAACAACATAGAGGACAGTCTACCTTATGTAAAGGCTGGAGACTTGCCCAGAGCTGCAGAATTAGAGGGATCATTTTAAGAGCAAATTTGTGACTGCACTGATTAAATTGCTAACAAGACGTCAATTTTTATAATGCATACACACTTTGTCTCATATTTTTGTGAAATTTTGTGAGATTGTATTTCATAATATCTGAATATGTGGCATTCTACAATTCTATGAAAGTATCTAGTATTAAATACAATTTCTTCCAATTGTGGAATAGAGGCAGCAGAATAGATTATATAACTGCAGATACACAAGAGCTTGAGTAATAAGATATGCCATAGGTTGTGCCAGTACCCAAGCTTGAGTGTGTTAGGATGAAAAAAATACAAATCTGAAAGGTATGTTGCACATCACACTGCCCAACATCCCAGCCTCTGGGTTGCTGCTTGTCTGTTTCCATGTAAGCATTCTTTTTCAGTGGGTAGACTAAAGGGACATTAAGGAGTGAACAGAGAATACCCTCAGGAACCATGAATGGAGAACAGCAGGACAAGATCTGCTGTAGCTGGGCAATGTGAAACACAGATTCTCTCATCAGCCTCCAAAATGGCAGTAACTCTTACCTCTTGTACGCCACCCTTTAGAATAAGCCAGACACACTGATGGGTTAAAAACCACCCGTGCACAAGTCACAAACACAGAGGTTAAAGAGAAGTATCAGTGGTTTCCTTCTCACCAACCGGTACATTAACGTCCATTGCAAAGGTGCTGTAATGCAGAAACACTCCCCCGCCAGCCCCTTAGTCTGCAAGCCCTCTCCAGCTGCAGACACTGCTTCAGCCTGCTCCACAGACTGCCCACTGACCTCCCTCCACTCTTCCTCCCTAATCCCCCAGCTTCACCCAGCTGTCTCACCCCTCCTTGCGCTAACAGCTCCAGTAACTCAAAAACATGCCAGCATACAAAGTCCAAGGTAAGGAAAAACTACTCCACAAATGACTTACAGCTTCTTCATCATGAAACATATTTTAGATTTCCCCTGGTTCCTTGATTTCCCCTCAGTTGTCCTCACTATCTTGTATTTAAATATATCTGTATGAATGCACAGATAATCATACATGAAATAAAAGAATGCAATACCTTAGAAATAACTCTTAAGGCTACTCTTACCAGGGCAGAGTTTAGGTGTGGTTATTTGAATATCACTTTCTGCCTTCAATTTGGCCACCAACATTCTTACTTTTTTAAAACACTGCAGTAGCTCATGAAGACAAAATATGTTCAAGTCATTAATATATGATGGTAATTTTTCTCTTTTGCTCAGATCACTTTAGATCCTTACACAAAATCCATTTCTTTCTCTTTTATAAATTATTTGTGGGCAAGTGTATTTTTTAGAGTATAAAATCTTTTTCTAGTCAGATCAGATAACATATGTGAGCCTAATTCAGTGGAACCGAGTATGTACATGAGACTGAGTATTAGAAACTAAAGGGTGTTTTTCAGAGGGGAGAGGATGCTATGAGGACATTGCAAAATACAAGTGAAAAGAATAATGAGTTTGAATGCAATAGTACTATTGCCTTTACTAGCATCTTAATTTTTAATGGTATAGATCTTTTGAAATCCTGTACCTCTTACTTTTAACTTAGCAATCTTTGTCATTGCACAATTATAATGTTAAGCAAAAAATACTTGTTCCTCACCTGTAAGAAAATGCAAGATGTTCTTCAGCTTGAAAGTTTATGATTTATGTATAGGTATGTAAGTTGCTAAATATGTATTCTATTTGTTTAAGGTATATTCAGATTTTCATCTGGATTTGGACCATGACTGAGAGGCATTTCAAACAGGTAAGCAGTAAGTGTAGGTGTATGCTGTAGTGGGAAAATGACAGTTATACTTGGGTATGTATTACTTAAACAGACAAGCACAGTGATAAAAATATTCAGCAACTGACAAAGTAATTTTGTTTAAAGACAAGAAAGAGATACAACCCAAACTGAATAAAGTGTGTAGTATAATGTATTCCTACTTTGCCTTGAAGGGCAGCTATGCTGGCAGAAGTTTTCACCCCTGCAGGATCAGCTCTTGACTGTAGCATCTATAAAGCTAAAGCAGGTTTATTTTTACAGGTAAAAATCCACACAAATCCTGCCAACTGAGGGTCCTCAGAAGACAGATACATTTTACGCAACTGCCAACAGGCCTGAACACGGCAACAACAGAGCACCTTTTCCTTAGAGCTCACTTTTGTTTTTGCTCTCTGGACTTAGCAGTTTCTTCCAAGCCACCCTGAGTAGGTCTCTTTGAGACAAATACATTTTTAACTGCCACAGGTGAAAGGTGCAGATCAAGGTACAGTTTCACTGTAGCTCTACAGCAGCAGTTTATTTTAGAAATGGTAACCTTAGCAATAACACAAACCATCTCTCAAAGGCCAGCCCAATGTCTGCAGCAGAACTGCTCCATCTATTCTGCATATGCTGCTCCATTTTAGGATTGAAATTAAAGCCAGTGCTTTGACAGCTTCCGCTTTGACAGCTTCCACTTTGACACACAGTGGGTTTTTTTGGTAGCTCATGGCTTTCCTCAAAAGCAGAGCAGTGCATTGCTGGACTGCCCAAGAATTAAAGCCCCATACCCTGACAGTTTATATTGTGTACCCTTCCTTCTTCCTCTACCTTGAAAACCTTGTGTCTTTTCACTGCTGTCACCAGCCTTCCTACTCCTGCTCAAGGAATCGCTGCAACACCCTCTGGATATTACCAGTTCTCTGAAAGATAAAAACAAAATCATTAGAAACCATCTTGGATATGCTTTTCTCTCTTTAGGACAACAGTCTCTCATAGTTCCTGTTTGCAGCAGAAAGTAGGCAGCCCAATACTATCCTCAGCAGGGCCCAGATAAACAGGTCTACCAAATGAAGAAACAAAATCACAGAAGCTGAAAAAAATGTGCCTGGGAGCATGAGTTCAACCAAATATAAAAGGTTCTGTGCTCAGTGGGGTTTGGTTAAATAAATCAGTTCCAAACTTTTAGGAACACAAACACAAACCATTCCCTTCTCAATGGGGTAACAGAAACAAACTCATCACGTTAATGAACACAGCAGGGATTGACCAAACAGTTCAAACTCCCCTTTGGAGCCGTGTGAACACCTATGAAGCAAACAGTCTTAGCCACTCGGCACAGGAAAACAGAAGCTGCTCTGCTTTGGCTGGATGACTAAAACCTTTTGACTACAGAAGTCCTCCATTCTAAAATGAGAGGCTAAATTTACTATTAACTGCTGACTAAAGAATCATCCATTCAGTTCTGACACTTCACATGCCAAGTCAAAGTACTGGCACTGAAATGTCTCCTTCAAGCATTTGATTCTGTTGTTTTCATAGCTGGTCCAAATTCTGCATCTCCACACACTCCTGTACTGCCAACATCACCCACCAGTACCTACTACTTCCTCCATGCACCTGGTCACAGAACTGTTCCAAAGAGGTCAAAAGGATCATGTGGAAAATACATACACATGTATATATGGTATTTATGGCTGCTTACTACAGGCTGTAAATACCACACTGCAACACTAGAACTTCCCATAACATCAAAGCAATATAATTGCACCCTTCCAGGGGCTTTCTTCATTTCCCCACTTCACCTCCTAGTATGCACCTTGTTGCATATTTCTTCCTATTTTCATATCACCTTGTGCATTTGTATATATACACAATTATTAGGAAACTATCTACTCACTTATATATATTCAGCTGCCATATTGAGAAGTAAACGCTTCCTTCAGACTACACCAGAATGTAAGATTCTCTGCATATAAAACAGCTATAACTGCTGTTCAAAGTACTTATAAAGCAGGGTGCTCAACATACAGTTATAACTTCTGTTTTCATCCAGTACATATTTGTTAGTAGAGGGGATTGATTTAAAATTAGGATTTAAGCTTCAGTTATTAAGAGATAACAATCTACTTACCCAGGATCCCCTAACAGAGAAATTAGAGATCCTAATTTAGGTGGCTAATTTAGATATCACAAGAGTATAGCCCTGCATAAAAAAAAAAAATGTGGTATTTATACATCTAGGATAAAACTGGTAAATGGAGGGGCAAGGAAAAAAAAAAAAAAAAACCAATAAGGGAGAAATTTGTAACTACCTTATAAAAGTTAAAAACATATCCTGGATACTTAATAAAACATATAATTCAGTGCAATTAAACCATTAATTTAAGTATAATAATTCCAAAGTAAGCTTGGATATGACAACTACTATAGCTTTGCTAATTTTTCAGGAAATACACATAAGAAAAAAAAATCATGGCCTCAGAGCTAAAATACATTTTCATTGAGAACAATACAATTTAAGTCATCATTTTATATATAAAATACTTCAGCAATGCTAAAGTGTATCCAGAACTGCAAGCTCATTACCCAATTAAGCAACAGCATCTTGTTTCATTAGCACCTGTCTATGCTATTACATTCAGAAGAAGAATCTATTTTAATCGTGGAAAGGACAGGCTTTTGTATCCTATTATGATACTATTAATCAACAACAAAAACCTTCCTATGGCCTACAATGGTGAATATTCTCTCTATTCCTTTCTCAAAA
>WEKY01003503.1:6328-27062 GCA_013390045.1 Picathartes gymnocephalus | reverse complement strand
CGGGACGGGATGGGATGTACCGCGCCGTACAGGGGTGGGGCGGCCGGGCAGCGCCGGGACCCCGCGCCCCTGGGGCCGGGCGGGAGCGCTCCCCGGCCGCGGCCTCCCCGCCCACCTGCCCGCACCCGGAGCCCCCTCGCTCGGAGTTGCGGCCGGGGGACAGGAGGGCAGCGGGAGCCCTGACGCCCCCGTGTAGCGCGCTTCGCCTCACTTCTGGCAGCGCGAAACGTGTCCGTCCCCGCGTCCCACACCGATCTCCGCTTCTTAAGCATTGAGGGTACGAAGTATTTCACATTAACGGCAGTTTGCGCTCTCTGGTCCCCCGAAAGGTTAAAAAACGGTGTGTCAGTTTCTCGTTTTAGAGGAAGAATAGAAGAGTAAATTAATAGAATTCATTTTGTGCTCAACGCAGGACCTTCGTCTGCTGAAACGGGAACTGAAATTTGGCCAGTCAGTAACGAGTTGCTGATGAAAATTTTGGTCACCTCAGCATTTCCCGCGTTTTTGTCTCCTTAAGAAAAAGAAAGTTATGAGAAGTGTTTTGTACGTATGATGAACGTATTTATGAAAGTGACTGCTAAATTATCCAGAAATCCTGTCCTTAAGGCTAAAATCCTGTAGGGAAAGAGGTAAACATAATCATATAATTGCATAATTAAAGCCTTTACCATAATGCCTCTTCTCATCTAAAGGTTGCACATTATGTGCAATACTTAACTACTGTGAGGAGACTAGAGTAATTACAGTTGTTGACATTGTGTTGTGAAATGTACAAAAGGAAATGTTAAGATCATATTTTTTAAAAAACTTGATTGCAAGCACTTTGTTAGAGCTTTATTAACAGAATCATTACAGGAATATTAGGAACTGGGGCTGGCTATGTGTGGACAGGAGAACTTGGGCTGTAGTTGGGAGTATTCTAGTTTGCTGAGCTGCTAGGAAAGGAAGGAAAGGCTTGAACTTGTGCAGTTTATTTTTGTCTGTTTATTTTCCATTAATAACATTTCAATCCCTTCGCTAGCATCAGCCACAATGAACAAAAAGTTGCAGAAAAATCGGGAAAGGAGCATATCACCCCTCAAAAAACCAGCAGCATGAATGGCAATACCTATTACATCGAAGAATCCATCCACAGAGAACTGCTGTCTGAAGCACAAATTAATAGAAATCAGGTTTCTTTGTCTCCTTTTCATATGAATAGATTTGCTTTTATGTGAGAAGTGTTAGGAACTTTTTGTATTTTAAACCGTAACCATTAAATTAGAAGACACAGACCTGGGCATATCAGTAATGTAACATCTTTGCATTCCTTCATTCTTTAGAATGTTATTGTTATTATTTGTGTATCATCCATTTCCAGGTCAAGTCTTCCTGATTCAGGAGGGAATACTTTGTCACATGTTTGTAAAGCAGCCAGGTCTCTACAGTCTCTGGGCAGATTCTGGCAGTGTACTCGTAAGGAACAGTAAGTAGTTCACTGGTAGAGACAGCAAACACTGTTCTTCGTGAAACAAACTGAGCAGTGTGGAGTCATTTTTGTGACATAGCATAAGATAAGTAGTACTTGAGTTATGTATCTTGAGTCCAGGGTCATTTTTAGGCACAAACACGGTGACTGCCAGCTAGTGGAAGTCACAGCTGCATTAATTTAGGTAGCAATATCAGTCATCTCTTGAGCAAGTGTGTCAAAGGAGCCTGTGCCCAGCACCCTCACAGTCACAGTGTCTGTCCTGGCAGCAGGTTGCACTACAGGCTTCGGAAGACCAAGGACCCACGAGGGGCCCACTAAGCCTGTTGGAGGGAAGATCGGACACTAAGCCATGAGTCTTGGGCATGCAGGCAGAGAAAGCTTGGGTACTGATGCCCATGGTCAAACTCTTCCAGGCAGGCCCACAATTACAGGGTTAAAAACATTGAAATTAGGATGAAATGTAATTGTAAAAAAAAGCTGCTAGTGCTGAAATCAAAGTTGTATACTTGGCATTACAGCACGCTAAATCTCTCTTCCATATTCAAACACTTTTTATGCCCTGAAGAAAATCACAGGCCATATAGGACCTCAGACAGTTCCTGTAAAATGCAAAGTGTGTCTATACTGCCCTTTACAGTGAAATAGTACAGTTTACATGCTGTTTTATAGAATGGTAATTTTCAAAGAGACATGAAAAATAAATACATGAAGATAGAAATGATACCTGGTTTTCATTGCATAGTTCTATTTCCTCCACTGATATGCCCTAACCAAAATAGATATTTATACAGATATAAATATATATTTTTAATTTATAAATGTATACTATATATTATACACAATACATTTTACACAGTGATATATGTGGT
Organism: Picathartes gymnocephalus; assembly: GCA_013390045.1. Taxonomy (NCBI): domain Eukaryota; kingdom Metazoa; phylum Chordata; class Aves; order Passeriformes; family Picathartidae; genus Picathartes; species Picathartes gymnocephalus. Next base: position 24,722 of record WEKY01003503.1, on the reverse strand, counting down.
AAGGTATATCATACACACTATTTGCTGTACTACGTAGTACATGCTGCATGCTGTATGTAACACAGTGCTACATACAGTACAAGTTGATGTATTCTGTGCTTGTAAATAAATTTGTATTTATATTATACTGCATATATCAACATCTATATAGAAATAGCAGATTATATTATCATATGTTAACCATTACAGGCATATACATCTGTATATACCTGTGTGCCTCATGCAGCTTCTTTCGATACCTCTTTTCAAAACAGCCTCTGTAGTAAAGGTGATCTTAATTGACTTACTGTTGCTGTGTGCTTCATTGCATTTGGTGTTTTCTAGTCCAAGGCAGAGTCAGAACATAAACTAGCCGCAGGTATAACAGTGTGGGATTCTGGCCTACAGTCTGCACAAGTTCAGATACAGGTTGTCAAGTACCTGCAACCTGCTTAAAGTCACAAAAATTACCATGAACCCTCAGACTAGAAGTTGATGTATGAATTAATTTTTTATTCGGACTTTGATTGGCGTGATATCATGTTTTTAAGTGAATACACTCCCCTGTGGGGGTCTGTAGAGTGAAGGTGCTGAAGTAATTTGGTTCTCTGTTGCAGATTGAAAAAAACCCTGTTGTCATTCTGCATCATTCCAGTCTTGTTGCACCTTTGCTGTGGGAAGCTCATTATTCAAATTAAAAATGTTTGAGTGATAGCAGTTAATAATTTCTGAGTGAATTTTAAGAAGCTACTAAAGGTTCAGAGCTCTGTGTGCGCATGTGTATGTCTGTGTATGGGAGTGTGGCATTCTGTATTTTTCAGTGAACTAATTGTTAAGAAGAAATTAAATCAACTTATCTATCATATGTGTATGAAAAGAGTCACCTCTCTGGTGATAATTTGTGTCCAGTTGATAGATTTTTGTGAGGTTGCATGTTAAACACTATCTTGTTTTGGTTGTAACAGCTTGAATTTTTTTACTGATATTAACATAATAGATTTGTAAGTATTATTTGTCACTAGAGAAAAAGAAAATGCTGTAAACATTGAATACCTGATGGTATTTTCTGTAAGTCTCTCCACTAACTGTTCGGGTAAGTCCCCTACTGGAATAGCCCCTTTTCCCCACATGCCACTTGTCACGCAGTTTTAGCTGAATCTAGAATTTTACGGGTCCTCTTCTAAGCTTAGATCTTCTTTGGCTACACTACAGGTTGTGTCTTCTTGTCACAGAGTCTGAATATAAAGGGTGCGTGTTTACGATCATGCACGTTCTGTCCTACATCAGATTACATTCTGATTATGTTCTATTTTTTTCTGCACTGATTTCGGTTCCATAAATACACAACTCAAACATCTCTCATGTCCATAAGCAGGCTGGTGTGGTGCATATTCTTCTCATCTCCAAGTGATACACGGGATAATATCATGAATATAATATTGGCAAATCACCGAGGCCACCTTCTCTAAGCTCTGTATCAACAGCTAATAATTGTCAGCCTATGTCTCACTCCACTCTCATTCATACACACAGATAGCTCTGTCACTAGCATAAAATTTAATCCTAGTCCTGTTAGTGAAAGGGATACATGTACTTAAAGTTTTGTGATAAAATTCACGTAAATATTATTAGAATGTAGAATTCAATGGTAATATATAGCCAAAGCATGTCTTTCCATTGAGGTTAGTTTTCTCTGTAACCATCAACCACGTCTATTCTAGGCCCAGTAAAATTGTTTTCTTTTGCAGCTCACGGTGACACAGAACACAGCACATTGTAACTACAGCAAACTCGACTGTGAAAGATCTCTATCGGGCATCACAGAGAATTTGAGGCAGCTGGCAGTTATCAGCTGAAGCAGTTAGTCAGTAGAAATGTACGAGATAAGTAGATAATTGAAAAGCAATCTGGAAACCTGGGAGAGATAATAAGCCTCTCTTCCAGAGGGGAGGTAACAACTCAGGTAGGTCACTGATGAACTCCACTCCCAGATCAGCGCTTTGTCTAATATCACTGAAAATACAGTGGCCGTTCATGCCTGTCAGCTCTGAAGTAATATTCAAGTTGTTGTTGGAAAGGCAGTTTGGTATATTCAGTTATACACATCAGCATTGCAATAGAGTGAAGAAGGACTGTACTGCTGAAAGACAGGTGACCAAAATCCCAGGAGCAATATGGCCTTTTGTTAAATTACAGTTGCCAAAATAGAAAACTAGCTACATGCCCTTTTTATCCTCCATGCTACTTTGTTTATACTGCCATGCAACCAGTAGTACTCTTGCCACACTGACCATGGTTGTCTGTGAGGCAAGTGATTTCCTTTTTTGTGTAATTTATATTAAAACAATGGAACTATTTTTGCTTTCTTTACCATGAGCACAGAGAAGGGAGGGAAAAGGCCAATGTCTAGGAGTAAAAGAATGTGTTGATCTTAGTAGCTGCATTTTAAAAGAGTCCTAAAAACCATCTATCTGTAACTGCTGTTTTTATTTTTTATGTCTTGTTCTAATATCTGTTTTACTGTGATACTGGGCATGAATTAGTTGTGCACATATGTAAATTCTGCTTCCACATATTGACTGTTAAGGATGTTTTCCTTTCGTATCTCATTCTGTGACTGCTAAAAAAAAAAAAAAATGGGCAAAATTTTAAAGATTACAAATGTAGGAAATGTTTTAAATTACTATTTGCTGTTTTGAGGCATGATTCATCTTTCCATTATAATCCTAGTGATAGACTTCAGTCAGTCTAGATCCATTTTGTATATCAGTTTCTCTGTTTAGATGTAACCGTACAATTGTAAATTACCATTGTGTTGTAAGATATGCCTAACTTCATTACATTACAAAACTTCTTTGGTAGCAGGAGAATTTTCTTTCTGACTTATGTATTTGTATTTCCTTTTAAAAGAAGATGAAATAGCCAAAAAAAAAAAAAGCTTTTTAGATAAAATTCCAGAATCTAAGTATTTATTATACAAGGATCCATTTTATCAATAATTATAATCCAAAAAGATGTTGACAACATGCTGTTATAAACAGTGCAAATAATACCTAGAATAATATACAGAACCAGAAGTAAGAAAGCATCGTTTAGAGGGAAACATCCTTATAATAAGGGTAGAAATAGATATATTTTACTTTTTTCTCTCTCTTATGAACTCTTTGAGTATTTCAGTCTTTTTCTGTGTTGTGATCTAGATTCAACAGGAAAAGTGAAGAATAAATTGTTCAGCTCAGGCTCACACTATATAACTTTGAGATTTAGGTAGTACTGTAGGAGGTCTGAACATAGGAAGGTCTTAGAGACTTTGTGGTTAAGTTCGTTAATTGTGCATGAAGGGAGACATTCTTCATTATCTGGTTGTGCTCAAATACTAAGTCAGTGCTCTAGGTCTCAGGGGATGAAGGTGTCTGTTCTATATAGGTGCATTACTTAGATTAACTTTTCAGACAAACATCACACTTGAGTGTTCCCAAAGCTATTTGCTTTACCATGAGGAAAACAGAAAAGGCTTTTCCATTAAGGGCTCTAAATTTCATTGTGGAGGCACTTAAATCCCTGCTTGTTTGAGAGCTGGGCTGCCTAAGAAACTACATGTGAACCATCCTGCAGCTATAATATTCTGAATAAGGCCCTTGAGAGTAGATGGGTTTGCAGAAATGTTAAGCATCAGTGAGCATACTCTGATGGAATCATATCCTGCACTCAAGGTAATGTGACAGTCCAACTCCTAGTTCACAGAACGTAATGAACTTCTTGAATACCATGAGTACGTTGAACTAATCTTCAGTACTTCACTTGTTATTCATTGTGTTGAAAGCACTGGACTGTATGATCAAAATCATACATGAAGAGCTTTCACTTCATATCATTATGTCTTAATAAAATCCTGGTTTACTTTGCAACTCACTTCGGGAATAATCGCACTTTGTAAAAGTGGGTAAAGGCTTAGAAATAGAAATATGGTTGGAGTAGTAGTGCTTGGCATGCTTCAAAACTGTAAAAATCATCAGTATATAATGTATTTACTTTCTTTACTGATTAGGTCAGAAATGTGTATCTACATTTTGGGGGACACATACCAAACAAGTTCTTCTCCTAACACACAAATCAACACCAGGAGACTTTTGAAGAAGAAAACACACAATATTTATGTGTGTGGTTCTAAATTGTAGTATGAGGAAGTAGAAGTCAACTTTCTATTTGGGGAAGGTCTCAGATTGCTAATCCAAACCCTGATTTCCCCAACAAGTATGTAGCATGGCAAAATGTTTGCAGGTGTTCATATATGCCCTCTTACTTTTGGTGACTTTCTTATTCTTTAACAATTAGGCCTGATGGAGCTTCTGCTGGTGCCCCAGGATCACACAGTTTTGTTTTTATTCCACAAAATCAGTAATAATAGCTTATTTTTTCTCATTTATATTTTATTGTCAGTCATTTTCTCATTGGCAGTAATGTCTTTGGATGCACAACTCTGATACTAGTAGTCAAATATCTACTTCTTGTCAAATAGCTTGAATTCTACAACAATTTATTGTGGTCTAGGATGAGACTTAGGTACCTATATGGAAGGGCTCAGGTGTAACCTATATGTTTTAAATCTTGTTCTAGACAACAGAGTCAGTGCAATCTCTGGACCCTTCTCAGTGCCCTGTCTGCTGATGAACTGCTTTGCATATGTTTCAGAGGGAGCCAAGTTGTTCTCCAAGCTCCATCTGAACACAGACAAAAATTATGGCATCATGTGAAATGTGCTGCCAGATTCTGTCTTGTAGTTCTCTACAGGATGAAATTCCCAGAAACTGAAAAAATACTATACTGTAATACTGACAACAATAGTGAAAAGAACTTTCTTGAGTTTCTCCCAAAGACAAATCAGTAGTCCATAAAATTGGTGGATCTTCGCTTGTCATTTGCTGTGACTTGTGCATGTCATACAACAGTACTTGAAGCTCTTGGCCAGGTAAAGCAATCTTGAATATCTTCATGTGCCTTTATTCTGAAAATGTGTATCAATGTAATGACAGTTCTTGGATCTGTCAGGCTTATTCAATGCATTTGAGATATTAACAGGATTATTTGAGTTGGTAACCTGAAATAATCTGATACTACATTTATTGATGCAGAAAGTTATTCTGAACTTTGTGTCCAAAGGTCTTAATTATTTTACAGTTTCATGTGAATAAAATCCTTTGCTTTAAATGTGGTTTTTTGTTTCCTTTGTAGTGATTTTGTCTACTGTGGAAAGTCATTCGTCCCTTATCCTAGAGATTTTTGCTTCTCATAGCACCAACACCACAGGGTTTCTTAGAGCACTGGGTTAGTCTGAAGTTCTCCAGCTAACATACTGTGGAACAGGTTGGAATCCAACCATAAAATAAGATCAGAAAGCAAAGGACACAATCCAAGTTATGGTCAAACTAAGGATACACAGTGTGGCAACTGCCCCAGCTACAGCCTAGACAGCTGCGGAGCAGTGGCAGCCAGCCAGCTTGCCTGAATAGATGAAGATGAGGCCAAAAGGAGGAGGATTTAAATCTCAAGATATTAGCTGCTCTAATATAGAATTAACAAGGTAGATAAGAACCTTACATACCCAGAAAAGAACTAGAACAGCTAGTTGGGAACAAAGTCCTTGAAGTTTCTTGTGCAAGTTTTCAAATATAAATGATCATAGCCCAAATATTTTAAAAATATTAGCTTTTAAGATGTATTTAGTTCTAAAAATTTGTTTATACTAGGTACATCATAAACAATCTTTGCCCTCAAATACATCATATACCCAGGTTTTTTTTGTTTGGTTTTTAAATTGAGGCCATGACTTCATAGCCACATTACAGTTTACGCAAAGGTAATCCTGGTTTTCCTTCTTTGGCTGGGAATTAGAATCTGTTATCCCAAATATTCTGTTTTTAGTATCCTAACTAACCCACTCTTCGTATGGGCTAGTTAGGATACTCTGCTGTGTCTTGTATACTTTTAATTTTTCTTTGAACAAACAAAAGCTATTTATAAAAGCCCCGTTTCTCTTTGAAAAGTACATTTTTCAAATGTAATATGTAAGCTGTGTTATCTCTGCTGGCTGAAAAAGATATTTTTCCATTCTATTTACAAAGGATATTAATGCTTTACAGGATGGTTGTGGACCCTGACACAAAGAACTGGCAATTGAAAGACAGGCAATTAAATAGCTTAAAAAGGAGGAAAAGAAATGCAATTCAAAAAGATCTGTGGAGAGAACCCATAGCTATCTGCAACCCTCCCTAGTATTCTGTGTAGGAAGTACTCCGGATTAGCTATGGAAACAGGTGATGTCAGAACAAGTCCTCTAAACTTTTTCATTTTTCATTTTCAATATGAAAATATCCTCTAGAACTGTGGTGTGGTATCGGATATGAAACAAACTGTTTGGTTTCTTTTTCATCTTAATAGAATTTTTTTCATTAAATTTTAGTTCATCTGTGCCATATACTGTGTATATTATTTTCCTGTTAAATAAAAATTCTTTCCTGATGAGGACGTCCTTTCCGAAAGCACTTCTTAAAATAGACTGGCTTGATGCTGTGGATAGTGCTTTGACATTGAAGAAAACCAGCAAGATGCAAACAAATTCTTGCAAGTCTGGAATTGATGCCTGTATGCTTTAGAAATGTTTGACTCATTAGTGGATTAATAGGCTGCACAGAGAGCCGAATCTTTGAAGGAAGCTAGTGAATTAAGGGCAGACTATTACCCTAAGGCTCCCATTAGCGTGCACATTAACCATCTAGATCTACAGATATTTGTGTCCCATACAAATCACTGGAATAATTGGTATAGGTTTTATATAAAATCTTCATGGCCATAAAATGGAATGTGGGAACATTTTACCACTATTGCAGTAAGAATAGCCAAAGTGTTTGAATACAGCTTTGTCAGGATTTTTATTCTCAAGAGCCCACCTATTCACAAATCTGGGGTAGCTGAAAATCACAGAGTTAGGTTTCCTGGTATGGTTATATTTTTTTTTTTTGGTAACTACTTTCATGGAAAAGTACAATTTGACAAATCTCATAGAAAATATACCTTCTCTTGACTGAGGATTAAGGAATGGCTATGAGGACCTGTCATCTCTGATTGCAAGCTGCCATTCCTATCCTTTATCTTCCAAACAGTGATGAGTTGTGGTGACAGACACAGTGAAATATAGCAGCCCCTTCCAAAGGGCTTATAGTGTTCTGTGTTTGCAGGAAGGTCATAGGAAAGGTCAGCAAGGTCACAAACTTTCCACATTAAAGAGTTCCTTCACGGGGAGGAGCCTTTGCCAGTGGCATTTTGAATTTCAGTTACTCTACGTGAGATTCATAACAACCAAATGAAACTTGCAAAGTAGTAGCTACACATTGGAGCTAAGCATCTTGGCTTATTCTCAGTGATTAGAAATAGGTATTTGAAGGACACAATTCCATCAAAAAGGTCTAAAGTGGGTCAATGGAATTGCGTTCTGGAACTACCCATTTGTCTTTATTGACTATAAAGACAAGCCAGTGTGTTAGTACAAGTATAAGCAGTGGCAATTTAAAAATCTAAAGGTAAATGAAATTTATTTCTGACTTTTCCCTCATTTGCATATTGGCATCCTTTTTCAGGTAAAAAGTGATCAGTGGACTCAAAATAGATTTATCATACGGCCTTTAGCTGTTTTTTGACTGCTCAATAGTTCGTTATATCCACTCTGTGTCCTATAGCACAATAACTTATCACAGACTTCAAAATTTGGGTGATACTTCTGCACTAGATAAGCACATTATTAGTTAAACTGAAGAAAATAAAACCAAAAAGCCATGTTATGCGTGCTAACTTATGGATTTCCAGGGTAATAGACTTTCTTCTACAGTCTTCAACATTGAACAGTAAAAAAAATTGAAAAGATGAGGATTGCCATATCTTCCCTGATTTTATTTTAGGTGTAATAAGAGAAATTTCAACCTGGTCCTGCCTGCCCATTGATGTATGCACCTAAACATAAAGACTTAAAAACTTTGTGGGTCAGTTCACTTAACTGCAGATTGCTAAAGTGCTCCGAAGTTGCTAATGTGCTCCATTTGAAAAGTGTGCTTTGAAAGGATCCTGTAGTGTGGATATGGTATCCAATAAAAACTGAAAAATAGCACAATTTTGCTGCACTTGTATTTTGTGTAAGTTATAAAGAATCTTCTTACAGATGGTGTGAACCCCCATAAAGCTTTGCAGGAGCAGGGGTGTTTTATTCATTGACAAGCCCAAAGCTGCGGCTAATGAACCCAGGCCAGCAATGCAGCTGCCCTCAGCTGGCAGCTGAGCTGGGATATTCATGGAGAAGATATTTTTCTATGTGTGCAACATCTCTTTGCTGAGTGTGTTCAGACTTGGCACAGGTAGAAATACTCAATGTTCAGCTATTTTCTGCTTTGATAGGAAATATTGGTGTTTGGTGAGTTTTTTCTCCCACATATGATAGCTATATTCTCTGTTTCTTATAGACTTCATAAAAAAATTAGCTAACCAGAGTTACAAAAATATAGTAAAAGAAGTAATATTAATTAAAAAACCCTGCCTACCAGTCTTCTTGTAATTATATGGATCATTTAGAATTGTCAGGTAAAATAAGGCAATGAAACTCAAAGGGGAGAAAGTTGGATGTATATATAATTAATTCAATTTCTATTCATTTCTTAGTGAGAATTTTTAAAGGAGAAAAAACTGGAAAATTACAGGCATGTTTTGAGTGATCACAATGAGACTGATTTCTTGTTTATAAACGAACATTCATATTTTGTTATGCATATCTGACTATACAGTTAATTTTTTATCTTAGAGAATTGTGTTTATTTAGTACTTTTGTCATACATTTCTGTCATTATCCTGAACAAAAGGGGTGAAAATACTGTGGCTTTAAAAAGCTAAAAAAACCCATTCAAACAGCTCACCCACCAAAAAAAAAAAAAAATAAATCCAGCACAAAAGTTCTGATGGAGAAAATCTCTTTCTATATTGCAGTAATATTTGGGGCAATTTATTGGTGTTTGTCTGAGTATTTCATTTTGATAGGGGTATGGTAATTATTTTTATTGTGAATGAACTCAGAAGTGTTCAGATTAGCAAATGAGCGCTTTTCTAAATCTTAATAATGAAAGATCAATAAGTGATTCTAAAATTACCTGTGACAGATCTCAGCAATAACAGGAATATAGTTTTCAATTCATTTGTGTACTTCAGTGCATTTATGTCAATGAGACTGATTATATGTTATGGCAGTGCCAAGAATTGATTTTTTAATTTAGCTCCTGAATTAAGCANAAATAAAGCTCTGAATTAAGCAATAGAAATAATTTTTGTTGTGAGAAACAAGTGTTTTGTGGTTGGGGGTTTTTTTTCCACTTTAGTTCCCAGAATGATTAAAAAAAAAAATTAGTTTGAGATTAAAGTGTCTTGTGGCCTTGTATAGACACTTTTCTTGAAGCACAGGTAAGAAAAAGCAACAGAGAGGGACCAGATCCAGACAAAGCTGCTGGAGAAAGCCAAATCATTGTTTCTGTTTGAGTGTTATCCACCTGAACTGTGCACCTTAGGTTTAGTTTTCAGTTCAGCTTATGGGAATTAAATCTTAACCTCTACTCCTAAATGTCAAGTTGTGAATGGTTTTGAAAAGAGGAGAATTCTGGCAGAATTAAGAGAAGCCTCATCTCCTCTCTTCTCTGCATTACTGTCAGAATATCTATGGCCTCAGGAGAAATTAATAATTTGAACTATGAAATAAACTGTTTCAGATTCTTACCCTCAGTCAGAAAGAGAACAATCCTGAGTTCAGGCAAGAACCAAAACAGGTGGGATGTGGAGCGTGGGAAAGCTGGAAAATTTATGGATAGGATATCCGCATGTTGGGGATACTCCATTTTATATGAGACATCATCACTGAGTCAGAGAGAGCAATAGCTTGCTAATATGGGGTTCAGAAAACCTTTCAAGAACCACTGGATTTAAAAGCACTAATGAAATACAAAAGAGTTAAAGCTAAAAATGCTGTCCCACTTCTGCTTTGTAGCCTGAAGTTAGGATGTTAACCTAAGATCTGTGAGAAAACTGGGAATTTACTCATGGACTGCCATATTTTATATGAATGTCAGGAGGAAAAGATGAAACAGGTCTACATTTGTGTGTATGTAATGAAGTTTTGAAAATTCTGGTAATGAGCACATTTGGCTTGCGCTCACATCATTTTGAAGTGACTGAAAATGCATTTTGTGGAAAAATTTATACTTTGTCAAATTATCATCATCACCATCATCATCTTCTCTACTCATGTTTCCTCATCTGACATCGGCCTTAGCCACAGTTCGTCAATGGATGAAGATGGAGCAGAAATAAAAGACACCACTGAGAACACTTTGCACAATAAGGGTGTTTGATATGGAGTATGTTTCATTTTGCATCATGTTACTAAATTACTGCAGTTACAGGAAAGGGGGGAAGAATTATTTCTAGTTTGTCAAATGCACCAAGTTTTGGACTTACAGAAATGTTTGACTTTAAGAATTAAAAAGTTTAAATGCAGCTTCAGGAAAAAAAAAAAAGAATGAGATACTGATGCATTGCAAATTTGGAACATGACTGTATGAAAAAGGGCAATTTACAAATACAGCAGTAGCTCCCTCTATTCCTCTACTTATGGGGAGTAGTCACTTCCTTGACTCTATTTGGACAGATTTTGTTTTCTTTGTCATGTATCTCAGTATTTTGTAGACTGAACAAAGGGACATCCATCAGAATTACAACAGATTCTATTTCCTGCCATGTTATTACCTCCTTAATACGAAAGTCTTCTTTCTCCCTTTCCCACCCTCACATATACACTTACACACAGAAAATTAAGAATAAGTGAGTTTTCATAACCTGATGGTTTAAGTTTGTGGATGAGTTTAGAGCCTAAAATAAATCCAAATTAGTAAGAGGAAACAAGAGGTCATTTTAACCTATTATTGGTATATAAACTTGTTTTTGAAAGAAGGAACATGAATTATGTAAGTTATATTTGTTTAAACTAAAGTTACTCTTGATTAGGCAGTTTTGAAGTTTCTAGGGAGGTCATGAAACTGTCTTATTGAGAACCTGAAATTTTTTGGAGACGAAGTGTGCATGCACAATGCTATCAGAGGTTTGTTTTCTGTCAGTCTCAGAAAGAGGATTTCAAAGGATATTTTTGGCAATCAAGATCAATTTTCTGCTTTTTCTATGTTGTTATAATAATTTTTAAGATTTGGACATCTACATTAAAATAAACATTTCTTCCAACTGCTCCTCAGTATTTTCTTCCCAAAGCTCTTCACTCCAGATGGATGAATTGTAGAGCTTCTCTTATCTGATAAGTGTTATGATCTCTTTATACTGAAATGGGATAAAGTATTAGCCACATCCAAGGTTTCTTTTACTCTCCTTACTCACGTATTTATCTTTACCTTATTTTGACATTGCTTTAAAATTAAGCTCTGAATTAGTTTTTTGAATATATGTCTTCTTTTTTTGTTCAAGCTTCAAGTTGCTCCCTGTAATTATTGATGTATTAGCTATGTATTGACTCAAGAAAGGATAAAACATTCATTCAAAGAACTCATGACGTAAATTTAGGAGTGAAATATTTTCCTTCACTACACTATGTAGTTAGATAAAGCTGTCCATTAAGAAGTGTATTAACACAAGCATTTTCATCAATCTATGGAGTTTACCCTAGTCCTTAATTGAGGACATTCACAACAGTAGGCAACCATTGATTGAACAGTAGTCTTGGGATGACTCACGCAGAGAACTGTTTTTGAAACTCACCATAAGGATTTTGCCAAAAGACAAGTAGTTATTCTCTCCAAAGCTGATAATCTTTTGCTGCATTTGCAGAGGCCAGGCAGATTCTCTCCCTGCACTTTTTTTCCCCTTCAACTTCCTACGCAAACCAAGAATATAGTTCTTAACTCCTTCAGCACTGAGTTCCCTACTCTCTACAGCTATTCTAATTCAGATAGTAGCCTTTATATTATTTTTATGGAGCAATGTCCTTTGCTAAGACCTTTAAAAGTGATTTTATTTGATGCACATAGATTGAATTTTCGGTTCTATGCTTTCCATACCTGAAACTGATCAAAATGTTTCAAAAGACACATACTCATCTGCTATTCTGAATCTGGAGATGTGTATATGTAATGAGCTCCTCTTTTTCTGTCTAAAGCTTTGTAGTAATGTATATGATTGCAGAATTATTTTGTCTTGAAAAACAGTGCCTTCTCTACATTTGAACTCCCTTATGTTTTAGAAACCTAAAGACTATTTCCTGAAAGATTCGATCTAGAAGCTGCTTGTGGGGCAGTCTCATGAACTGGCAAGAGAGAGTTCAATCTATGACAAAATACAACTGCTTCCTTCAGAAACCATTGCCTGGAAAAAATGTAATTACTGGGGCACATTCACTTGTCATACTGCTTAGAGGTTGGAGCATCCTGGTGGAAGGCAATATACATAGGTTTAATCATCTCTCCGTAGGTAATTTTTGCACATCACATTTAGTGTAGGATTAAAACAAAATAATAATGCCAACAACACTATTCACCCACTATGGAGCCTATCAAAAACCAACATTTCTGGCTGGGTGCTTTGGATATCATTGTCAGCCCAAAGCTAAACTGTAGCTTTATTGGGAGGCCATTTGCTTGAGATATGAAAGCTGTGGATTAAAGCTTGTTGGAGTTGAAGGGAAAGACATAATTCTCTGCAACATATTTGTATAGTGAGCTACATTCAAAGGGTAGGTAGCATCAGACATGCTTTTAAAAAGTTGAGCCCTGCTTGATTGCTTATATGTTTAGCCTAAGGAAAGAATTTAGCACCTGAGTCCAAAATGCTCAGTGAAGTCTCTTTAGATTAAAAAAAAAGGAAAAGTGATTGGTCAAACGGTTCATATAAACTCTATATCCCTCCAGACCTCCACACTGAGAATGTGTGACCCATAAATAGCTAAGCCTTTACAATTTTAGACTTTCTGTATCAGCAGTAGTACTGACCTGCATCTTCACCCCTGCAACAACTGGTGACACCTCCTACTTGTAACAGCCAGGAAACGCTCTTCAGCTCTAAGCACAACTGACACTGGCCACAGCCACATAATATTCTTAGCCTTGGGCCTGTGCCTGGGATAGTATCCTCAGATTCAAAGATATTGTAATGACTTTTCATTTTCTTTACCTTTCAGTTAATATGTTTGAAATAATGAAAGAATGTTGAAGCCCAGAATGTTGTTTTCAGAGCTTGCTACTGAGGGCATCTGCTACAGGTTGTGAGGTGTCATAGACAGGACTTGTGGGTGTATTCAAGGTGGGAGACTTGCTGGAATAGTGCTAGAGGTTGTAGTAGGTTAGTAGAGGATTGCAGGGTGGAGAGAGCTCTGGGTGGGGGAATCGCCCTTGGTTCTTGCAATGGCAAGCATTTTCCAGAAGAGTGTTGGAGGGTACAGGTGAAAACCTTGCCAGAGAGTATGTTAATTATGAAGCAGTATGAATTGTTGAGTTCAGTGTTTGAGCTTGCTCTCTAGTCCTACTTTATTCAGCAGTGTAGACATAGATAAATGAGATAAGGTTTTACTGCTGAGGTCATTTTCCCCTAATCCAAAAAATGTTCAAAGATGAGTTTGTAGTAAGGAGGTAAGAAGCAGATAACCTCCGGCTGGTTTCAATAACAATAACTGGGCAAAGGTAGCACAAGAGGCTTGGTTTTCCCCTTCACAGCTGAAGTAAACTATTCCTTAACCCTCTACTATACACCTTTAGCAGATTTTTTAGAATGGGAATGCAGCAGAGACACTAGAGAAGAAAAGGAAAGTAAAGGAGGAAACCAGATCACAGAGATGCAAAGAAAGAACTATGGATGTGTTATAAACCCAGAACTACATAAGTGAGTAAAGAGGAGTCTTAAACAGGACTTTAATAAATACAACAGATTGCAATGACACCTTCTTCCTAGGTCTGCAATAAATCTTTGGAAGGATTTTGACATCACTCCTATGGTATCACTTTTTTTTCAGGTATTTGTTTTAAATAGCAGTTCCAAATAAATTAGTCTAGAGATTTGTCAGTAAAACAGAACAGTTTCTTGAATTTTAAAAAGGAGCTGATACATCTTTGTGCAACCCTGGTATGCAAATCTATTTCTTTTAAAAACTATTAAAGTGGACATCATCTTTTGAAATATGTTGAGACAGTATGTCTATAAAGTACAATAAATGAGAAATATGTAGATACCTTCAAAATATAAATACGGAAGTATGGCAGTTTATTTCATTCTTTATCAACTTTTTTATTATCACTTAATTCTAAATGATGATTTTGTAGCTTTCCAATTTACTCAAATTCCTACCATTAGTATCATTTGTGAGTCTTTGGCTGAAAATTACTGTAGTCAATTTTTTAAGGGCAATAGAAATGAGAAAAGATTTTGCAGTGGACAGGTTTCTGAAACAAATAATATGATACATAAAGAAAAAATCTAACTCTATTAATTTCAATTAATTGTAATTATATTACAATTCAGTTGTAATAGTGTTTTTACAACACAGAACACTGTTGTTGCTTCTTGAAAAAAATCTCTTTTATTGTAATTTTGCTCACAACACTCCATGCTGATGATTTTGTTCTGTATTTATTTAAAGGAATGTTAAGTCACTTTTTAAAATACTATAGATGATCATCAGTTACATGCTTATACTATTGATTTATTTCAATAAGACAAATTTCATGCTGTGACTACATCCTCAACTGAGTGCATTGACTGCAGTAGAAATGTGGATATGTAAAGGGCTGAACTGGCAGGTCATTCTCCATGCAGTGTTTTTACCTTTCAGTGCCAGTATGATTTTTGAGACTTAGAGTGAGAGATACTTCACAGAATAATGGCCTGAAGTGAAGAAGAGCTGATCAAGCCTTTTGTCATTGAAAAGTAAATCATCAGCCTGATGGTTTTAGAATCTCATGGACATCACTTTATAGTGTCTCTCTGAGAAATATTATCTCTAATTTTTCAAGGGGATAAGCAAATCTGTAAGAAATGTTTGCTGAGAAATCAAGATCCCAAGTTGGGAAGGAGGGATAAGATATAACTGTAATACATTTGATTCTTCTGATGATCCCCCCACTTTAACCCCCTCTTACTTCTGGCAGGAGCACTAACCTATTATTTTTTAGTGCATTGACAGCCATATGAAGCTGCAAAGGTACTGAATCAAGTACATTATTTACTAGCAAAGATGACAGTGGAAAAAGCTTGACTGACAACTCTATGCTCTGCATTACCATCTAAAGATGAAGCTCTGAGAACAAATCTATCATAACGGCTTTGTACCACAAGGACTTCTCTTTCAGAACAAAGCCCAAAGGGCTGCAATCACATACTGATGAGCCTGAGAAATCCAGGTCTCTTTCGTGACTAGGAGAAAAGATGCTGTACTGCTTCTTCCAATGGCCAGTTACAAGCACAAATCCCAATAAACCTAAGTACAGTGTGTGTATACTGTGTTAAAAGGTTTTTAAACTGTCTTGCTTAAGAAGATCGCTGATCTGCATAGATGAGATGATGATGATCAGCCATAGCCGCCCAGTCAAATTATATATTAAGAGAATGGATTTTGTCCAGATTCTGCTTGCTACTGTTTTGTAAGTTGCTGTCCTGGAGGCTCTAAATCCTGAGGAAACTAAATTAACTTCCTCAACTGTGTACCATTCTCCATCTTATTCAACAACAACAAATATTGGCCCTGTGTGCTATAAAACCACTTTTTTTTTCCTTTGGTTTGTTTTGGTTTGGTTTGGTTTGGTTTGGTATGGTTTGGTTTGGTTTGGTTTGTTGTGTGTTGCTTTTGTTTGTTTTGGTTTTTGTTTTTTTCTGTTATCACATCTGGACTGATGTGATATTTTCAGATAGCAAGAGAGACTTGCCTGTACTGTAATCAAGCACTCTTTACAGGTGGTATTATTTAACAGTGCAACTGGGAATACCTTTCTCTGTCCTCGCATCTTGAAAGGCAGGGAACATGTTCAGATGAAGTAAGGAAATATCATTGTGGGTGAAGCGAGAAGGCCAAAATGCACTGACAAGGACTGGAAGGGATTGCTGTAAGCTTTGGTGATGACATTTGCTTTGCATTTATCCTCTTCACCAAGGGAAGAATGCACTTCATACAAGACATTTGTTTAAGGTATTTGGGAGGTTCTGTGAATCCCTCGTCAGGAAAAGATGAATCATTTCTGTGAGAGAGGAATAAAAAGGAAAGGGACAGCTCAACATCAGAGAGATGTTTCTCTGAGAGGCAGAGAGCCACATTCAACATTGTCCTTCTCTGTGTGATTTACAGCAGAAAGTAAAACACTGGTCTCATTCTGCATTTAAGAGCAGAAATCCCATTTTGAAAAATAACAATGAAGTGAAATTGGTATTATGTATAATTGTGTAAATAAACCTAGTTATACAGTAGCTGTAGCTTATTTAACTAACTGCTATATTTCCAAGTTACTGGGAATGAATATCTGAATGCAAATATTTTCCATGATGACATAAATGTTTCATCCCTGATTTTCAAGTAGTTGTGGTGAAAAAACTGGCATTTTTCCTGCTGATGTTGCTGGGTCCTTGTAGCATTCTTTTGCTAGCTAGTAAATCAGCTGAACAATCTATCACACATCACAGGTGTTTTTATAATTTATGGTCATAACCAAGGAAAGCATTTCAATGGATGTCTCTCAGTAAACAAAGGAGTCACCATCTTGACTTCAGAAATGTAGGGCAAAGCTTTTGTTTGTTTCTTCAGTAAGATAACTACATTCTACAAATACCCTTGATCTTTCTCCTCAGAGGTAATAAATTTAGCATTATCTTCTAGAACTTCCTTGTTTTGTAATTTAAATTTGAATTTCATCTTTAAGGAGAAAGTGTACGGGATCAGTAACCGTTGAACCCACATTTATTGAATAAATTTTGAAAACTATAGAAACAGTAATTTACATACAAGAAGTGCCTGATTTTTCTGATTAACAAGTTAACAGTAGCTATTCCCAAGGCTGTAATTTCTAATACTATAACCTATATTAATGAAATAATTATATATTGTAAAATTGTGAATGTAAAGCTTCATGTTAAGTGTATTTTATGGTACAGCTTTTTATCAGTTTATTTTGTAATATGGTAATGGAGCTTGGTAATCATAAAAATAGCATTATGCCAGATGGGTAATTGAACAACAAACAAACAAACAAAAACAGCAAAAAAAAAGAACAACAACCAAAACCAAACCAAACAACAAAATAAACAAAAAACAAACCAAGGAGAAGGTACTTGGAT
This sequence comes from Picathartes gymnocephalus, assembly GCA_013390045.1. NCBI lineage: Eukaryota > Metazoa > Chordata > Aves > Passeriformes > Picathartidae > Picathartes > Picathartes gymnocephalus. Next base: position 7,352 of record WEKY01003503.1, on the reverse strand, counting down.
AGAAACATCTGTGAAATAAATGTTTACATAGTATTGAATTTGAATAAACAATTCAAAGCCAATTTTTTTTTGTTGTTTGTGAAGTATTTCCACACAATAAAAGCTCACATTTCTAGGTTAATGAATGTTGAAAACTGCACATGAAATTCAACACTGATAATAGCACAGAAATGCACATAGAAAGACAAACAATCTTAGCTATAGATACAATAATATGCATCAGTGTAATTGTTGCCACATGAAAAGAGATCTTGGGAGGTTTTTGTGGTCAGTTCCCTGACAATCGGAGTTTGATGCAGAGCAAAGAAGGGAACATAAATATACTAAGGTGTAAAAGTGGTATGTGCAAATAGTAACTATTTATTAATTTCTGAAAATACAACACATAAAAACCTCCAAAACTGTAAAAATCACGGACAAGGATATATGGCATAATAAGAGGTAAAAAACTGCTTAGGAAAAGTGGAAAGTCAAATTAAGATTTTTTGTGTTTCAAATTCTGATTTCTTTCCCTTCAGATATATAATTTCCAGAGCATATGCTTGGCAAGTTTTTATCAAAAGGACAAATAATTTAGTATATTCCAGGATGCTCTTTAGGATTGCATGTATTGGTTCTAAATTAAGTGTTTGAAAATTAGACACTAAATTTAGTCTTAGCTATCCACCTTAGCTATGCTATCTAATCAACAGGGGAAAATTGACGCTACAGAAAAGTTTCAGCTCACCTGAATATAATGATCCAAAATTGCTCCAATGAGTCGCCCTTGAGGTGTCTAGTTTCATCCATCAATTCTAACGATGGCTTAGAGTGTCTAATTCAGCTACAGTAGTGTGCTACCAGTATTTCTGCCACCTGTTTGGTCTACAACAGTGTCCTGAAGAAATCCTCTATAATGATGGAAGGTTGCTCAGCTTTCACTTCACCTCTGAGACAGCTAACTTGTCACAGACTGTTTGCCATTATTTTATCATACAAGCCTTTAACTGAGGAGAAATCAACTAGTTAGCAGTTTGTAAAAAAA
>WEKY01003457.1:0-13451 GCA_013390045.1 Picathartes gymnocephalus | reverse complement strand
GAAAAAAACTTAAGGCATCACTTTCTCTCAGCTTGAGAGATTCCAGTTTCTGCAGCCTGGAATCCGCAAGGAAATCCCTCTCCCAGCTCCTCCAGCTCAGCCTCCAGCTGCAGCCAGACTTGCCAAGGCCACATCTCTGGACTCTGGTTTGCCAACAGGAGCAGCCCTCAGGGACATCTTCTTGGTTTGATAATGATTTAGGATGAGAGGAGAAATGACATCTCAGTAGTGAGGAGAGAGCACACAGAGCTTATCTCACCATTGTGCAGTGCCTGTCAGTGGCTGTGGGGACAGCAAGGGCACTGCTGGGTTTTTGCCTTCCAGGGACTCCAACCCATGGAAAAACTACTGTAAATATTCTCCTTTACAATCAGGGCTATTCTTGTGCCTGATTTCAGCTGATTTGTTGGCTCTAGAGCAGATAAGAACAAGCTTTGTTCCTTCTGAGCATTCTCCTGCACCATGCCAGGTTTCCATAATATTCTTTCTGTTGCAGTGAGGATCACAGGGGATTTCCCCTGCTGGCTCCTGTGTAGCTCCCTGCTCTGCAGAGTTGTGTGCCAAGGGCTAGTTGTCCTGCCACTTCATGTGATCTGAGGTGGAGAGGTGATGGACAGGAAGAGAGGAGGATTTTTTTATTGACTGATAACTCGAAAGCAAGTCCTACAGTCAGTCTGCTGCCCGGGGTGGTGTGGTATCTGGTGGTGGCACACCAAAAGTTACATTTTCCTTGCAAATCACCTGCTTTTCTAACCAGGTGGCATTCTGAGATCTCTGGCCCCAGTCTGGCTGGGTCAGGCTTTGCTGGGTGCATGTGTGCACCCCTCAGCCATTCTGAGTGTCTGCATCCCAGTAATATCCTCCTTTTCCTTGTCTTCAGCATGTGTTTATCTGCTGAACTAATGTCTGTTTGCTTTCCCAGCTGCATGTTACAGGCTCAGATTACTCTTGACTTTAAAAACCAACACTTGTTTAATTAAAAGTAATTTCCAAACTGTCATTGGAGTGCCAGAGGCAACAACTGGAATCATCCTGCCCCTCATTTCTTGTCTTCTCTCCTCTCTGAAATACCCAACACCAATCAAGGAGAAATTGGGAATATTAAGCCTATGAAAGAAAAAAAAATAGCCAAAGAAAAGCAGCATTTTCAGGTGTGTCAGTCCCATAGAATGAGCTGCAATATATCAACCCACCTTAAAGAACTGAACCCAGAACTCGTCCCCACTTCATTTCCCATCATATTCATAAGTGTCATATTTATTGCTCTGTATTACTTGAAGTTGTATTTTTAATGTTGAGGAAACTATCATAAAATGCATTGCAATACTTAAACATCACTGTGAAAGTGAAAAATGGATTTTTCCATAAAAATATACTCTCTTGTGGAATTATGGCCCTAGTGGAAATGTGCTCCCTTTCAGCCTGCTTCTTGGATAGCGTGCTAATATTCTACCTAGATGTATTGTCTGCAGGCCCTGGCCACAATCCTCTGGGTGTGCAGGAATTAGATAAGGAATAATTCTTTTGTATAATAGCATCCCTTGTGTAGTCTCCTGTGCAATACAGTGAAATTAATTCAGGTTCTCTCCATCGAGCTTATCTGCTGTCCCAGCATTAGAAGTGTTCTTCTCCTGCATTTCACCTGGGCAACAGCTTTTTTCTTACTTCATTCTGTTAGGAAGTCCAGCATGGGGAATTTACAGAGCAGCTCTGGTCCTGGGGTCAGCCTCTATCATCTCAAGTGTTTTTGCAGCAGGTGGCTGCTGGGTTAAGCTGAAGGGTTAAAAATAAATGTGCCCCAAAACAAGGTAATCTCTGGCAGGTTTAGTGGAGGGTGCTGATCCTGCCTGTGTCAGGGCACATCCTGGAGCACTGCACAAAGCTTGGATCCCATCCTTAGGAGGGCTCCTGTGCACGACCTGGGTTATTTACAGTGCTGCTGACCTCTCATTCAAATACCCTGTTACCCTGTGTCTGCATCTTTTTAAATATAAATTACCATTTAGCCTTCTCTTTGGGGGATTTGTGCTGTTAAGGCCTGGGTGGAAAGAGGAGAATCTCTGCTGCTTTCTTTGAGCTGAAAAGTTCCTTGTCCAGTGCTGGAAATTGGATTCACCTTTGCCCTGTTTGCAGAAAATAACTTTAGGCCCTTGCTAGCATGGTTTGTGCCAGAGAAGCCTTTAGCAATACAGTCTGTCTCTTGCTCGAAAAGTTTGGAAGGGCAGAGCTCTAATCAGGCCCGTGGGTTTCTACCCTTATTCCCCTGCAGATATTTCTGCCCTCAGGCAGATTTTGCTACAGATTTTGATAAAATCACAGTTCGACCTGGAGTTATGAACTGCTGTGGTTTTCCATCAGTTACCATGGGTGACTTTTATGGTGAATCTGTCTTTTAATTCTTCTCCCAGGCACAACATGGGACATTGGGCCATTCCCATTTTATTTCCTACTGTGACATTCCAGTCTCTGTTTGCAGTTGTGCACATTCACTGGCATAGTCACAAATATTCCCAAAGCTGAGGGGCTGTGTAGCCACACAGTGAGCAGTGAGGCAGCTCCTCTGCAGCTTTACTGTTCTCTTTTAACAAATACAGCTGCAGAACATCTATGTCATGGGCTTTCACATCTTCAGCTGAATCTCAGGTTGACTTTTGGTATCTTACACTCTCCACTTACACTCCTTGGTCACTAGAATCTATTTAATCATCCCCTTTTCCTTTTTTTGCTATATCCCACTTATTTTGGGGGTGTTCAGCTGGAATGATTTTTTTTTTCCTTGGTGCTGCCAGAGGTCCTGAAGTGACACCAGACTGTGAGTGCAGAGCCATGAACACCTCCTGTGAGTCCTGTGTGTTAAACCCACACTGCAGTGCACAGTCCTGCTTCTTTAGGAGTGTGCAACGATGAGGAAATACAATATTTAGAACTTTGTGGAGGAGAGAACACTTGGGCCTGTTTAATAGGAGTAGGAAAAACCACTGGGAATGTGGGGCCTGGGGAAGGGCTCACACAGAGCACTCATTTTTGTAATGTCTAAATGAGTTGTTACAGCTTTTACTGCACTGATGTTATCCAGAATTTTAAGATGGAAAGTCATTTTGAACAGATTGGGTTTGAGTGGGGTGGGTTTTAAGGCAAAGAACCCACAAAGTGCTTGTGGCCAGTGCTGCCATTTGATCAGCTGAGTGTCACTCAGTGTCACTCAGCCCCAGCTGTTCTGCTCTCCATCTCCTGTGGCAGATTCTTCCCTCACGGGAGATTTCCATGGGGATGTACCTTGCTCATCATGCAGGGCTTCCCATCAACCCAACAATTCTGCTGGTGGAAGCTGAAGATGAGCTGAGTGCTGCAGAGGGCCACAGACACCTTGTGCAGCTGAAGTGAACAATGCCAGCCTCTCTTCTCAGCACCTCAAACCAGCAGATATTGTCAATCTTCTCTCCCTTATGTCTGAAAGGAACTTTGATTCATGTGTGCTCCAGATATTTGGTGTAAAATACCCTGGCTGGTGCAGCTTAGTGCCACTGCCTTATTTCTTTCTGGGTGCTCAGTGCTCAAGAAGAAGGAGCATTTTTGGCAGCCCAGCTCTCCCAGTGATGCCTTGGATTTTCACTTTCATATTTTTCCAATCCTGCAGTGCTCAGTGTGTGACTCTGCAGGGTTTTGTAGCCTGGGAGCTGCTGTTCTCTCATGTTCACATTGACACAACAAAGCCTCTCCAACGCTGCTCTCCAAGGACACCCAGACTGTCCTGGGCCCAAAATGTGCAACCCAACATCTTGAGAAGGGGGGGGTAAGCTGGGGAAATGCCATCATTAGCTAAAGTTTGAATTGGGGAATTGATGCTGAGATGCAAATGGCCCAAAGCTCTAAAGGTGTGAAGAACTCGTGACTCGGGGTCCATCCTGGGCTCCATTGTGAGAGCAGCCTCTGGCTCCCCAGGCTGTGCCTTTGGAGGCCTTTCCAATAAATCTCCACCTTTATTCCCTTCCTCCTGTCTGGGCTCTGTTTCTAGGGAGCCACTTCAGGCATCAGCAGGGTGCAGTGAGTGGGTGCCAGTGGCTGTGGGCAGGCAGTGCCAGTGTTCCTCAGAAGGTTTGGTGTGCCAGGGCAGAGCTCTGGAGCTCTGTGTGTCACAAAAGTGGGAGTGAGCTGAAGAGTACTTGACTTCCCCAGTGAATCTGCACTTGTGTACTGTGCCACAGGTCCTCTTTAATATTTGTGGTATTTCCTTCCAAACAAACACAATTTTCTAGTACTTGGATAGTGATCTCTAGCCCACCTACTGACATGGGATCAATTACAGCTCTATTGAAGCTCCTTAGTCTTTCATCTTTTTTTTTCCCCCTCATTATGCCCCCAAGACTTGTTTTCTTAATTTTCCAGCTGGAGAACTGGCATAGGGAGCCAGTGGGAAATAGGCCAGTCATTCCACATGAGTTATGTTTTGCCTTGGTTTTAAGTGAGACTCTTAAAAATATAATTAAAAGCTTTATTGTTCCTTGATTAATATGCTGCTCTGTTTCTAGTATAATGCCACATTATCCACAGTGCTCCTCAGCTGTTTTACAAATATTTCTATGCTGTGTTTATTTTGGCATCTGCTGCCAGATGTGTGACTCTGTGAAATGTTCCCAGCTTTTTAAAAGCTGCATTGCTGTTCTGTCTAGAAGATGCAGCCATGCCAGGGTGTTGTGACATGAGGAATTGCACTTTTCACCTGCAGGGGAGACCTGGCCCCTGCCCCTGGTGTGCCAGGCTGAAGGGATGGGGAGCAGCAAGGGGTCAGAGCAGGCTTTTTAGATGAGTGCTGCCATCTCCCAGCGCCAGGACTGGAAGACAGCCAGGGTCTCCTGATGCCTGGCTGCCACCCCACTGTGCTGCTGGTGACTGAAGGGGTTTTTTTGAGGAGAGGGCGCAGGGGGGAAGGTGATGAAGGGAGCAGAATGACCAGCTGCAGCCACTTCAGAGGCTGATGGATGATGAGGGCTGAAATAACCTGGGCAGGTGAGCCAGGGATTTTAGTCCTGGGGTGCTCCAGGTGTTAAGGACCTCTCTGGAAGCAGCACGGGGTGTGAGCCAGGCTGCCATGCCCATCTCTGCATGGTGTTCATGCAGTTACAGGCTTTGGATATGCAAAGCAGCAGCAGGACTGTGGAGTGTTCGTGGTGCTGTGTGAATCCACGTGCACTGGTTTGAATTCTGCACAATAAACTCCCATGGAAATACGTGGTTTAGGCCAAGTTTTTGAGTGATGTTCATTGGCAGCGCTCACACAGCCAGATACAAATCTGGGCCAGACCTTGGAGTTCAAGGTATATATTAGATGTATGGCTCCATGCTGCTGAAGCTTTTGGGGAAACAACTGGTTTGTGTTGCATTCTGTGGCTTACATAATCCTGTTGAGTGTTCTGTGTGCCAGCTGCACGTCAGGAGCTGGAGCCTCGTTTGTTCTGGGTGAAGGATTGTTTCCCCCTGGAAAAGGGAAGGGAAAAACAAGCAGTGACTTAACTACTGCAGGGTAATTTTTTTCTTTGTCCATAGACCTTTTGCTCTGAGCTTCAAGACAGAGAATCTGTCACAACTGCTTTCTGTTCAGATCTGAGAATAGAAGAAATGTCTGGAAAATCTGAAATATGGGGCTACTGCAAATGTTGATGCCCTTCACAGGCTCCATCATATTTTAAATGACCTGTCTGGAGCCTGTCTGGGGAATCTGAGGCTGCCAGGCAAAACAAATGGGACAAAACCAGCAGTGTCCCTTCCAGATACCTTCCATGGTGTGCCTGGCACTTCGGGGGTTCCAAGGCGTGAAGCATGTCCCAGCCATCCTGTGGCTCTCTGAACTACATCCAGCACTTCTCCTTGAAGTGTTTCTCCCTTCCCTCTGCTTTAGGGAGCAGAACTTGGAGTAAATGAAGAAGTCATCTGCTGCAGTGAGTTCATCTGGAACAGGCTTTTGCACTGCATGTAATACTGGAAAGTATAATTTGATTGTTGCCAATTAGCAGAGCAGCCGTGCCTCTGGTAGCTGCAGGGATTAGTGGTTTTTATTCTGTATCATCATTTGAGACCTTTGTATGGCTGACAGGCCACGCCATGGAGTTCCAGACTCCATCTGAGTGCTGCAGGGCCCTTTCATGTTAAGAGGTCATTGTGCTGCTGAAATCAGGTATGGAAAATAAATCAGCTGAAGTTTTGCAGGCTGTAATTCAGTGAGCAAACACCATAACCCTCATTTTATTAGAACAAGGGGCTGATGAACAGACATCCTGCAACGTGCCTGAAGGGACTGGAAACCATCTCAACAGAAATGCAGATTCCACTATGGTAGTCCAGGCTTTTAATGATGCATTTCCATCCTTACCTACCCTGTAGGTAATTGCAAATGCTGAAATCCAAATGATTTCAGGTTTTAGGCCCGTCCCTGTCTCCTTTGAGTTTTAGATTGCCCAGTTACTCTGTTGTTTTGGTTTTTTTTTTTTTTTTCTCTAAGTCAGGCTAACATTAATAAACAGCAATTTGTTCCTTTCCTGCAGTGGTTTAAAAAACAAAAACCACAGTACAAAATCAACCTAAAATAATCTTGTCTTTGGCCCTGTGTGTTGTAAGCAATGTTACATTATTTCAGGATCCTTTAAGATCAGCCTAAACAATTCCCCATTTCCTTTATATACAACCTCCAGTTTTATAATTACCAGCCACTGTTTTGTTGTTGTTGTTGTTTGGGAGGAAGTCTTTAAAAATACAACATGTTTAAACAGGTTGTGGTCTGAAGTTTTGGCATTGACACGAGCCCCATGTGTGACACTGCGCGTGCTCAGAGAGTTTTTGGAGCTCAGACACCAGGGCAGTGCTTTTCCCTCACTGCTGCTGCTGTTGGGGAGAAATTCCATGTCTGAGAATACCAGAGGAGTTATCCTCAGGTAATTCATGCCCCCTGAGCCTGTCTGAGAATGGGTACCCTGCACCTTCCTCCCATCCTCTGTGGCCACACCAAACCAGCCCTGGCACAGGGTTTTGTTCGTTGAGGGTACTTTATCCAGAGCAGAATTATTTGTGTGCAAATCAGATTAATTACTGTGGGGGGCTGGAACCCTTGAAGGTTCCTTCCCAGCCAGACTAATCTGATTCCATGGCTTTGGAAGGGAGCGTGCAGAGGAAGCTGGGGTGATTTGTAACACCTGGGAGGCAAAAAACTGTGCATTGCCCCTGGTTTTTTTCAGTGGCTGTTTTTCTTGCAGAGCTCCTGAGACCTGAGGAGGGAAAAAAAGGATGCCCAGCCATTTTTTCAGTGTGCTGCTAGTTTGCATACCCTGCACATTTTCTTCAGAATTAAGTGCGTTCATTTGCAATGTTTCTCTTCCTTAATTAGGTTTACCCATTGCCAAAGTGAAGAAATGTGGTCTTTGGTTTTGGGGATGGTTTATGAAACAGCCTGTGCAATACATCTCTCAGCATGGGGGCTGGTTCTTAGCTTTGCTTTCAGGGCTCGGCTGCTCTAAAGCAGCAGGGCTAAACTGTAATAAATATTACTTCTTCTAGCTTTGGGTAGGTTCTGGCATCTGAAGGAAAGTTCTTATTTTCTAATTACGATAATGAGTTGATATCAGATAATGTGAGAGTGTTGTATATGCCTGTCTTTTGTTGTTGCTGAAGATCTTTTTGCATTTAAACCCACTCTGTGGAGCCAGTTCCTAAACATCCACCCATTTTAGCCATCAGTAAAAGCTCTTGTGGAGACTCAGTTTAATAATGATTTCATCAGAAATGAGTAAACATCATTGTGTTGATGTTGTGAAGATACTGTACCAACAAAGCTAGTAGCTTCTAAAGCTGCTTGTACTGGTTACTAATTTGGGACTTCATCAGTTTATTTTAAGCATCTGTGGGCATGTTAGGAGTTCTTTAGCTTCCTTCTAAAGTACGTTTGTCCTCGTGCTTGGTTTACAGTGCAGGGTTTTTTTCCTGGGGTCTCTGTCAGCTCAGGAGTGGGAATGACCCTGAGATGGATGCTGTGGCCAAGGCTGGAGCGCAGCTCACCAGGGCCTGTGTCCTTCCCACTGGTTCTGGCAGCACATGAGGCTGTTCTTCCCTTCCCTGCAGGCAGTTCCAGGTGCTGGGAGCAGGCAGGGGTTGCTGGTGTGTCCCAGGCTCCTTTCCAGCCAAACCAGACAGGCGGCTCTGCTGGTTCAGAAGAAACACATTGAAAATCAGAAAAAAAAAAATTAAAAAAAGACTGAACTCAGAGCACAAATTAGGAGTGGAAGCCACCTTTGAGGGGCAAGATGTGCAGTTTATTCCTCACTCCACAGGAGAAATTACCCGAGGAGATGTCTCCTGCCCTTTGGCTGTGGAGCAGTGCAGAGTTTAGCCTGGAATGCTTCCCTCCAAGTGGGAAACGGGGATCCCATTGACCTCATTTGCTGGTTGTTGGGAGAAGAGTGAGATCCATCCTTAACTTGGCTGTGTTCCCAACAAAGCCAGATAAACAAACAGTACTTTCATTTTTACAAGAGGTGCCCAGAGGAGAGGGGAAGAGCTCTGCTGTGTAGGGATGATTCTGAGGCCAGCACAGGTTCCTGTTGGATGGAGATTATTCCAGTGCATTGACCAGAGGCAAAACCGTGTCTTGTTCCACCAGTGCTGAAATTCTGAGTGCTGCAAAGGCCTTTGACAGAAACAGGTTATACCTTCATGGAGACAGTGATACTTTCCTTGTTTAGCTCTTTGTACCAAAGAAATCCAATTATTGCCTAAGAAAGCATTTGGTTTTATTAGCTTAGCTCTATTAGCTGAAATTACACGTTATGATGTGTCTTAGTCCGAGTTCTGTTTGCAAGGCATTATTTCCTATAATTTAACTCTTCAAATACATTCGAGCATCCAGCAGATGTTACCAGGCAAATGCAGTATCAGGGCTGCTACAACAAGGATGCTTGATGTGTATTTTGAACTGGTTATCAGCACAGAGGTGGGGATGGAGCAGATTTGAGAAATAACATCTCTCTTTCACAGCCTGTTGTATGAATGGTGGAAAAAGCCTCTCACTTTTGTCACAATTGGTGTCTTTTCTAATAACTTACAGGGTTGAGTTACTTACATGTGGGGCTAAAATAGCTCTAAGTGCATTTTTATTGCCTGGCTCTGGAGCCGTCATTTACAGGTTTAACAGCCCTAATGCTTTTAAATAAAAGGAGAAGGAGTGTATGTGGTAGAGTGTTCAGAAATGATATATGCCTTGTTACTTGGACTCAAGTACACCACTAAAAGTCCTTTTCTGTTTTCTACAGAATATTTTTCTTTTGCAGGCCCTGGTTTTAAATACCCTACAATGGACCAATAAACGTTGAGAGGCTTTGAATGTGTAAAAAATGCTGTTGTATAAATCTAATGGTTAAGAAAATTAAACTATTCGTGTACAACCATCTGCTGAAAATATACCAATTTTGAGGACTATTTTAACACCCAGAGTTAGTTTACTACTTTTTGTGAAATTAATATTATTTTTGCTTTCTGCTCCTGCCCTCCTGTTTTGGTGTATTTAAGAAACTAAAGTCAGGGAAATAGTGCACTGGAGCAGCAGAAAGCTCCAGGATGTTCTGCATGTGGAAAAACAGAAGAGGTGCTAAAATAGCAGCACATTATATATATATACTGTTTCTAATTACTCAAAAAAGGAAAGATTGACATTCACAGACTGCTCAACTTCCTTTATATTCATAAATGCCAGAGTATTTCAGCAGAGATAAGGGTGATAATCTCCCTTCTGCAGATAAGGAGGGTGAAGCACAGTGGCTTTCAGGCCTCACAGAATTAATTGTAAAGAGATCCCAGGTCCCTCCATCTTCATCCTTCATCTCTGGGCTTCCTCCTGCCTCTCCTGCAGGGTTTTGGTTGTCCCTAAGGGAACAGGGGCTGTGACAAGAGGCTCTGGCCCTTCTGACTCCAGTGCCTGCTGCAGAGTGCAGTTACTCCCAAAAACTCACAGCCGGAGCTTTGAGCAAGTGCTGGGTTTTTAAAATATATATTTTTTTTAATATAACTTTTTAAAATATAGTTAAAGACATTTGTTGGTCTTTCCTGCTGGTACCTCCTTGAAACTTCATATTTTTAGTTTTAGATGCAGAGCATGTTTCCTACCTCTGACATGCTGGCAGATGCTTTGCTTTTAGGCTTTAACTGACCCCCATAAAATTAGTGGATAAACAAAACCCTGGAAGTCAAAAACTTTCTATATCAAATGTTCTGTACTGCCTCAGGAGTGGTGTTGTGTGCATTTGCCTTCTGTCAAGTGGCACCTGGTCTAGATTCTCCCACATCCAGGATGCCATTTCTTTTCTGTAGAGAGTTTTCTAAAAACCTCATCAAAATAGGCTTTGAGTAAATTCAGCATCTTATGCAAAATGATTATTTTTGGAGGAAGATGTGGATGGCATCCTGAATCTACAGTGATGAGCTTTCAAGAAGTATCATCTATTTGCCTGTTCATCCAAGTGTGCTGTGTTTAATTACTGAAAATATTTTTATAGGCGCCTGATTCAGTGTGTGACTTGAGGTTTTTTGAACTTTTCTTCATATGAAAAAACATCTTAAAACTGTGAAATTACCACTGACCAGAGCTGAGCCTAGCACTACACTATTCTCTGGGAGGAAGGAGGATTATAGCAGCAGCAAGCTTTTTTCTCTTGTATCTCCCTTTTCAAAAGTCGTCTTTACTGAGCTGATGTGCTAATCATTCTTTTCTCTAGTGTAACTCCTGGAGTATTCCAGCCTTTCCCATTTCCTCCAGCAAAACCTTAATCATGATGTATTTTGCTTTTCTGTCAGCCATTAGATGTATAATTGTTCTTCCTTAAGTCATATTAAATTACCCAGCTGATTACCTGCTGCAGCAGATTGTCTGGATCATCTTGCACTTTCCCCACCATGAACAGTCCCTTCTCTGCAGCCCTAAAAAGAGAAGCATGTGCAGATCCTTCCAAACAAGCATCTTGCAGCATTTTCATTTTACCAGTCATTTGTTCAAACTCTGTATTTTTTAATGACTCCACGTTTTTTGTTCTCCCTCTCAAAGTCATATTTTCTTAACGAGTGCACAGTTAAAGCCCAACAATTTCGTATCACACTGCATAACTCACAGAGGATGCTCTGCCAGGGAGGTGTTAAGCTGGGCAGAGAAGCAGCTCTTTGTGACTGCAGTGCAGTGCCATGGTCACTGTCTCCTGACCTTTCCTGGTGCCTGCTCTGCTCCCTTGCCTGATGCTCCTGACCCACCAGCTGAGAAACAGCATCACGGGCAGTTCACACCCCCAGGAAAGAGAATTTGTCAAGTTTATTGAGCCTCAGGGCGTATTCCATTTGACTCTGTTTTCCCAGAGCTTTTGCTGCTTGTTAGGGGAGAGAGCCTTTGATTGGGAATTTATGTAATATTCCTTATAAAGAAGATGGGAAAAACTTTCAGGGGATCTGATAGAGCCCCCTTGCCATTCAGACTTTTCCCCACACTCCTAAACTGTTCTGCCAAGGCACGGCTTGGTCTCTGTTTGGTCCCTGCCATATCAGACAAACATTTTGGAAGGTGGTTCAGCTCTCCCATCACCTGCCACGCTCGGCCTTCCATTCATTTTCCCCGTGGTTCACCCAGTGCTCAGCTGCTCTCGGCGGGGGTGATGAGGTTGGGGGTAAAATCTGTTGTTTTGGAACAAAAGAGGGGTAGGAACAGCACAGAGTTTCTCAGGTGAGTAAGCCAGGCCCAGCAACACCTGCTTGCATCTTCCAGTGCTGTGCAGGCTGGTGGGCTGAATTAGGAGGTGAAATTCATGCCTCAAGTGAGGAAGGTTGTGTTCAGTGTGGAGAATATTCTATTTATAATTTTAGTTCCTTGCTGAGATTCCCATGCCCGACACAAGAACCATGAATGTCAATTCCTTTGCACGAGAAGCAGTTTTCCCTCTCTTTGCCTGGGGTATTAAGTCAAATTTGTGCTTCTTCCTGTAGTGGTAAACTCATCTCTTTTCAACAGGAAAATTCATCCATATTCTAAAAATATTTAAGTGGTTTTATTCTGTTATTTTAATAGATAAGACTGCTTCTCAATAGCAAGAATTCAAGCAGTAACCCAGCTTCGACTAGGTTGCCCTCATAAATTATATCTTCCTAGGAGGAAGAGAAAATCAGAAGTAATACAAAAGCTTTAGTAGGGAAAAGGCAAATAATGTCACTAACCTCATGATTTCAACTATGGAAATTGTCTTGCAATGTGAAATTTATTATGTTTAACATTCATGATACTGTTGGACCATTTAATGAGAAACAGCATAATTGATTTTCCATAATGAGCCATCTACCAAAAATATTGCGGGGCAGATTGTCTGTTGGCCATCTAAAGAATTTTTTGAAACACAGTTTGGACACTATTGAAATAAGGAACTTAACGTTAGAAAGATTTAAGAAAAAAAAATAGAAAATTAGCTGGTATTGCAATTAAATGTGGAAATTAAAAGTTGGATGAGTTAATATAGGCAGCTCTTTGAATTTCAAGCTCTACATTAGAAGCTCAAATACTTGCCCCCCATAAGAAGTGAATTAAAATCCCATTATAGTGTTTACTGGTTGGGTTCATTGATAGCATGTACAGGTGTCCAGCTCCTGTGTGCTCCTGGATGCAATGTCCATGTGATGGATCCGTGTCCAGGTGATGCCTTTTTGGGCTTACCTAGAAACAGAGGCCAGGCAGTTAAAAGAATAAAAGCAGATATATTTACTGAAGGGCCTTCAGGTACTTTAAGGGCAGACAAAGCTTACTCAAGGGGCTACACCCAAAGTGGACAATGGTCATGAGTTTTTCAGTTATAAGTTTGGTCCATTTACATATTGGGTTTAATCCTCCAATTACAGCTTCAGGTAATGAAGTCATTTACTCCAAGTTTGCTCCCCCCAACTCAACTTTTATTTATACTTTTCAGGGCCTGAGACAGTGAGGTGTCCTTGACTCCCAGGCCTGGAGAGGAATTGTTTTGCCTGAATAAAACAGGAGAACAGCAGCTGCCAGGTTATGGAGCTTTAGAGTTATACCCTAAAGCAGTACAGGATTTGGAAAATATAAAAGCTAAAATCCTAAGGCATCACACGTGGTGAATCACCATCCAAAGGGCTCAGCCCCAGCACTGCTGTCACCCTGTGTCACCTGTGCCAGTGACAGTGTGTGCTGTGCCCCACACCTTGGGAGACACCCAAAATCTCACCTGTGTGCCTGGGAACAGGGTCATGCTCGTGGGGGGAAGCTGAGGAAAGGAGACCCTCAGGGAAAAACAACTTTCTTGGTGATGCTTTGTCCTGTTTGTCACTCTGGACAAAGATGGAATCAGCAGTAGAAAATGAGATGCCCCAGACCAGTTTCTGCTTTAAACCGTGTTTCAGAGCTGTTGGTGATGCCTGAAGTGGCTCCC
>WEKY01003427.1:1407-13744 GCA_013390045.1 Picathartes gymnocephalus | reverse complement strand
CTAGCTAAGCAAAGCTTAGCTTAGTTATTAATTGGCAGCATTGAAATCTGACAGCTGGTCTTGATCTTCTGTAATGTGTCTGTAGACTGTGCACCTTCTTCAAAACATTCGAAGAGATAACTTCCAGGTCTCAGATTATCAGCATAAGTACAGGACTCTGAAAATCATAGGCAAACCATGGGCTTGGGTTCTTATAATAAGCAAGCTTATTATAAGATATAATTGTATTTTAGGTGAGATATAACTATCTTACATTTAGAGATAAAGAGTCTCTTTGTCCCACTTTCCAATAAAAATATTTACTTTTTTTCAGTCATCAGTTGTCAGTTCTCAAAAGGACTGAAAGCACCTTGTCTCAATAGCTTGGGAATTATTCATGTCCAATTTATTCATGTATTATTTAAGACTCAGTTTTACTTTTACAACTCTGTTCGTTCAGCATCTCACCATTGTGAGTCTGTTAATCAAAAATCAACACTTAACTCATATTGTACTTTGCTTAACTTCCTTATTAAGTCTTTTGGAGGAATGAGCTTGAAGTGAAATGAGAATTCTCTTTTCTGCCAAATTATCCTTCCAGGTGCCAGAACCTGAAGGCATTCTGAAGTGCTTTAGATAATGAAAGGAAGGATGGGGCTTGGCAGGGAAGGGCTGTGTGTAAAGATTTTCAGTGTAAAGGTCCAGGAAAAGGAATGAGCACTAAGACATTGATATGATGGCTTAAGGAAGAGTAAGAGAAAGCATCTGGAAGTCTGGAGAATGTCAGAGGACAGCTGGGGTAAGGACCAGGAAGAGTGGGGTAAGGACCAGTCAATTCACAGACGTTTCAGATATACTTCAGCTGACTGGAGCTGAAGAAACACTCCACACCTTGACAACAGCCTCGTACAATGACACTGCTTGGTAAGAGCTTCTCAGGACAACAGGTCTTGTCAGTATTCCAGGGATATTTCAGCACAAAAATACACATCCAGTGCAAACCACTAGGGCCTACCTGATGCTGGTTGGTATTGTGCATGTAGGTTATGAAGGCTGCTCACTTCTCATTATCTTGATTTTCCAGAAACTGTGTGTATCCAAGCCCATTAGGGCCCAATAAAGGCCTTCATTTTCTATGGGAAATGCATCACTACTGAAACAAAGATCAACATAACAAAAGTACATTGTTGGAAGTTATGTAGACTCATTGAGGTAATATTTAATTTTTAGTCAGGTGGCATTGTAAGTACTGCAAGATATACATATTGTGTGAGAAATAACAATTTTCCGAGAAAGCAACGGATGGGAGAGCTCACCATTATGATGAAGAGAATTACCTAAGAGGCAGAGGACTTTTTGTCCTCTAATAACCACACAGCTTATTTCTGTGTTGGTGAGAACAGGAACATACAGTTTCTTGTATGGCTTGAGCTGAAAACTAATTGGTCAAGGTTTAAGTATCAGCTGATATGCATGACTTGTGATTTAGGAATGCATGTTTTACTAACACCTTATGAAAGACTGGAAGAAATGGCAATATTTAGAACATTGATATTAAAGTATGTAGAACAACTTTCAGAAGGAAACTAAACAAATGTACTTCACTCTTACCATAATTAAGTGAGAGAGAATACTTTCCTGTTTTGAATAACTTCTTCCCATGAACACAGGATGTGCTGAGAACTGAAGCACAAACTCTCTGGTAACCGAGTCCAGCAAATGCTGGAACTTGTTTTTAATTGTTTCCCTGGTAAGGATTGGCATGTATGGAGCTTTGATTGATTTGTGTTTACCAATCAGCACAGACTATTTCAATGTAAAATATAAATCACCTGGTTTTCTGAATTAGCTTGCAGATCTTTACTATTTACAGCAGTTTACATATGCTTTCCAGCTGCTGCATTTATATCAACGAAAACAAGGCTAGAGTTTGAGGCAGTAAAAAGACTAATCTCGATTTCTGCAGGCTTTGAGTGATTCTCTTTGAGACCATGGATCTGTGTTGGGAGAAGACAGAGACCCACCAGTCACATAAATATATAATTTATCATTGATAACCTCACATCAAGAAATATTAAGATGATATTCATATTGCTGGACCTGTAGGTAATTTTATCTCCCTGATCACTCATATCTAAACTGTTATTGTCCATATTTAATTTTTAAAGGTCTGATCTTGCCTTTTAGACAGCAGACCTGTAAGTCTCAACTAGAGCCCTATCATAGCACATTCTTTCATCCCTTATTTCTAATTTGTTTTCTCTGTAAGTGCAGCAACAAAACTATCTTTGCAGCAAATATTACATTTTATTTTTTTTCTTTCTACCTATGTCCTCATTTATATCAGAGCCTAGAATGTAGAGAGGCATTGGTTCAGGAGGTAATGAGGTCTTAAGTGTTGAAACTCTGTATTTTGCCCCTCTTAAAATCTGAAAAGAGAAAAAGGCCAGGGAAAAGAGCAGTGTGAACAGCTTACAAAATATCCCTTAGAACTTGTCATTGATGGCTCACAGGACAAATCACTGTTCTTGGCCATATTCTTGGGGGAACTGAGCCACAGTTTCACCTCCTATCTGTTTCTTTCTTGGCAAGTTGCTCATATATTCAGGCACTCTCATATCCCCACTGGTGGTGTGTTACCACTGGTGTGTCTGGCAAGACCGACAAAGCTCATTGGTAGAAGTTTAGAAATCAGCTATGACAGAAACAGTTCAAAGAAGAGACAGAAGGATTTAATTAAAATTGTGACTGACTAATCAGACTGTATTTGAACAGACCCATGTTCTTCACAGAGACTGGCAATTTTCTGGATTTACAGCCTTACAGAGGAATGTTCCATGAAACAGTGCTGGAAGATTCCATGGTTTGCTGCTTGCACCTCCCTGTCCCCAGAGAGCAGAAGAGATTTCACAAGCATAATGGTAATGCGGGGGGTCAATGCATGTGTCATTACACTGTCAGCACTCCTGTCCGGAAACTAACCAGAGACAGGCAACAGAAAACAGTCAGGATGCGTGAAGAGAATACTCTGCTGGTCACATATTACATTACTCTGAAATTGAAAAATTGCTTCTTCTGAAAGTATAGCTTGTGGAAACTTTGATTGCCACATGCAATACCTTAGTGGGAATGCAATCTGTTTGCAGACTGCTGGAGAGTACCAAATATGCTGTTCATTGTTTCACAGATTTCAACACACTGACATTAATAAACTAAATTAATTTCTCCAAGAGATGAGTGTGGCTTTCAAGAGCACCTCTAGACATTATCCTAATT
The DNA here is from genome assembly GCA_013390045.1 of Picathartes gymnocephalus. Lineage (NCBI taxonomy): Eukaryota > Metazoa > Chordata > Aves > Passeriformes > Picathartidae > Picathartes > Picathartes gymnocephalus. The sequence continues at coordinate 10,489 of WEKY01003427.1, read as the reverse complement.
GCTTCAGCAAAGCAGGTGCTTACTGCTAGTGTGAAAGCTGCCTTGTACATAAACACCTCAACTCCAAAGTGTAACTGATAGAAGAGCTTTAAAAATCTTCTGGTATTTTGACTTTAGTAAAACTTCTCTGGATTTAAGCATGTGAAACCCATAATGAATCAGATCTTAGAATTAAGAAACAAGGAAAATTAATGCAATTTATGCAATTATTGTTTATATTTCTATTTCCTTTTGGTCTTAAATCTTGCCTGTAATCCTCTTTCAAAACTATCTGATTTGAAGCTGTCTCTTACTATGTTTGGATTATAACAGTAAGCAACCTAGAAGTCAATAGTCTGATTTACTTTTAATGAGATTCATCAAACTAATTGATTTAAGTAGAACATACCTGATTATATGTGTACACAAGTGAAAGGAATGAAGTAACATAGGTAGGCTGCATGACTTCCACAGCACATTCAGCACCAGTTTGCTGAGTTTAAGAGCACATATGAGAACAGCATTAAAAGTACTAAAAAGTACTTATGAGGTACTGTATCTCCATATAGAGGTAGTGAGCAACTTCTATCATCTGGAAATTGAAGGATATGCTGCCTCTCTATAAGAGATTCAATAGCTATGGTATAATGAGTAGATTCTAGTGGGGTCAACTAAGTGATGTCTTTTGGTTAATTGCCACTGTGAACCTTGAAACTGTGTATTGCAGCATTAGGCTCACTACTGTGAATCACAGGTGAAGGGCACTGCCATCAACAAGCTTCAGAGCACAGATCTTTGTAATATTCCTTGGAGGTTTTATATCAGTCTTACTTCTTGTTAGGGGGTTTGAGGAATCCAGTAAATCTGTACTAAATTTCAGGAAAAACTGATGTATCCTGAAGTTGCATAACTGATGTTTACTGAAGGTAACACCAAATATTTTTAAAGGCAGTGATTTGTTGTCAGAAGGGAAAGTTCTTAACAATTGCAGCACTCATAGTATGTCTATAGAGATATGTACATTTTTATTCCCTTCCCTCAGTCAGGCCCCATCAAAGATAGCAGTTAGCCAAAACACCCTTTTGTATCATTCTACTGCCCTTTCTGTCATACGAATACATGAGGGTGTGGAGGTGGTCAGAGAGTCTCTGTCATCCCTTTCATTTTTCTCTTCAGAAACTCATTTTTCCACTTTATAACTCAAAAAATAAAGCAAGGACATTCAGATTTTCCAAGAGTAGCCCTTCCTTCTTGATACCTCAGTGCCTACATCATTTTTCATACGTATCTGTGATACTTTGAGAATCTTTACCACCAAATTACAGCTCGTTCTGGGATACCTGAGTGCACTACTTGAAAGCCCACTTACTGTCTATATGCGCTGGAACAAAACTTCGATTACCTATTGTCCTTTTGGTCTTTTGCTGTAGATAATACAGAAGGTGCAACACATTCTTATTTAGTTTTGTTTGCTCAAAGTTGTACAGCATTTGCCCAAGGTACAACATTAGAAGTGCTTGTCGAAAGGTGAGATAAAAAACCATTACATTTATCTCGTATTTAAAGGTAAAGTGAAGTATGGTAAAACACTTCTGTGCCCTTCCAACTCTTTTGTGGCACATTCAATTTATATGGAGCCAATTAGATACTCTGCATGGAAAATATTTTATTCCAGCCAATAGAGCTCTGCTGCTCAAAGAAGTCTGTGTTAATGGCTCTAGCAGAAGTTGGAACACACTATGGGAGTGTTATCCTAGTCAATGAGGAGTTCAAGACTTCCTCGAAAATATATTAATGGAAATTGTTGTCCGGAGATTTCCCAAAAGATTTGAAGACATTTCCCCTCCTCTACTAAAAGAGTTGCTGAAAAACTGCAGACCTTGCAGTGCTCAGAATCAAGCAAATACTCGGCAGATGGTGTTTCTGTCCCAAAGTGAGAAGTTCATGGCTTTTTTTTTGGCAGCCCCTGTCCTGCGTTGGTGGAGTTGACACAGCCTTCCTGAAAGGGTGATCCGAGGTGGAGGGGTTGCCATGGGGGACGATGCGCACCAGCCCTGCGAGAGAGCTCGACTTGCCCTGCTCCCCAGCACTTCCCACCAGCCAACACCTGCAGCACTGCTGTGCTCGATCTCTAAAGAAATGCTCATTTGTTCTATGGCAAACCTTGTTGTCAGTCAAAATCACAGCGGAGCTTCTGATGAAACAATGGCAATGCCTGGTGTTGCACCCCAAGCATCCGTTTCATGCCTTCCCTCAGCGTAGAGGGTTCTGCCAGACTTTTGTAGCATAGCAATTTGAGTGCAAATCTTTAGGCATAGGTATGGATTGGATTTGAGCACATAGGTAAGGGCTGGCTAGTGGCAGAATATTCCTAGGAAGGAGACTGACAGTCTTGGTTTGGGGACAGAAATGATGCAGAGCAGGTCCTCATCCCTTATGCCAGTCTCAGCTTTGCTGTACTCTTCACAAGAGCTCGTTTTCTGATTCCTCACAGCTATCCAAATGATTGTGGCATACCAGCAGATACCTAGATCCTTTCTTATTTCCCGTGATTCTGTGTGTGCATTCCTGTGAGACCTTGTATTGTGTTATAAAGACATACCACACAAGCTCAAGGTTTCTGCATTGTGTAGGATAGACACACAGAGCAGTAAACTGGAGAGCAACCTTAACATCCAGTGTCCTAACAGGTCACTTGGTTTGTCACATCACAATATGCTAACCGTTAGCCATTTTGGCAGCTTCTTCTTTTCTGAAAATTACTTTAAATTCTCGCTATTTATATTTTGAGGTGAGAACGTGGAACCACTGCCAGGAACCTTCATATTTAAGAGCTTAGATTTCTTCCTCTACAATGACATACAAAACCTTACACTCTAGCAAAGGCTGTAATGGGCATATTTTGCCTTGCATATCTACACAGAGACACACATCTCTTCTTTTTTTTTAATGGATGTCAAAGTAAGTCTGGGATGGTATCAATGTGATCAGGAATTTCCCCTTTCGGTTTTATGTTCTTTTCTTTCATATCTATATGACATCTCTGGGAAGCTCTTGGACTGCTGATCAAAATAAAACTCCTAACACTTACTTATGACATGATATCTGTTTTTCCACCTTTTTTTCCCCCCCACATTATATTCTAGCAGTTATTATTCTATTTGCATTTCTAGATCATCTGCATGCAGAAGCACAAATGATACCCTCCAGTGCTTTCTCTGCTCAAAATGATCTAGCACTTCTTTGGAGCAGTAACTTGCTCCAATTTAGTCCAATGGAGTACTGCTTGATAGTCAACTTATTCAGCACAGAAGAGAGTAAAGCCTTGCATTACAGCCCTGAAGCCAAAGGTAAGCTACACAACACATCTCCCAGCAATTCACGTATGCACAAGGATGCACAGATGCAGGGAGTAAATTCCTGTGATGGTACTTGTGACCTATACGTGGGCTTGAAAAGCTCTATGCTGCTTCTGAAAATTTGACCTACATTTTCTCTCAAGATAAAAAAGGTAATGTGATCAAAACACTGACTGATCTTCTATTAGGAAGAAAGTCAAAATGGTAATAGTCATGGCATGTCCCAAAATTGTGATTTTCTTGATGATAATATTTCTGTGATAGTAATACCTCCATCTGAACATGTAAAAATCCTGAAGCTTTTACTTCATATTTTGAAGTAAGACTTCCTGCATAATCGGAGTTCTTTTTTTGCCTTCAGTATTTGCAACTATCTTTTTAGGAGGAATATATTACGTAAGAAATAAATTATTTTAAATAAATCGAGAGACAAAAAATCAGAGCAAACTTCTATTGAAGACAAAGAATTAAATGGGTAACTTAAATGATCTGGTCTTTTTCATCCAATACTACACCAGCCACTGAGGAAGTTCAAGTACACATTATAATTCCAGTTTAAGTAGAGAGGATGAGTTCAGAACTGTATCATTTAGCAAGAGGAAAACGGCCAGTCATATGCCACAGTCTGGTATATGTTGTCTCTAAAGCTGCTTACAAATCATACATTTCCAAATAGTTATCTGCTGCTTGCTTGTGGCTCCTGTGGTCTGAATTGGAAAAAAAAAATTGCTTGCATATGCATTTTATCAGATCTTTTTGATCTTCCAACTGACATGGACGACAACAACAACAACAAATTGTGAGCTTTTCAGATTACAATGGGAGAAATGCAGACTGTATGTGTAAATATAGTGTGATACACTTTTGATTTAGCGACATGGTTCTCCAGGCCCAGTTTCCACTAAAGATAAAAACTATAAGAATAAATATTCTTTAATTTTGACACATGAAGCTTAGTTGCAATAGAAAACAATATCCATAAGATGTAGAAATAGACTGAACTCTAGCTTTTCCTTCAACATTTTTGTTTTGATTCTCATTGATTCAAAAAACAGAGAGATTCACCACATCATTAAAAAGATGCACTTTCAAACATTACTTTCTACTTTCCTTCATAACAGAGAAAGAATTTGAATTTACCGAACCACTTCTGCTGCCTTTGCACAAAAAAGAAAGGACCATAGCTGATAAAATCTTCAGGTTTTACCTGTGACATTTCCAGGCTAATGCAGATTTGAAACCTTGAGACCCAGCAGGGGAAGGTGGAGGGTGGCTGGAAGGGAACTACAGCTCTCATTGCCAAAGGAAGTGATGTTTCATGTCCTCCCACATGTGAAGGGAGGGAGAGGACATGCCAGTCACTGTGAAGCCTCCTGGCAAGGTTGAATGCTGCTGAGGTACTTTCAGGTTATGTTCCAACAAACCACTATTTTCCTAACCCCCTCACAACTAGCTATGAGAAAACCACAGTAAGTACCTTATCTCTACACAGTGCCAGGAAAAGGGATGTGGTTTAAGTTGTTTCAGCCGCTTACATAGAAACAGGTCCATCAACAGCAGAGTCAGCCTGTGAAACAAGACCAGCACAGGACCCTGATGCTCTGCCGAAGCAGCAAATGCCATGTAGGATATGGCAGACTCTTCCTTCCATAACTCTGCTTTTCTTCTCTTTTTCTAAAATTTTTTTCCGGACAGTTTCTTAGCTGTGGTCATAAACTGATGGGTGACCTACTACTGGGGATATGTTCAGTCAGAAGGATGTGTTTCTGTCTTACCTTGGGCCGAGGCCAGAGGATCTGCATGTCTCAAACAATACATGCAGTATGCATTAAAGTATAACACACGGTATAACATACCCGAATGAATACGTTATCCTTTGGTCCCTTGTTCATACCCGTACGGACAAGGATAGCACAGCACAGCTATGTGCAGCAGGCAGGAATTCACTTCTCCGGAAATGCCTCATGCCTTTTCTTTTACACTTTCTCATGCAGAGCAGGAATTTCTTTCATGTCCCTTTTATGTCCTTGCCCCTTAACCACAACACAATTCAACTAAGACATCTGGCACCCTGTTTACCCCAGGGAACTGTGCAGTGTTATCTTTTAATATATTTTTTTTGTAGTAGAAACACTGGATGATTACATGTGTGTTGTTGCCACATCTTAAAACTACTTGTTAGTGGCTATTGCTTCATTAATGTTTCTAGTGCCATTGAATGCAATATTATGACATCACCCTTGCCTCTTCTCATGTACTGGTTTAATTAAGGCATTTGTTTGCTTTATGGTTATTACTTCCTGTATCAGGAAACCAAACACACTCTAAAGAGGTTAACAATGGATTCAAAGTTGTCCATATGCAGCTTGAGGGAATAATCTTTAAAAGCCTATTAACGGGATAGGGGTAGTTTCCTATACATTTATTCTATTTCCCTGTAAGGTTGTCCCTAACTCGATTGTCTGGTTTCATCTGCTGCATATGCTGATATTTGTTTAGACTGGCTGTTTGCCTAAACAGCTCTATTTCCTATATTTCCAACCTAAGTATAAACCAAACGATACTCTATAGTGTGCCACACTGCAGCCAAAGGAATATCTCAATTACTGAACTCAGCTGGAGAAATTCCAGCAAAAAATCAAATCCTCTTTAAACCCTCAGAGTGCAATTACAGAGCCACAACTGTGCAGGAAATCCCCTTGCATGCAGATCCCACTGAAAACACCTGGCACCCAGCAGTCGGTGTGGTTCTGGAATGATGAACTCTTTTGCACACCCTTGCCTAGGGAAACCATTGCCCCAGCTCCGAGGATTGCCAGTGATTGTGCCTGTGGCTGATCACCAGAGGGTTTAGGACAGGGTTTAAGATCACACAGCCCCCAGTTCCCCTACAGCCACTCATAGAGTAAGCAAAGCCAGAAAGCAGGGGTTTGCCCTTGCCTTGGCCTTCTCTGGGGTCTTGATGGCTGCAGGAGATCATTGCAAACTGTGCTTTGTCTCTCCGTAGCTGCCTACATGGAGGTCACACTCGGCAGATGAGAGCAAAGAGCAGGACATAGGCTTTTCCAGCTCCACCAGAGCAGGCACTGGCACAGAAAAGGTATTAGGACAAAAAGGCCAGTGCTCTCCTCCCTCACAAGAAAATAACTGTGGGGGAGACAGCCCAGTGACCCTCACAGGAACATCAGTGGAAAACTTCTGTTCCAGGAGTTAACTCACATCACAGGTATGAGGGGCTGTGCACTCACACTGGGACATGTGATGCTGTTACTGGCTGGTCCAGGGACCCCGTATGTCATACCTGGACATGCCACTGGGGTTTATTTTCACGAGGATGAGCTGATCAGATGTGAAGGGTTGAACACTGTTCATAAATGAAATGCAGCTTTCAGCCAAGATCCTAGTGGGCCACAGCTGGCTGCTGGTCTGAAGGACTAGTATGTGTGCATCACGATGAAGCATCCTCGCTGACATGTCACCACAGTGCTATTCATGCACAGAGCACAACAACGGAAAAATGAATCTACTAACTCCCTAATTTATCACAATAAAGTAAATTACAGAAGCACAAATTACCCTCACAACACACAGAGGTGTCCCTGAACTCCAACCTTATAATCATCTGATGAACTGAGGCAGCTAGGACTAAGGAGACCGAAGAACCCAGTGCTGGGGAAAGGAATACAGGGCATCGTCTCTCCCATGTGCAAAGGCAGTGACCAGAGAAAAAAGGTCCCCAGTGATCTTGACACTGGCAGCTGTGGCTATGTCTCCAAGCCATATCTAAACTTCCATCTTCTCCCAGCCTATGGCCTCTGAAATGTTGCTTTCACTGCTCCTTTTGTTTTTTCAGATTTGTGTAAGGCCTGGACTGAGAGATAAGAAAAGGTAATGGTCCAGAAAAGTTGCCTCTACAAAATGTAGTAACAGTGGCAGTTAATACTGGAGCACCATCTACTGTCTACTAAATATTTATTAACAGATGTGTTTAAGCACCTATCTTGCATTCACACCAAAACCTCTCTCTGACCACCTTCCTCTGGTCAGACTGTTCTACCTGCCTCCTAGGTCTTGTCTCTGGTATGAAGGATGGCCACCTCCTTAGATCAGGCACATATGTGTGTGCCTCTGGCAGAGGACTTGAGAAAGCAGGGTAGAGAGGAGCTGCATTTGTTTGTTTAGCAGGGAATGAAGATGGACAGAACTAAAGCAAGGCAACCTGGCATCAGGCACAAGAGGTGTCTGATCAGACACAACAGCCCCACATATAAAAGGAAAATGGTATTGATCTCTCACCTCAAGACAGATTAACATAAAAGCGAACTTTTTCCAAAATTCTCTATAAAAAGCAGCATTATTTCTCCTCATCTTCCTTCAGGGCAATGGGGATGCAAGACAAGGAGCAAAAGAAAATCTTCCAGACCAGTATTTCAGACTTTCCACAGGTTGAGACAAATATTGTAACACCAATTAGGCTGGTTGCATCCATTAAAACTATTGTACTAATTGCAACAATACTTCACAATTTAAGACTTTTGGCAACTACAGCAGGAAAAGTTTAGGAATGTGAAATAAAATTTTGATCTAAAGTACCATGACCTATGGTCCTAAATGTTGCCTGTAATGCTTATCTGTCACCTTCTGATTACAGGAAAATGGGCAGGGGATAAAATGAAGCTATAGAGAGACAAGAAAACGCAGAGCAAAAGAAATTTTGGCTAGCAGAGGTTAAAAACAACAAGCAAAACCATAATAAAAGTAATAAAAAGTGAAAAAAAGCATTACTTTTTACTGCTTATGACTACATAATACAGAGAAAAGTGTTGAGAGAAATCTATAGCTGCAAGAGAGGGGTGAAAGACTGATTTGTAAGACAAAAAGTATAGGAGAAGATAAGGGGGAGAAAAAATAAATAATGAGTGTACATAATGTATTAGAAGAACAAATGCAAAAAGAATGCACTAATTTGTGTGATAAAACAAACAAACTGCAAATGTTTAAAAATGAAGTATTCTGCTACTCCATTAGGTCAGAAGTATATGCATCCAAATTCAGGTAGGACAGAAATCTAAGGTTTACTGTCTCAAACATACATTTCACTGCCTACTTTAGCCAGTAAAGATAAAAATTTTAAAAACCCACAAAACTTGGTTCTTGGGCTTCTTGAAGCTGTTTTGGTTTTGTCTTTTGAAGCTGTGAAATGACTGAGGTTTTTATTCTGGGTTATTACAGTGTGGACTGTCTGGAAGAACTCTAAAATATTTTGTGTAATATCTACCTTCAGCAGAAGCATTACTGTCTAGAATTCTGGATGCAAGAGTCAAGAAACTGGCAGATTTTTTCCCACCACTTCTTGAGAAACAAAGTTCCTGGCCAATCTCTTTGCCCAGAAGAGAAGCTCTGTGCACACTCAGTGGGACTGTAACTCCTCTGTTTCACATTTAAAAAGTTGAAGCTGTTCTTACAATTTCTATTTTGTTCTGTAAAACTGTTGGTTACTCTTGAAACAAGTGAGTGTTTTATTATGGCTTTCTGGATTTGACCCTTGGAGTGTATTTGGAGAACAAGATGATCCAAACTTGCTGTAGAAGAGAGTTGCACCAAACAGCCAGTCTCCAAGGTTTTCCAAACAAAAAAACGTGTTTACAATTTTACTGGAAGAAGAAGGCAATTTGCTGCTCCTCCTGTTTTTTTCCCCCCGTATTTCTAAAGACCTTCCTTTTAAATGCCACCAATAGCCTACT
>WEKY01003420.1:8155-24362 GCA_013390045.1 Picathartes gymnocephalus | reverse complement strand
AAAAAAAACAAACAGAATTTTTATATTAAAAATTCTAGAGATTTTTAATAATAAATTTTATATTTTAATATTAAAGATGTATTAAAAGAGTAAAGATTAAAAACTACTAAAATTTGTGGGGTTTTTTGAAACTATTTTATGTTGGAATATATAATGATTTAGAATGCATTTTAAAAGGCTGCTTTTCAGAGCATCTTAACACCTATTTATAATGGTGGTTTTGACACTGTGTGCATGTTAGCTTTTTAAAACAAAACTAACACAATTTTTAGCACTCTGTTAATTTACTCACAGTGCCAGAATCAGTATATGAGAGATATCCAGAATATTTTTTTGAGAATAATATTAGGGGAAATAGTGATATAATTTAGATGTGTAAACATAAAAGTGGAAATAAATCCTATTACAAATTCCAGTTATCATCTCTCTTTTGTTTTTTCACGAACAGCGCCAAGAGTTAAAATATGACAACACACATTTAATGGATGCACTGTTATGGAAAATCATGGAATCAGAGAATACCAGTTTGGAAAGGACCCCAAGGATCATCTGATCCAACTTTTCTTGTCAAATTTACAGTCCAGACAAGCTGGCCCAGTACACTCTAGGGACCACGTCCTTTAATGGTTCACATGTTTAAAGTACTCAAAAAATACTTTTGCAAGAATTTTCTTATTAAATTGACAAAAAAAAATTCTTAAACTTCTGCAAATAGTAGTTCACAAATAAAGACAATTCCAAGCTTTAAAAAAAGTACACTTCTTTTAAAGCCAATTTTATTTCTGTTTTATATACAAATTGATATATCTAATAATTAAATGCAAAATAAAAGTAATTAATGAAATTTTACTATGATATGTTTACTTTGTTTGTTGGAAGCTGAAGGAATGTACATCAGAAGCTCAAAATAACAGAATCTAACTACTTCATATGTCTCTATATTGTGGACAGGGATATCTAACAGAGATTTTTCTACAGTGTACAATATCCTCTTATTCTTCTACGAGCAAGTGGTTCCTTTAGAATTGGATTTTCCTTGTTTCCTTAAACTGTGTGTTATTTCATGCTTAAAAGTATTTTTAAGTGCACCTGTTTGGATTGTTGGGTGTGCTGGCAGAAACCCTGAAGCAGTGTGTTTACCCTGGAAAATACTACAGCAGAGGTGCAAGTCCACGTGCAAAAAAACCCCAAACCAAACCAAAACATAATGCAAAAATTAAGTCAAACCTTGTGCATGATACAGAATTTTCTTTCATTTGGGAAAATATCCCTTTATCCACTACAACTCTACCCCTGAAGAACCCTTTCGTTGATCTAATCTCTGCCTTTATAAAAATGGTGTTCTGGAATGATGGCACTATGCTGACAAATCTCTTCAGGACAACTTTCTGACTAATCCTGCTGATACCAGCAGTAATACTCGCAGACTAAGTTGCTATCAAGCAGGTATGCAAGCAAAAATCACACTAGAAGAGCTAAGAATCAGGAGGAGAGGTGATATAAACCTTGCTTTTTGGAACAAAGCAGGCTACTCACCCAGCAAACGACATAGCCAAATGACCAATGCAGAAGGAAGAGAAACTGTCAGTGAAACAGTCTGGAGAGCCTGCCAAAAAGCCAGATGCTGCTACTGAAAAACTACCTCCCACAAATTGGCATTGGTGTCTTACAGAGCTGGCACTCAGTGGTGGTACCTGCTTTGCTAAGCCTCAGTCTGTCTTGAACATATTATTTTACTAGCTTTCCCTGTTATTAATAAATGGGTAATATTATTCCGTTTTAATTTATTAAATTCTCCTTAGAAACTGTTTTGCTTTTGACAGATGTAAGCAAAAAGATAGTAAATGTGAACACCATGTTTTTGAAGGGAAAAAGAATGGTGATTTCTTTTTAAAATGCTGCATAGGGCGTATGATCTTCAAACCTTGCTGTTTGCTTACTGATGTAATTTATTTCTTCAATATTTTGACATTATCTAGGGATGGCTGTTGGCACTACCGTTGTCAGTACTTGGAAAAATGAGCAATTTAGTGAATTTCTGTTCACTGAGACACTGAAAATTAAGGTTATGGAGCCTGCTGGATGTGGCAATGCTGTTTATGAACATTTCTGATACCTATAAGAGGAATAAACTCTTTCTTTCTGCTGTGCTTTCTGCAGAATGCCTATACAAAAAATAGGGAAAGAAAGAAATAAAAATAAAATTCCAAGATTTGAAGGAACTCTTAGGTTTTATTAAGAAGGGAAATTCTTCTTGGGAATTAGCCCTTGCTTATGTGAGGTTAATTTCTGTAGCCTTTGAGAAGTTCTGATGCATGAAACAGAGCTCCTGCCCAGTGCGAGCTGGAGTGCTGACATGATGACTACATAAAGCAACATTAAGGTACTGCTTATTTTGCACTGAATTGCATCCAAAGAGGAATTTTATTGTCACATGTTTCCAACAGTAACATCCCTTCTGCAAATCTAGACATAAGTACTTAAGAGTTTTGCAGAATGAATGGAGAAACTGTTTCCCATGAATTGATGGAAATAGAATCGATATAACTAGACAGAGGTTTTTGTCTCCTTTTCTCTCAGGAGAAAATTCTCAGTGCCTCAAAGTCAAAAAAGAGAGGATGAAAATGGAGGCCATGATAAAATAATTCCATCAGAATTTCTAAGAAAATAACTTCTAAGTCAGTTCTAAGAAATGTGAATTACAGAAGCAAATGGAGTGGCTTCTGCAAAAGCACAGTATTATCAGTAGTCGTTCATATAGATCAATTAATTGTGACAGCAAATTATACACTGCTGCTTTGTAAGAATCATTCTTAAATAATATGTAAAAGCTCTGTTATTTCAGATAACGTATTGCCCCTTATTTCCATTGAAAAAAAAAAAAGCTATTGAGTTACAGAATGTCTTGAAAAGAATGTCTTTTTCCTTATTATCACTGATGTCTCAATCCATAGAAATGTTAACATACTTTTGGTAATAGTTCATTGTTACATAATGGAAGGGGAATATCTATCTGGTGCCTGCCTTATTATTTTCAATACATTTGTATTCAATGTATTTCAATACATTGCATTAGGGTTTACTGAAACGTAAGAAATACATTGTAATCAAAGGGCTCAGACTTCACCGGTGTGTTTTAAATTAGCAAACGACCCTTCACTTACTAGGCATGCTCTGCAATTTTCTGTGTTTCAGTGGATGATCTCAGAGGGATCATCATACAAGGTCATATGCACCAGATCACTGTGGGACTAAGTACTTGTGCTAGAATCCTGCTGGGCAGCGTCTCTCAGGGAGCAGGGAGCGCTAGTGGCCCCATGAGGGAGGTGAGCCAGTGGCTGTGGGTCATGGCACGACGGGCAGGACAAGGACATCACAGAGGTGGGACATGGTCCCACCGCTCCCAAGGAGGGAGAGTAGGGCAGGATGAGTGCTGGGAACCAGGGTCAGACACAGCCCTGGGGAAGCCAGACAGGCACGGAGAGGTCAGTGGGCAGGGGGCTCCCAGACCTTGTCACATGTCACCCCCACACCCGAGCAGAGCTGGCTCCCACCACCCACAGCCCAGTCTCGGGAGGGAAAAACCTTGTACAAAACTTGTCATTAGAGTTCATATTGCACTTCTCCACACCCGCCAAAAAGGGCTTTAAAACTGAATTCAAACAAGAGTTGAAAATTGAAGATTACCTAGCATCTTTACAAAACTAAATGAACTAAAGTGTTGGGTTCCTGAAGATACTTAGTGAATATTATTTTGCTTGTTTTGAAGAAGGTTTTAAAAGTCTTCTCTGCTTCAGTGTGGAAATTAAGAAGGTAACTCATATTTACTGATGTTTACGGCATTCTTTAATTGATAGATATGTTTTCACAAAAGATTTGGTGGGTAATTAGTTGATCATAAATTATATCTCTCCAGAAGCAGATAGTGGCAAATCATAAAAGGCAATACATTCAATTCGCCACCACATGCTATGTGTCAGGTGCTTCATATGCTTCATATTTTGAATTCTATGAAAAAAATAATCAGGTTCTTTCTAAATAAATTAGACAACATGCACTTTTAAGAAAATGGTAAGACTTACCAAAAGGTTAAAAATTATATTGTTATATGTTATGGAGTTGTTGATGCTGCCAGCACAAATATCCTTTATGAGTCTTCTAATAGGAAATTGTTTTAAATTCTATCTTCAAATCTTCCATTTCTGAAGTTTCAAGAAATTGAGAGTGTTACATAGACTCTTACGCCTAAAACGCTGTGGAAAAAAATATTTTCTTTATGTAATTGTATTCAGATAGAAATCTATTTTGATGTGAATTCACTGAATTCAAATACAGTTATTGAAGGCATAAGCAGTGTTAAAATTTAATTTGAACACAAACATATTCAAATGTAAAAAATGCAATGTAGCTGAAAATATGTAACTTTTAAAATAATGAACTCAAAACTAAGATAATTTCATTTTATATTTGATGATCTAAGAAATATACAGAATAGAGAAATAGTTGTTTTGTTAAAGTAAATGACATTTTTAAATGTATTTCCCAAGGAAATATTTGTTTAATATTTTTAATGTAGACTTCCTTTATTTCTATGCAATGTGGAAAATCACTGAATTGAGGCTTAGAGGACAAAAATAATTATGCCACAAAAAATTTCATTTTGAACCCCAGCAAAAAGTTTGTAGTTACATGTAAAATGAATGATTACAGTTCTCCACTTCAATACATTTATTGGAAGAATTATTCTGTAAAAGCTAGAAAAGTGTTTACACACTATAGTGGTATGGATGAAAAATCAAAAACTGCTACGTGCAGCATTCACTTCCTTTACAAGTGGGATATTAAAGAAAGGTTTTTATCACAGTTCCTCTGGAATTTTCTGTTGAATTCATTTTCTTGTCAAAACCATAATTTTCACATTACATTAATTTTCCAGAAGATATTTTAATTACTTTTATTCCTCTTTATTTCCCAGAGTGATTAAGTGAGTGAAATATTTATTTTTTGATAACATCAACCGGTACCTTTAAAAAGAATTCTCAATATGTATTTGATTCAATTTCACAAACATAAAACTGCATTTCCTCATGGTTCATTGTATTATGAAAATTATTTTTCTGACTTTCCTTCCTTTATGTAGGCAGACCCTTATGCTCCAGAAAGATGTCCCCTGATTTTTCTAATTAAGGTTATTTTTGGGGTCTTTTCCCACGTTTTTACTGTACCTAGTACTAAGTCCTAGTGTGTTATGGCATCCTGCAAGCTCTGTCATTTTCCATTGGTTCCTAGATGCTATGCCCACATAATTCCTCATGCATGTTCCACACTGATAAGCACTTTCTCACCATGCAAGGGAGGTTAGCTGAGCAACCTACAGAAGGTAAAAAAGAGAATCATGTGCTTGGAGGACTGAAAGAAGGGAAATGAAACATACCTTTATATTTACCTCCCATGAACCTTACTTTCCCAGTGGAAAGTGAGTAATCGATCAGGACGAATAGCACATAAAATAGGTGTTTTATTTTGTGATAACCCTCCCCCAGTCATAGACCCTGTCCTAAACAGATGTAAATTATCCATCACGAAAGTTATGGGAACATTAATTGACAAAATAAAATTCTAAGAGAAATAGTTTATTTGGACCAGAAGTTCACATAAATTATAACATAGAGACAGTTACCAGAAAAATATTTGTCATTGCTGCAGAGGAGGAGCTTTTGATCTAGCAAAAGTTTATTTTGTGGTTTAAAAAGTAGCTATCTGCAATATGTTTTCAGATTGTGTTGATGATATTAATGGAAAAAAACTCAGCACAAGAAAATTAACAAGTTTGGGGGAAATGTACAGTAGATGTGTCTCATTTTAACTGAAGTGAAAATACTTATATTTTCCCAGATTTCTTTACAGTATAAAAATACAATGCCAATCAATAAGTAATCCATAAAATTTAGTGAGAACAAACACACCTGTACTATTTAACAGATTAATACATTAAATACTTCTGAACATCTTTTATCCATGCAGACATATGCATGAATAATAAAACAGATGGTCAGTCCCTTCTTACATACACACTGGACTGAATTTGTGAATGCAGTGTCAACTCATAATTGAGTTGGAATTTCTCAACTTTATTTTTTAAAGAAATCTGTCTTTTCCAATTATTGTTGTCTGATTCAAAGTACCAGAAAAGATGAAATGAATCCTTGAAATTAAAAAAAATAAATACACCACTATTACTAAGATGGGAATTATCCAGTGATGAATAGAATGCAATTTGGAACACATTCTGATGTACAGTTAACCAAGATATTTTCCCATGATTCTTGGTTTGATTTGTTTTTCTCCAGGACATCTTGGCATATTTTGGGGAAGACATACTTCTGATTCTCATGGAGAATCTGCTTTTCTTTCTATGCAAACTGGAGAAGTGATGTCCTCTGGACTGAGGTCTGTGGGCAAGACACTCAAGGAGACAAGTTAACTCCTGCATTGTTCGTTGCATGTACATCTACAGAACCAAACCATTATTTTTTCTTTGTTGTGCGTTCCTCATTTCTTCATTGTCCATCAAGGGTAAGTGGTGTATTTCACAGGAGGGTATAGGTTAATTACTGGCATAAGCATGGCTTCTCCTGCACATGATGCAGTGTCACAGCATCTGCTGTGCACTTGCATAAAGCTGCAGCAGGCAATGTGGGGAAAATGTTGTGGCATTGGGAAGTAATGGCCTGAAACAATAGGAGCACCTGCTTCCTCCCAGGTATCTCCAGCATATAGTACTACATACATCAACTGCATCTTGCTGTAGATGGTAGCTGTCCACTTAATATCCACAAAGTCAGCATGGGTCTGGTGACCACTGGTTTGGCTCAAATTAGAGGCCACAGGCTTGACATCACTTTCAAAATTAAATCAGTTCCTTATATAGGACACCATTTATGTCCTATGGGTTACCATCTGTCACACATATATCATCAGGTGAAAATTTAGTTAGCAAATTGCTTAGTCCATAAAATAGGTACTCAAACTTCAGTCATTATCAGAGAAATATGTGGAGTATAAATACTATATTTGGACAGTTCTTGGCTTGGATTTTCTCACTGTACCACTAAAGTCTTACATGTAACTCTCTTGGGTTTCTCATTAGACTATGTCCAGCTGATAATTCTTTTACCTAGTTTATGCAAACATCCACATTAACACTGTCTTCCTGCAATAGTTTTCACAGCTGTAGTAGTTTACATACTAACTTTGCTCTTGCTGCTTATCTTACACACACTGGAACTTCTCAAAGAAAAGGCATTTTAATTTTAAAAGAAGCACTGTATTTGAGAATTGGTCTAACTACTCGAGCTGTTGCTGCTGATGGAGTAGCATCTCATGTCAACTGCTGGTGAGATCAATTAAAAAACCCAACGAAGATGGGAAATGGGACATTCATCAGCAATGGGTTGTACAACAGTAGCACCCCATAAATAGGATGAATCAAAACCAGGGTTGGTTCCTCATTTCTACCCTTGACTCTGTGGGTGTGTTTATTTTAAGGTATAGTTATCACAAAAATTTGCGATGTAGGTGTAAAAAAGACAAGTCAGGAGATATGCTTTGAATTAACTTGTGTTCTTAGCTTTTTATCTATCTACCCATCCAGTATCCTGCTATCTTCATCAAATACCACAGAGTAGAAATGTTAATGATCCAACATCTTTTACATACTATATGCTTAGTACATAATTCAAATGTACCAGTCCTAATTATGTAGCAAGTACTGTTATCCGTAATAAAACCTTCTCATATGCACTTTAAATAGCCAAATAGGGTCAAAGCTAAGGAAAACAATGACTGAGAACAAAAAAACCCAAACCAAACCAAACCATAACAAAAATAATGAGAGTATTAGACATATTTTAGACACTTGGGGTTTTTTCACTCTGTCCTGAGATTAGAAATTTCATGCTCTAGAAGCGGTTACAAAAATGGGACTATTTGTGCATATGAGTGTAGATAAATAAAATAAAGAAACAAAACCCAAACAGAAAGAGCAGAAAGTAAATGATACAGTCAATTTTAACCAAGTTAGACTGTGAAAACAAATTTAAAAGAACCCCAGTGCCCAAGACACATCATGGTAAATCATTCACCAGTTATGCACTTTCAATCTCTTTCTCAGTTTCATAGGTGTAGAAATTGTCCTGTCATGTATTCCTACCATGTCAACATGTAAATGAAATCAAATGCAACAGTAATATCCCTGTTCGATTTATCAAGGCTATTTTATTAACATTTTGAGGGTTTTTATTTTTCTAGTAGGAGTTAAGACTCCCTTATTTTTATTTAAAAGTTAAGACTAGGGAAGAGTAAATATATCTGGGGTTTTTTTCCATGTCTGCAAATAACAGTTGACATTTGATTTAATTTTAATACTTACAATATCCTTCTGATGGTTTGGGTTTTTTTTTTTCCAGTCCACTCTGTGATGCTGATGATAGTATTTGCAAGAATACTGAAGACAATTACCTACCAGCTTGGGTTTTTTTTTTTATTGAAATACTGCATGTTTTAAAGAAGTGCTGTGATCCCACAGACAGGAAAAGAAGCTAAAGCTCCACCTGATAGAGTACCAGTGCCAGTTAGTGGGTGCTGATCAGCTTGTGTCATCTTGTGATGGAGCCTGTATATGCCTCATTCCCTTCCATGCCTTCTTTTTATGGCATGGAAGAAAGATAGATCAAACCTATCATGATTATTATGGACAATTATTGCCACAACTATTATTGTGAACGACATGGAGAGGGTAGACAAATTCTGTGGTCTTGAACAAGTCCTTTCTCTCTTTATAGGTACTGTGTGCTAAGATGCTCAATAACAAACACTGCAAAAAACATTGTAAAGAAACATCAAAAGTAAAATGTCCTGTTAGATTTACAGTTTGATATGAATTTCCTGTGTTCACTCTGCTTTTGAGACAACAAATATTCATATCAATTTTGTCTCACATAAGCCCTTTTCATAGACAAAATACTACTGACATTTACATTCTTGATGATCACTTTACTGAGAGTGAGCAAGTCATTTTTGTGTCAGTGTTAGTAAATGTTTATGACAACTTTGCATGACAGTTTTGTATGACGTAATGTTTCTGCTCTTCTGTCATTAGACTGTTTCAGAGAAATTCAGTCAGCAACAATTTATTTGACAGTAATAGCAGGAAAACAGGATAATGCTGACAGGTCATATTGTAGGAAACCTGTCAAAATAGGATTTCAGATCAGGAAAAGGAAAGGCTGGTGTCAGTTCCTGGAATGGACTGGCATAACCTTCTTAATAAAATGGATTATTTAACATCAGCGTAGAATACTGCAGTGAAAGATGCAACACATCCTCCTATATACATCCAATATCAAGCTTATACTAGAGAAGTGAATGAGAATAGCTTTAAGAGAAGTTCCCAGGATCTTTGTGAAGGAAAGTAAGTCCAAAAAAGTGAGACTTTTCTATATATAGCATCAAATTCAGTGATTTAAAATCAAGTCAACTTCCAGTTATGTTTCTCCTTAAAAAACCAGCAAAACCAGGCTTCTCAGCTGAGATGCCCAGAAGAGTGAGTTTGCATTTCTTTAGAAACTGTAAGACTTAAGCAAACAATTCAAAACATAAAAACCTAACTATAGAACTACAGTTTCTTTCCTGATAAGATATTAGATTGAAACACAGAAGACATGGGTGTAAAATTGGAAGAAAGGGATCTTTAAGCTCTTAGTCTCACTGAGACATTGTCTTCTTGCAGCTATGTTGGGATTTGATTTCTTCCAGGGTTATCAGGCCAGTTATCTCAGGAAAGTGTTTGTCTTATTTTATTATACTTCTATAGTAGGATCATCCAAAGGCTGTGATACCCCCCTTAAAAGTTGTCCTTAAAAGATTGTGGTGAGTTGACCTTGGCCAGCAGCTAAACTCCCACCTTGCCTTTCACTCCCCTCTTCTGTGATACCAGGAAAAAATAGGAGAAAAAAGACTGTCCCCTTATTTCTCTCAGCATTGTCTAGGGCCAGCTGGGTGGTGCCTTCACTGGAAGTTAAAGCACATTTGTACATAAAGAAGGTCTGCTTTTATTTGTCATCTCTTTATTTGTTTCAAATATGAAAAAAGTGGACAAGTTCCATGTTTATGTTGGGCTGCTTACACTGACCCCAGGAGTTTATACAATCCCTCTGAAATCAATACAACACATAATGAGCATTAATAACAGTTTTTAACGGGTTACATATCTTTGTTGAGTGAAAACTTACACTCTCACTGAAAACAGACAGTAGATGAGATCTAAGAAGAAAGTCCCATAAACCAAAAACCTTTGCTCTTGTTAAGCCTTCAATAGAAGATATTTTATCTTTCATTTTTGTAAAGACTACTGTCTGTCCAAGTGTCCTGTGAAAGAACAGATTTTAGAGAGCCAAAAAGAGAATCTTACCGAGTTCCAAAAGAAACCAGTTCACGAAAGAAAATCACATGGAATGAAATGCATAAATTCAGATAAAAGAAATGTAAAAAAATTGTTGTGCTTTTAAATATTAGTTGCAGACTCTGCATGTAAATGAAAAATAAGTTATTTACTATAAAAGAAAATAGAAGAAAGAGAATAAAAAATGAAGTAAGAGGAGTGTTGCAAGAAAACCAGAAAATACATTTCTTCAGATTAATTTTTTTTTGGTGAGAATGATATTAAAAGTTTCTGCACAACACAATAATTGACCTGTAATATACCAAGCCTCATCATATGTTTCAACATGGAAATCTATCTTGTAGCAGTATAGAGGGAGTAAATGATTAGATTACAATGTAGTTTTTGATCAAATTATGAAAATCCTTAAAATAACAAAAAACAAAACTCCTAAAAAAAGAAAAAATAATGATAATAGTAATAATCACTAGTCAAGGAATATTAATTGGGAAACACATGACTCAGAAGAAGTTATGACATTATATAAAATCTTAAATATAGAATGCTTACTCTTAAGAATATTATTTCTTCTCATGTCACAAGGACTTCTGGACAATGATTAAAATTACTGGTTGGCAGGCAAAAAGCAACCAAAGGAGCATTTTCGTATATTTCACCAGTGAATTTTGGAACTCCTCCAAAACTATTCAAGGGCAGAAAATATTATTTGTTGAACAAAGTGTAAAGAAGGTTAAAGATTTTTTTTTTCAGATATGTCATGTACGATGGCTCAAGCACAAACTTGTGTCCTGAGATGCCAAGTGGGTGTGCAGGTAGAGTTATTTGAAATGCTTAAGCAAGAGTGTGGCAGTGCTGAGAACTATAAATCAGGCAAGAATTTCAGTGAGACCCTTTGACCCTCATCATATATTTTTACACACTTCAATATTATTCCCAAAATAGCTACTGAAGTAGCAATCTGTGTAAAATTTCTGTTGTTCAAAACTAACAAAAATTTGTGAATTTCTTATCTGTCTTACAGCTCCCTACCTGCCTAATAGAGGAACTCTGCAGAACCTGTAGAAGAGGCTGAATTCCTGAATGTAACACAGAATCGCTCTATCAGGCTATGTTGGTTTTTGTAGGAAAAACAGTTCTATGTCAGTTAATCCCATGATCAATCTTAAAGAAAGACAACACATTTTAGAGAAGGCAGAGGAGTCAACAGTGCAAATAAGAGTGAAAAAAAGAGAGGGCAAATCAAGGAAAAAGCACCAAAGGAGCTTTACTTTTTTCTTGTTTGCTCCCATCTTTTATCTCTCTGATTTTTATATACTCACACATACTTTAACTCTGAAAGCTAATGGACACCATGCAAGTAAAAATGTTAGGGATCTAAAATAAAAAAACTTAAGTCTTTTTTTTGCAATTTTAATCTTCAAGACTCAATCTTACACCAGATTTGATTATATCTTTTACAAGAGTATTGTGAGCATATGCACTATTACTTATTTTGGGCTTTATAATAATTGACAATCTATCAACTTCTCATGCATTAAAATAATGAGAGAAAAAGTATTTCAGTTATAAGACTGGTTTTTTCCCACAGTTTTTAATGTATGTCAATATAAGATGTGATCAGTTCACAGGGATGCAAAGCACAGTGATGTAAATCTGTGGGCTGTGCCTCTTTGAGAAAGAAGCAGAAACAAAGAAAATAGGCTTTAGGGGTCATGTTACATTTTAAGGAGGAAGGAAGGAAAGAAGGGAAATATTCTCTTTAGAATTGATCCAGTGCTTAACAGAGAAAAATAAATGCGCCAAACAAGGTGACAGTATTAAATCAAAATAGGGGTGCATAGAAGAGAGAGGTTTATTTAAGTGTGGAAGATGTATATTGACACTTTAGACTGCTGTTTTCTCCATGAACCAAAGACTGCTTTACAGCTGTGGCTGTGTGCTCCTTTACTTCCCCCATTAAGCCATAACCACCAGTGCTGTGATGGCTTCATCCGGATTCGGAGGGATGGATGGCAACATGATAGCCAAGAGCTGTCTGAAACAGTGACCCAAAGGTGTTTAAATACGCCTGTGAGACAATTATTTTACACCATTCATAGTGGGCAATCCAGAGCCCATTGAGCTTTCCTGCCTGAACAATGGATTTCCCCTTTAATAATAACAAAGTTACTACTTGATGATGGGAGGTTCCTTGGCACAAGAGTTTCTTGGTAAGTGATTAATAGCATGTTAAACTTTGAAATCTTAACTAAGTCATATAAAAGATTGGTTGAGCACATGTAATCCTTTAACCATAAAACATTAATCAAGGCTGGGAGCAGGACTGGTTGCAGCTGCACTTAGAGTCTTCTCTGAAGAGGGGAACCTATCTGAAGTTGTGATTCAGTGGGAAAGTCTCCCCAATTAATTTGGTCTGACCTGTCCCCTATGCTGTTAGTAATCAAGTCTATTTTGCCATTGACTCTTGTTAAATCACTTTTGGATTTAGCATTGAATTTTCTTTGTTCACTGATTTATATCAATAAAGTATATTGTTGCTTCTCTTTTGAAGGTGAATGGTATTGTCACTCCGTTCATGACAACAACTCACTCCTGAATTTGGCCATTCGGGGTAAGTAAATAACATGGAAGTGTATAAACTCACATAAAATTTCACTGGTGACTCCACATGCAGGGCTCTATAATTGGTATAATACCAAAGTGACCCTCTCATAGCACTTACTGAAATATGCAGCTGAGATCCTTGATCTCCCTGGGGACTATCTGCTCTTCAATTTTCCTTAGTCAGTTGTTATAAATGACAGGAAGGTTAGTTATGCAAGCAGTATGGTTTGGAAGATTAAAATGGATTACAGCCTGGATTTAGAAGTCACAAATTCTTGAGTCCTAGCTGATTTTTATCGAGAAAATTACGAACAGAATTTGAAAGAATGCACTTGCACAGGATTTCCTAAAATATATGGGTATGAGAATTTATAATCTTTTTGTTGAACTTTGGAAAAGTGTACAAAATTCCATTACAGTGACATTGTTGCAAAGTTTAGAAGGTGATTATTTTGTGTAAAATTGCACAGACACTTCACTTAGTGGAGTTAAAGACCCATATTATCAGATTACTTAGTTACAAAATCCATTGAAGCCAAAAGGAGCATTGTGATTGCACTTCGAGGTAGGCCTACTGTATGCCTCTCTTGCAGGGAGATTTATCATACTTGAATTCTGTTAGAATGCTTATTAACACACATAATGCATATGCGATTTTTAAATATTAAATTTAGGGTTTTTTCTCAGTATGTTGAAGTATTCATTATCTTTGTTCTAGCAGCTGATCTCCTTTCACTATTTTGCATGTACTCATGTTTCAAATTACTGATGCTGTCCTAAAAATCATAGATAACAGCACTTGGATTCCTCACTTTTTAGAATTTTCCTGATAGAGAGGGTCATCTTGGTTGCCTACATTAGAAATCAAAATGATCCAATCAGCAAAGAAATATGTGGGGTGCCCTGAGTAAAAGTTGTTTCTTTCCAGCATTTCAACCTGATATTAATAAAGGATCAGAAATTATTATAATTCCTGAAATTATTTCTCAATTATATTTCTTAAAGCTAGAATGAAGAGTTTGCTAAGGCATGGAGAGCTGAGCACATAGATATTAGCCATATATAGTTTGCATTGGAAAGCTAACTATTGCCTGGTATTTTAATGATATCATGTAACCAAGTTTACTTTCTAGAAGTTAGATCTTCTGATGGGTGAAGGCCACTAGGATTTAACAATGATTTACATCTCTTCTGCAGTAATTACATTAAGTTTGAACATCCTGAGCTTATGTTCCAACTCACTGCTTCATTTCTCAGGGTTTTTCTATCCTGAATATCAGCAAAAGCTACTTCACTCAGAGGGTGGTCAGTCACTAGAACAGACTCCCCAAGGAAGCGGTCATGGTGCCAAGACTTCCAGAGATCAAGGAGCATCTGGACAATGCTCTTAAGTCATATGGTTTACTTTTACATAGTACTGCAAGGAGCAGGAAGTTTGAATTGGTGATCCACATGAGTTCTTTCCAACTTGAGACAATATATGATTCTGTAAAAGACATGAAATTTTCAACATTTTGTTTAATAGTAGTCTTAATAATAGTTCTTAATGCATATTCATGCAGGCTAACCAGAAACAAAAAAGCAAGACAAAAACCTCCAAAACAAACAAACAAACAAACAAACAAACCACAACAAAAAACCCAAACAGCAAAAAATAAACAAAAAAACTCCCCAAACAAATAAAAACCAACCAAACAAAAAACCTAGATTAAAGTCTCTTGTTACACATTCCTCAATACAGTTTTGTAACCTATACAGCATGCATTTTTCTTGCTATTGGCTGTAAGTCTCTGTCTCCCATCTTGCAGACTTTCTTATCCTATGGTGACTAAGACTGATAGGAGAATTAAGCAGAGGGGACATTAGAACACATGTAGGGTAGCCTAGGGCTGGAAAAAGTAAACTTGTAATTCTTTAATTTGGATGGAAATGACACCTCAGCTAAGCCAGGAGCAAAACTCCCTTGATAAATGGAAACTGAACAAGCAGTTAGGTTTTTGTATTTGTAATACACAATGGCTGTTTACAGAAGGTGCCAGAGATTTTTGTTTAGTATTTTTTTCTTCATGCCATGGGTTCTACTAAAGGCTTTGCAAGCCCTCATCATGATTCATTTTAAATACATTTTTAAAAAGGCCAGATTGAAGAGGTCATGCTTTCTGCGTGTGCTTTATTTTGTGTTTGACTGTGAGAATGCATGCTATGGGCAATGATAGATATGTCTTGCATTTCCACAAGAGACTAAATCCTTTTGTTTAAATCAATAGGGCAAATTCATTCTTCCATCCAACGTGTTTGCACTGGGGATGAATTTCTGGTGTTTTGCACAGGAAACATAGCTGAAACATAGCTGAAAATTAGGAATTGCTGCTTACTCTTCACTATCTAGAAAGCAGAGTGTTTTAATGTGATTTTGATTCCTGCCTTTTTTTTTTTTTTCCCAGCTTGTATGATCCAGAGTTTTAAAAAAGGTAGTAATAAAAAAAATGCAATATAAGGTTGTATTATTCCTAATAACAATATGATAAACGGTTGCATAAAAAATTGAGAAGGGATCAATAAAAATTAAAGCAGCTGAATGACTGTTGTTTAATTTTTTGCTCTATGAATATGAAGGGAATCCAGTAGCTATTTTTGACTTCAAGAACATAAACACTATAAAGAAAACAGCATAATATGACTTTACAGGTATGTTTTTTGGTGGAAAACCAGATATTCTGCTGAGTGATTGAGCTATACCTCTACGTGATTTTGTTTTTGTATAGCTTCTTATATTAACTGCAGTTTTGGTGCATTTTGGGAGCACAATTATGTTTCCTATTTTTTTCACCAAATGTGTTATCGATTCACACGTTGATTTCTCTACTTTTATTCACACTACTTAGTAGAACCTTGCTTTGTTCTCTTTTTGGAAACAACCAGTCAGTTGTCAAAATAAAACTGTTCTCAGTAATGTTGGCAGGGCTAAGAAGACTAAGATATACTCTTCTACATTCATGCATTGCCTTTCTTTCAACACTCAGTTTTATCAAAATTTAAGTAGTGGAGTGTTGAGTAAATAACATCTTGTAAGGCAGTTAGATAAAGTAATTTTAAATTATAATTTAAATTTATAATTTAAATTATAATTTAAATTTATAA
>WEKY01003357.1:5845-30276 GCA_013390045.1 Picathartes gymnocephalus | reverse complement strand
CCCAAAGCCTTGCCTAGGGCAATTCCCTAAGCATTGCCTATATGCTTCCTTTCATTTCACGGCTGAAAATCTTTTACATTTGGCTTGTTTTCATCACCTGAGTCTAGTTATCTTGGCAAGGAGGGCTATCTGTCTGTCTTCCTTGCAGAGACTATATATTGTGCATGGAAAGCAGCCTTGTGAGTGATGTTAAGTGTAGGGGGAATTTTTGGTGTTAATCGAGGTGGCATCATTCCATCCTGGCTTGGCACTCCTGAGACTGAGGTAAGCTGGCTGGCTCGAGTGCCCCTAGCCCTTCTGCTGTTGGAGCACAGATTTCAGCACAGGGTGTCCTGTGTTGTAAGTGCTTAACTGTTCATCCCACAAAATCTCTGTGCTGCTGTGGCATTGTGATTCCTGGTACCCGAGAAAGGTAGATTAGAGCTATTTTGGGTGTTCTCACATGTGTTGTAATCTCCCTTCCTAGCTACAGATGAAGCAGAGCCTGAGAGGCCACTTCAGAGTGTCTTTGAAGCTTGCCAGTGCAGCTCTGTTTAGTATAAATGGAGTCCCTTCAAGGTGTCAGTGGCATATTTTGCACATGCCATGAATGTTCATTTAAGGCAGTTCTTGTTATCTTATTAAAAACAAAAAGAAAAAATTCCAAACCAGAGCAACAAAAGAATCACCACAGGAAGGAGAAAAAACCATTAAAGCCCAGTAGTGAATTGAAAACAATGAGGCATATTGTTCAGGCAAATGGTAGCTGCAAAATGGAAATTTTCTTTAGGTTTGGTTAATGATACATAGTGATAGGACTTCAGTTTCAGGTTTCCTGCAGTCTTGTCTTTACATTTAATTGGTCTTGCTCAGCTCTCCTGTCTGACACACAAAGGTATAAAAGGCCTAGGATGCTTGCTCTATGGTATAGGTTATCTAGGTTGTTTCTTTCCTTATGTTTTGTGCCTTCTGGCAATATGTCAAATGAAATGGTCAATTCCTGCCTGACGACTTATGCCAGTGGGTCTTACTCGTTTTCTTTGCAGTTTTTTTGTGTCCAAAATTGACTTGTGTTTTCTAAGAAAAACCATTCTTTTCCTTTTGGAGCTCTTACATTTTATTGTGGGGACAGGGATGGAAAGTGACTCATTTAGGAAACAGCAGTATAAATTTCCTCAACTAACTTTCTTACTATGGGAGAGGAAGAGATGTCTCTGGTCCAGAGATAACTACTTGGATTCATGTGGGCATTCAGCAACTGTTCTGTGGTGGGGTTTCATAGCACATCTCTCCTTTCACTGGATCATGCTACTGTGTATAAAGCGAGGAGGTTTTGCAGGCACTTAGAGCCTCAGAGCTCAGAATGACTCTGAGAGTTTGCTGGAAGCTTCTGTGTTTAAAACTGATTGCATAAATATAATGGAGGGAGATTTAAAGGCTGTTTTCTCTATAGAAGAAACATAGTGTGTTTTCTGGTGTTCCTTAATGTCTGTCCAATCCCTTTCTTGTAAGAATACATTATAGTCTCTAATTTTCTGATCATGGAAAAGAACATTTTATTTTAATTATTTCTTCTGTTCTAGAGATCTTCAAGAGGAGAGGGTATCCATTCTCTGTGCTTTTGCACATTTCTAGTGCTAGTGAATATCTGATTCTCTGAAATGTTGTTCTTAAATGAGAAGGAGAAAATATAAATTGTTGATTTTGGGGCTGAGGTCAGGATTGAGTCAGGCATAGCTCAAGTGCTGGAAAAAGAGGAGGCCCTGGCTAATACTGCAGGCTGTATTGGCAGCTTCTCATTTGTGTAGGCCTTCCTATGTATTTTTGACTGCCTTGTAAATTAGGAGTTCCTTGGGGGTAGGAGAACTGTGTCCATCCATCTGTTTATGCAAGCATTCTCATTAGTATTTGAACACTCATCTGCTCAAATGCTGCCTGATCCCTATCTCTCCCCTTTGGAGAGGAATTGAGGGGGCTTGTCTGGGAATATGTGCAGTTCTGAGGGTGGTGCAGAAGCTGCTCTTTGTACGCTGCCTCCCAGAGCTCCTGCTAAGTAGTATTTATTGTGAACCCAGTGCAGACGAGTTTTTTTAGGGCCCAGCTGTCACTGTGGTACTATATATTCACCCAGTGTACAGATCTGCTCGCAACAGAACGTAGTAAGAATTCTCTGTAGTGTGTTGAAAGGAACATGTGATACTTTCAGCCTGCCAACTTGTTTTAAGCTGGGGATGTTGGAAGTCAGATGTCTGTCTTGTAGGAAATTTGTGAGGGCTGAAAATTCACATCTCTGGAGTAGAACATATTCCTCTACTTTTCTGAGAGAGGTGAGATGTTTGGCTTTTCAAGATGAAATCTGTGGTTGGGCTTGATGCACTAAAGAAATGCTATTAAAATTAGGTCTGTTGGTGGCACCCTGGATTGAATTTTGTAAATCAATTGACAGAAATAGCTGTACCTTGAAACTCTGATGAACGTCTCACTGTAGCATTAAATAAAGGCATTTGCAGCACCTAGCAACTGAAAGCTATGTCGTAATCAAGACCAACTGAGTTAAGGCTATTACAAAGGTTTTCTGAAATTGTTCTGCCTAGATCTTGCTCAGAGATTTGTTTTAGGGAAAAAAAGATTGGTGGTAAAATTGAAAAATGCATATTTATCCTTGGCAGTACTGTATTTCTCTACATTTGTTACTTCTGTTAATAGAAGAGAGGCTGAGATAAGATCAAACTAGAATTTTCTGTGTAGACAGATCTGAATTTCCGGTCTAATTCTAAGGTTTAATTAACGTTTGTCCTTCAAAAATATTTTCAAAAAATAGTTTTAAATAGAAAATATTTACCAAAGATTTTACAAAGACTCAGTGAGCTCTTCTCTGCTTGTGGTTATATTTAGTAAATATTTTAGTACATCAGAGATGAATTTACAAAGGAAAATACCAACAGATAAAAGATAAACACTTTGCATTCCATTCCTTTCAGCTGGATTTTTAAAAATGGGAACAAGATAGTCTTGAATGTGCTTTGACACTTCAGATCTGTCTGCCCTGTATTCGCTCCATCTGTACACTGGTATTTTGTTCACAACAATTACTGACTGTCCTCAGTGTCTGCTGGAAGTGCATGCTGTGGCTTCACTTGGGACTCTCACAGAGCTGTCTCTCGGGTTCTAACTAAAATATATGTAATTTTGTACTTTGATTTTCATGTTTCATACAGATTATGCATCTACTCTTAATAATACCTTCTATATAAAACTCTACAGGACTAAATAATCTAACATGCTTTTAATCAGTGGAAACACTGTGAGAAGTAATTCTTTCCTGATACTTATTACTTGTCTGAATTGCAGATACAATAAATTAGATCCGTCTTTTATGCTTGTGAGTCTTGCTGTCTGTGAAGTACGGATAAGCTGAATTTTAGAGGTAGAGTGACATCAGTGGAATGCTGTCCCCTGAAATGGGAATTGAAAAGGTAGAGTTGTATGAAAGAATCCTGACCAGAATTTGCTATCCTTATACTTAAAGAAATGTAATCCCTTTCATTTCCTTTTTAAATAAAGACTGATTGAGCCATGATTGAGACTGTTTCCTTGTCTTTCACAGTATGGTTCTCCTGGAGCTCTTTGCCTCAGAAACAGTGATGTGATGGCCATAGTTAAAAAGTTATGTAAATCACAAATTCAGAGTACTGAGGACTTTGTTTGAGAGATTCTTGTGATGAATGATTTTTCATTTAGGTAGTATTTTCTAAAAGTGTTAGGCAGAAAATATCCCATTAGAAGAAGTGAAGTTAGGTCACTCATTACAACCATCCCCTCCCTCTAAATTGACTGTACTTCTAGGAGAGTTGTAGTTGCTGTGTCTTTATTTTCAGGTATAGCATTTACATGTGGGACTGCTAAAAGCAGAAGTCAGAGAAAATTAAAGGAAAGCCAGTGTGTTACAGCTGTGTTAAAGTAGTCCCAGATTTAGCGTGCTTTATCCTGTCTGTGGAAGCTCTGCTTCTCTGGCCTTATTTTGTTTGAGGCATCACTGGGGAGTGGAAGGAGAGATATATGTGTTAAGTAAGAATACCCAAATAAGGGCAGACGTTTGACTTTTTGGAACTGGGTTGATGTTCAAAAACCAGTCTTTGTTTTTAACAAGAAAATGGTGTATGTGGGGGAGAGTATACCAGAGTCTGGAACCAGCATCACACAGTTAATATTCTGGGCCAAGAACTTGTATGTTTCATGAGGAGGTAAAAAGTGGTGTTTTAGAAAAGTGATGTGTGATTATTTGTTTGATTATTTGTTAAAAAAAGGATAATCTGAGAAAGACTGAAGTGCCCTACTTGATGAATTCAAGTCTTACTGACTCATTTGTCTGAGTTTGGCTTTGGTTTACTCTTTGCTCTTTCCTTACCTTTTATTCTTTTGCAGTTTCTGTTTCTGTTTCTCAACGTATTTGGGGGACTGAGCAGAGAAGGATCTTTGAGTAGCTATACAAGTACATATGAGTGTACAAATAATCCATATTCTTTATAGACTTCTGGATTCTGTGTACTCAGCACAATGCAAGTCAATAAAATGCATAGAAGCTAATGTTTGTGTAACAGATTGGGAAAGCTATGCTTGTAACACAATTCTTTTGTTTTTATAAAGTTTTTTTCTGTGAGGGTACATTAGACTGCAGAATAAAACTCTATCTTTGAAGCTACCACAAAGTATTTCCCCCATCCCTCGATTCCCTAACACCAAGAATATACATCGGGGAACAGTATTGCCATCAACAGTATTGCAATCAACTCTGCTGGCATGAGAACATTGTATCTGTGGCCATCCTTCACTCGGACAACATAGAACTCGTTGGTTCTATCTCAAATGAAAAGGTATTAAAACTTGTCTCTTACAGGCGAATCAGTTCTGGGAATTACTTACAGTGCCTAATTCCAAAGTAATCTTTATTTTTAAATAGTCTAAGTATCCAGGGTGCTGTGTGTTCTAGAACTCTGATACTAGAGCTAGTGTTCTAGTAAACTGACACCTCCTACTGTCAGATTACACTGTCAGTTGGACTTCTGGCCTCAATACTGAGCACCTTTAACAGCATGCTAAGAAAG
This sequence comes from Picathartes gymnocephalus, assembly GCA_013390045.1. Lineage (NCBI taxonomy): Eukaryota > Metazoa > Chordata > Aves > Passeriformes > Picathartidae > Picathartes > Picathartes gymnocephalus. The sequence goes on along the minus strand of WEKY01003357.1, from coordinate 25,192 downwards.
GATTTTTTCCTTTTTCCTTATTTGTCTTTGCCAGTAAAGAGCATCAACAAACACTCTAGGCAATTGTTTTGGAAGGAGGTTTTCTTTGAGTATGCATAAATTTATAAGTGTTTTGAGGTTGTACTAAGGAAGGCAAGTTAAGGAATTGCACTTAACACTTAGAAATGATTGAATTTGTGTTGGATTTTGGTTTCCCTAGAAATTTAACTTCATGGTTTCAGCCTGGCTGAATTCACAGGGGAGTTTTGGCTCGTAATCAAACTCATCTTTCTTTTATGTTCACTGTACTGAAGGAACAGAATTTTTGAGTGCAGCCTTTGTCGTTGTATTTTAGATTATCACTGGATTTTTAGTGAGGAATGTAAGGAAGTGAGTCTCTAAGAGCAAAGACCTATAGGTTATATGCATGCTCTTTATGTACTGGATGCTGAAAGCAGAGGACAGCTCTGGTGTGTTCATTAAAATTTGTCTGGCTGATGGTATGTGAAGGCTTTCCTGGTTTAGTACTGTACCATTGTCATCCATGTGGAAGCTGAGAGGACTGTGTAAAATTTAGGACAGGGTGCTGTCCATTCAGAGAAGATGCAGTTCACAAGCTACCTGGAGCTAGCAAAATGTGTTGCCACAGTGAACAAACAGAACTTCTGAACTGTTGTGTCAGTTGTTGGGTTTGTGGTTGCAGCACAGTGGCTTCTTATTTCTAAGAGTGCTGGTCTTTGGAGTGTAAGGTCCAACAGGTTGGTGAGATGGGTATACAGCAATCTGTGTTGGTAATGGAGCTGCAGTTGTATATGGGTAAGGTTAAGCAGCATGATTTCCTCTAAAGCTTGCTATGAAAGAAACAAAGTGTGCCCAAGGCCACTCACATGCATTCATTTTCCATCTCTTCAATAAAATAAATTAATTTGGGGAAAACGGCTTTTAGGAGGAAAAATACAATAAAATCATGCAGTGGATAGTGGTTCATTAGTTTTCTGCTTCTGGGTAATGTCTCTATATACTGCTGCTATATAGAGATAATTATCCCCTTGAGATAGTGATAATAGGTGGTAAGGGAGCCGCTACATTGGGTTTAACCTCTCAAAATGGAAGTAACAAGTGGATGGTGTCCTGGACCTTTGCGGAAGTGTGAGTTAACTTTGATTTGTTTAATTTCCATAATTCTGTTTTTTCACCTATACCATAACGAATACAACTACTGTTGTATCTGTTAGTGGTTTTTTTGCTATATCTATTCTGTTCTATAATTCTGGGTGAGTTCTTCAACTGTTTTGGATACGGAATGACTTATCAGGATAAGACCTTTTCTTTTGTCTTTTCCCATGCAGATTACCCCTGGCAGCAAGGCAGCACAGTCACAGATGAACCAGGGGGACCTTGTCGTGGCCATTGATGGAGTCAACACTGACAGCATGACCCACCTGGAGGCCCAGAACAAGATCAAATCAGCCAGCCACAACCTGAGCCTCACTCTGCAGAAGTATGTTGGTATAACTTAAACTCTTTGTGTTCCTGAGGACAACCTATGAAACTCGTGATTGGAGGTTGCAAGTGTTTTATCTCTGTCTGTTAAATTTATTTTAAGTACTCATGGCACAGATACAAGATGGAAAGCCAAAATCTGCTCTGATTCTTGTAGAAATCTGCAAGGATTCCTGTTGAAATTGAATGGTTATGTTGAGTGTATCTGTGTGGGGTTTAGCCTATTGAGTACAGGTGTAATCTCATATCCATTCAAGCTTCTGTTAAATGAATCCAGCAGTGATGTTGCTTTTGTTTATTCTCATGTGGGCAACACAGTTTAGTTTGGCTAATTTATGGACAACTGTTCTAGTGACAACAAACATAACAAGTGTTATGAGTGCATGGGAGGAACCTGTCATTCCCAGGAAGAATAGTCACAGCAGGCTGAGAATTTGTGCTAATGGTCTGGTACCTGTGAGTCTGAAAGTCTGCTCTGCATCTGACAGAAAGGTAGCCCAAGTGCAGGAAAAGGAGGTAGTAGAACATGGAGAAGGCAGGTTTTATCATAGAGATATGATAAAAGTTGCCTTGCCATTAAGAAAGCGGTTAATAGATCTTTTAACTTCTGCTGGTTAATGTTGCTTCCAAGGAAACTTATTCTCAAGTTAGATAACCTTGCACAGAGGATTTCTGTAATAAATGCATTAATATTTAAAGCTTCATAATTATAGAAAGCAAAGTAGCTGCTAATTTTATTGCATTGTGAAGAAGATAATTTTGTACAGGGTAGGCAAAGACAAGTACAGAAAGCAGACTGTAATGTGGAAGTACAATTTCTGAGAATATACCAAGGAATCTCATACATGAATATGTAGTAGAGATAATCAGTATCAGGAACAGACTAATAGCTAAAGAATAAGAAGTTTAGATAAGTTTCCAAGACAGGACAGGGTACTATAAAGCAAAATGTGTGGCTGATTTTCCCCCTTGGCTTTAAGTTTGCCTTTGAGTGTTCCAGAGTACAAAATCTCTACCTTGGTGCATGTAGTTGAATTCTCGTCCTATCACCCACTCCAGCTTCTTTTTTCTTCTGTCTGAGTCCTAGTGTTATTACAAGTATATGTATGATATCTTTTTTTACAAAGATTTACATTGTTCTGAATTATTTTTTAATTGAAAGTTAAGGAAAATCCTTTCTGACTGTTTTAGAATGTCTGTCTGCTTTTCTGTTGGACCTTTGTGTTTTTTCATTGAGAGAAAAGTTATTGTGCTGTGGGTTGTTGCACATTTGGTATTAATTTTCCTGAATATTGAACCTGAAAAGTTCTCTAGTGTTCTGCCTCTACAGCGTGGCATTTAAAACTACAAACCAACAGCTCTTCTTACTAACAGAAGAAGGATTTCCAAATTTGTGACTAACAAATCCAGATTATGCTAATACATATCACAGAGACAAGTCACTTAAAACAGTAATTTTGATCAAGTGTTGCCAGGGATATTTCATTTGAGTAGTCATTGCGCTTTTTTTATTTGCTGACCTCCAAATTACAGCACCATCAATTCCAGTGGCCACATAATTAAAAAAAAAAAGAAAACTAGTGGAAGTACCTCTAATAATTGCTTTCATCTCTTTATTGTTTATTCTATTTTTTTAAGGCTTGCCCTGTCTCTTGGTTCCAAAACAATAATATATAATTCAGATACTTAAGTTATATGGATAATGAACAACCAAAGAAAGCAGTAATGGAGTCTATTCCACACACTGAAATATGCTTGCATAGATAATAGATGTAGATGAACTATGATTCATTTTGAAAAGAAGGAAAATGGGATAAAGTAAAATTAAATACTAGTGAACATAAATAGATCATAACCCTGGTTTTTTTTAGCAAATTAAAACTTTCTCAAATCATGTTTTCACTCTGAACTTATACTATTAATGGTCTCTCCTCTTCAGCTGCTTTATGATGTGAGCGATTAGTTCGCCTTGGTGCCCCATTCAGCCTCATTGGGAAAACCCAATGAAAAAGACTGAAAAGTAATTTTTTTAATAATTTTTTTTTTCTTAGGTGACATGGAGCTACTCAAAAAGTTGTGCTCAGAGGCATTAAGCTGGCTTTGCTTTGCACTATTCAGAATTTATACAAGCTAAACTCTAGTAGCAAGTGATCTTGGCCAACTGATGTACTCATAGAACCCTGTTAAAGATCTAACGTCTTGAACAAAATGTATCTCCACTATATTCAGGAAGTTACATTAATCTTGCCTTAAAAAATATTCTTTTCCCTGGACACAAATGGGTTAATTTACCTAAGGACAAAAAGATTGTCGGTTTAGTCACCTGCCCAAAATTTGATATATACTTTTTTCAACAAAAAAAATTTACCAATATTGGGTTGGTGAAAAGAATAACAGTTAATATGAAAAAGAAGGTAGCATTGACAAGGGATAGTAAGTCTCAACCAAATAAGAACAAGACAGAAGAGAGGCAAAATCTCCTGGGGCTTGGTTACCAGGAAAATGACCTTGCTAAGAGATCACTTTGACTTTTTTTAGACATGGCTTGCAGCAATGAAACTGGAGCAGAGTGTTCTACTACTATGGAAAAACAGCCCTAGTTGCCATAAAGAGTACAGAGATGGAAGTGTTCACTTATCCTATTTGTATAGAAGTTTGGAAATGTAGAAAATCCTTTCTGATGGAAAAGGCACTTATGTGCATTAGGAGATTGACTGTTATGATAGGGAAACGTAAGCTCTAAATTGTGATGATATTGGACATGTATGTGAAGTAGTCACGTGGCTCTACAGAATATGTTTCAAGGTCATGGAATGCCTTACCAGGCAATCTGTGGCTTGGTTTCGCTGTTGCAGCACTGGAAGTAGAACTGATCTTGCTTGTTTAATCTGTAAGGCCATGGAAGAAGTAGTGGAATGTGGAATCTGATGTAAATGCTCTGAGATAGAAAGCTTTTTATTTTTCTAATGGTTCTTGGCTCTCAAGAGTGGTGGCCTTTCCCTTTATTGATCGTGGCTGTGAGGGTTTCATGCGTATTGTTTATAACCTGACAGTTAAGGCAGTGTTTGCTGCTACTCACTTTTATTATAAAAACCCACTTAGTTCCCTGTGGGCTTTTTTTCAGGGTGGGGAACTGGTTATTGTTTTAATTTGACTGTCAAGAAAAGATGTACATGGTGTCAACACTTGTGCAGGACATCCAGCTGCAAGACAAAAAACATAGAATAAAGGGAAATGTCAAGAGCCCCCATTTATACTTGGCTGCCTAAACAATGGGATTCTATGATTCCCTGTATTAACTTAGTTTTAATTCAAGTACCACCTGCACTGTTCAAGGCACACTGACATAGCTCTTCCATGAATGTTCAGTGCTGGTCTGAGTGGAGTTCTCTGTTTCAGTCATGAGTTCAGGAATTCGTGGATGTCAAGTGTTTTCTGACAACTTCCTTCCCTAAACTCCCTCTTAAATTTGTTCTTATCACCTCACCCATGCTATGTTTTCACAGAAATGCACGAAATTAGACTGGAAGTCTCACCAGCTATGCCAGAGGTTTGATCAGGCAGCCAGAAACTTGTTAGTGGCTTGAGCTGCATTGTCTGGCTGCCTATTTCTCTAGAACCTGCAGCGTGCCTCCCTTTGCTGCTTTTGGGAAGCGAAAAGATGCAGACAGGCAAGTGCCAGGAAGTTGAAGTATTTGCACCATGCCTGGAGAAAGGGACTTGTGATCCAGTGATGTGGGAATGTATGGGACCCTCCAGACTAGCACTGCTTCCTTAAGTTTAGAGGAGAAGGTACATCCAGGAAGTGAATTCTTTCTTACTGAAGAAAAGAGAGCAGGAGTGAGAGAAGAAGGAAGGAAGGGACTTTGGCACTGTGCAGTATTACTCAGCAAAACTCCCGTGAGGCATTCAGGCAAACCGGACTGATACTCTAAAGCATTAAATACCTCTGTAGATGCAGCTTATTCCTTAGAAACCTGTATTGCTTTAGGTGTACTGGGGGAGATTGGTGCTGGTTCTGCTGGACTGTGCTATGGAAGGCTGTGATCATACTCTATAATGACCTGGGCTGGGGTGGAAAAAGACATTGCTTTGCTTTTAGTCTTTTTGTGACCTCCTGCAGTTCAGTTCTCAGTCATTTTTCAGTATCAGTTTCTAATCAGTTACTTGAGCTACACAGCTGCCCTCAGGCATTTTAATTCTAGGCCAGTCAAAGTTCATCTTTAACTGTCTGTCTGTCCCACAGATATTAGGTCATAAACATTGGGTCCTGCAGTATTCAGTTCACAGTGAAAAACAAAATGCTTGCAAAGTCTGTTTTTGTTTCATACAAATGGGTGTCTTTTTAAAATGCTCAGTAAGTGCAATACACAAGAGAGCAGCATTATTTGTCAACATATTTCACTGGAGCATCCACAACATTCATTTGATCTTAACTCAAGTAATCTGATCAGCCTCCTTGGAAAGGATTCACCAAATGTACTGGCTTAGTTTTGGAAAGTGCTGTAATATGAGTGTGCCTCATTCTGCTGGCACAAACATTCCTGTGTCACTCTAAGGCTCTGCTTTGGCGTCACTCTGTGCTGCTGGAGAGGAGCAGGGGAGGTGGAGACTTCTGTGCCTGGTGCACATTGACAAAACTTCTCCCTCCCAGGGCATGCCAGTGATGCTCCCCTTCACTTCCTGACAGCCACAACTGACTGTCTTTTGCTGGAAAATCATGAGCTAAATAATTATTTTCTCTGCTGAAAGGGAAAGTGTCAGAGGCGAGGTTATGAGAGACTTTTCGTAAATATTTAATAGCTTTCCCTTTTTGTGCAGCACCAAAAGATGGCTGATCCTGCAGTATTTATTTCAGGCCTACTATTAATAAAGCATGTGGTGACAGCAAACTGCAAACAAGGGGAACTCAGTGGTTATTGTAAACTGCTTTCTTTGTCTGAAGCTGGGAGTAGTAACCAATTCTACACATGTTTTAGGTCTGCTGATAAGTGCATTTAAATTTGAACCAGAATAGAGCTGTATTTATGCTCAGAAGAGTTAAAAGATGGTATCTATCCCAGTTCAGGGTAAATTGGAATGATATATACAATATTGATGAAAGCATGGTCTGAACTGTTTGAACTATTGAAAATATTAAGCAGATTAGTAGAAAAAAGAACACTAGTGGTGGATACGACACGTCATACTAGTTAGCTTATTTTGCTTAGACATGTGCCTCTAGAACTTCTAAGAGTCATCTGCCACCAATAGCCAAGGTTTTTTCCTTCCTTCTGGTAATTCTGTATGCTTAAAGCATTAAAAAAGACACATCCCACTACTGGGTTAAGGAAGCTACGTTGTAGTACTGAGAGAGTTGGTCCTCCCTCACTCAGTGTGAGATAGAGGTGACTCCCGTTGTGCGCCCAGTTGTCTCTGTATGCAAGTATGAGAGGACAGTAGGATTTGTTTACAGATGTCAGGCTGTCATTTGAATAGGACTGTGACCTATTCTCTCTGAGTAGTAACATTAATGCTGGTAAAATTAATGAGCAGCTATTTCCATGGACAATGAAATAAAGTATCAATGTCAGTCACTGCAAGAAATATATTTGTATTACATGAGCAGTTTAATTGAGTGTATTGCTATTTACACTCACTGCATAAAGTGTCCTTGTTAGTTTTAGAAAAGAGCCTGGAAACTGAGGGTATATGCCAGGGATCTAAAGGGCAGTGAAGTTTTTCATTGGAACAAGATTCTACTTAGGGATTAGAACTGTTCTCAGAGTGCACATCACTTCCCTCCTCCTGCCACCCCCCATACTAACTTAGAGGTGAGGTTAAAATTCATTGTTTTATGTGAGGAATATATTCTGGATTCCCTAAAGATAATCTCCATGTAAATTCTTTCACATATTATATTTCACTCACCATGGAAAGGTCAAGATTGGTACCATGGGCCCATCTCACCGAAGTCAGTGGGCTGACACAGCTTAGTAAGAATACCACTTGGCAGTTGTATTCTTTCAGACAAACAGTTCCTCGTTGCGTTCTGTGAGGAGGAAGTAGATACGTTAACCAGAATGCTACAATAGACAGCAAGGTTGCAGTATGTTCAGGCTGGGACCTTTTCTTATTAATGCTGATTAGCTTAAGCATGGTCATGGAAAAATGTAAATTACACACTTAAAGCTAATTGGAATGGATGACAAAGTATTTTTTAGAAGAGGAATGAGGAGTTTTTCAATCAGGTAAAACACTAAGGCTTTACTAGATCAGTCTTGTAAATGTTCTTTGTGCCTATGAGTTTTCTGGTTTCTTTTGGATCCCTTTCACCATTGTGTTTCTTGCCCACCAACTCCTATAAAAGCTGTCTACCCCAATTTTTTTTTTCCTCCCACAAACTCTTAATTATTGGCAACCCATTGTTTCTTGCAGTGATACAGCAAGGTCTGTTTTGCTTGGCTGTTGGGCACTGCCAGGGGTTGGGCAGCTCTCAGTATCTGTGCTGTCCCTGGCTGGTGGCTGCTGAAGCCCATCAGTGCTGAGCACTGGGCGTAGGCTGGCCCTGGGGTGTTACTGCATCAACATAATGACAACCTCAAACGGCACTCCAATACCTCCAAAGGAGACAAATTCTTTTACAAGTCCTGGCTAACTTTATCCATTTTGTCTTAAGACACAAAATTTGTTTTTAGTTAAATACTCTGACGCAGATCTTAATGGGAGGTTCACTGAAGTATTTTAGCTTAGAAACAGAAAGTGAAGGCCTAAATGAGGTAGACTGTAGTTGAGGTCTAATTATCCATGTTCAATAATTTTTCTCTCCCACATATATATGTTCATTAGAAGTGCACTAAAAGCTGTAAGACACTGTAAGGTCCACATCCCAATGAAGAGGAGTTACGGGAAAATTAACTAAGTACTCTTCTCAATAGCTTCAGGAAACTAATGTGGTTAGGGTGCTTGAAGTATACTGAGTCAGGCTTTTTTCTTTTAGAAAATGTTCAGTGGTAAGGGGAAAACCAGACTGTTTCTTTGTAATGTTAGAAATCTCTTTGGATTTGCACAATGCTTGAACTCCCCTGAGTGAACAGAAGGCAGTTACAAAGCCTGTTATTATTTTGAGAATCATTGTATCTTTGAAGTTAGGATGTGATTTCCTGATTCTGGAGCTGGCTGTTTAGGGTAATTCCCTGCATCAGTCTCCATTGCTGCTCTGAAATCTGCACCTGAATGACTTTCACCCATGAGGAAGCTGCTAAGCAGCTAAGAGCTGCAGGACTGCAGGAAGACCCTGATGGTTCTGGAATGGGGGTAGTCTCAGATGCACTATTTGCATGGGAGGTGAAGAATAAGCAGAGGAAATAATTTTGGTTCACTTCAGATACTTTTCAACTAAAGAACTTACTTAAATATTTGATACTAAATTCTTCAAAACTGTTATTTATTATGTTTGCTGGAGAGAGTTGCATCACATCTTAAGACCAGGGTATGACAGACTACATCCAAGAAATGAATCTTTATTCAGTACATCTTATGCTCTTTATTAATTATTACTAGTTCTTTGCTTTATGTACTAGATCATTTCATAACCCAAACACTTTTTCTGATGATCTTAAATTAGCAAATCATTTTATTGTTTATATGTTTACCTTAAGTAGATTTTTTAGCAGCTCTCAGTAACTATAATCAATCTAATAATTAAATCATTAATAATAAATAATTATGCCAAACTTTAGGTTCCAAGTGAGCTACTATATCAGAAGTTTTTATGCCATTAAGCCTTGATCCCTCTCTAATAAATTTGATTGCATTTTTGATTCTGAACCAGCATTGTCTATAACTAGGCAATGCAAATTCTGCAATTAGCCAATTTGTTACTGGTGATAGTAGTGGCTTCCTGTTTATAACCAGCACCTATTCATGTATTTCTGAGTATTTCAAGGATATTGTGTCTTTGTCTGCACTGGGCTACACATAAATTTGATATAAATTGATGTATTTCTTGAACAGTGTTGATGGCAATACACATCTGCATACATATTTGACCCATGACAGCATAAACATGTTTTGTAACAGAATGAAATGTCAGTGGTCGGAAGCCACATTTTTTATGGCTTACCCAAGTTTTCAGTAGTGATATGTGGAGGAAATTTTTGGAAATGGTTTAAAAACAGTGCAAAGACAGGAAGAAGGAGGCAGAGAAATAACCTGCCTGAGTGAAGGTGTCCATGCTCCTTGGGGGTTAAGTGTGGAGCTTGCTATGTCTATTGGGTGAGTGCCAGGCATGTGCTCAGCATTCATACTTTGTACTCTGGATAACTGTCACCCCCAGGGCAGAGCTGCAGGGATACTGGATATCCTCCCTGTTTGCCCATAGAAGCTACTGGGATGGAGGAATTTTAGGGTCAGTACCAAGTCAATTAAGAGCAGATGGAGGCATTGACAGCCAGTGGCTCCATTCAGGAGGGAACAAGCTGGAGGGGCAGCTTGTGAGGCAGAATGTGGGACAGTTCAGGAAAGGAGGGATTTTCCATAGCAGGGGAGGAGTTAGAGGGATGCAACAGATACTGTGCAAATGCCAGAGAAGTAGAAAGGATCAAAGAGAGATCAGGAGAGTCTTTGCAAAAAACTCAGCTTTGTATATACTGGCTTCAGTTTGCTTTCTTTCTTCCCTTTCACAAAAGTCTGCAAGGCTTTTTCCCTTTCCCTCAATGTTCGTGGTTGCCTCTAACTTAGATTCCTTCTATGGGAAAATAGGTATTACATACTTCCAAACAGCTTTTTTATTGGATAGCTGCTTCCTTTTAGGCTGATGCCCTTTATGCCTAACAAGCTTTTGTCGTTATGTTGCTGTGGGCATGAACATTAGGTCTGGAAAATGTAATTTCCCAGCTTGCAATCTGAGTGCAGCATAATGCAGGGAAATAATTAATGAATCAGTCATCCAGCCACATGCTAATATTTGCATTTGCTGTTGATATATAGAGAGCAGAAGTGCTGGTGGAAGTATTTTTCAATTTTATTGCAGGCACAGATGATATCCTGAGAGAGGGAAAGTAGGTCTGATCGTAGGCCCAGAGTGATCACAGTTGTATTTGAAGTATTGTGAAATGTTCAGGGCTTTGTCTTTGTGATTATCATTGGAGTCACTAAGAGTGCTTGCTGATGTCCCAGGCATGGAGAATTACACCATTTCAGGATTTTCTGTGCAAGACTTGGAAACAAGCAGCAGCTTCTGCTTGGCTGCCTAATTCACTGGTTATCTGAAGATTTAACTGGCACATTAATATCTTAGCACTTATTAAATGGACACCTTGAATTGATAACCATGAGTAATACTTAGTCTTTTTATGTCTCTCCCTGACACTTCCATCATCATCCCCACCAAATTGTCAGGAATATTAATGCATTAAAACATATATATATATATATATCAGAAGACCTATTTTATATGTTTTGTTTTGCATCCTGCTCTGTGCTTACCTGCTCCATTCCATAATGCCTCCATTTCAGTTAGGTGATAGCTAAAGTATGTAAAATGTTTTCTAAGCATCTCTAACCCTAATCTGATCTGTTTTATTAGCTTTCCATGCACTTGACGCCTTTTCATTTTCAAGTAGTTTAAATACTAGGATGCAATTATTAAGATATTCAAGAAGTTGTAAATAAGTGCTCGTATGTCATAAAATGACAAATGAAAAAGCATACTGTAAGAAAGAAATGTTGATTTTGGTTGTCCTGAAAATTAGAAAAGATAGACACTGACAGGTAAAGATATGAAATATAAAAAAGCCCCATGAAGATGAAAAAGAGCTATTATCTCTTAGATCATGTCACCTCTGCAAGCACAATACTGTGCTCCCCTGAGGACACCATTGAAACGGATAGCGCATCACAGAACTCCTTTGCAGCCCTTCCTTAGGCAGGCAGCTCCTCAGTGCAGTTGACTTCTAATAAATCTTTGTTGTGAGTACAAAAATACCAGGATTGAAGTCGAGTGCTCTTCAATTAAAGATCTATTTAGATGGGAACAAGTAGAAATTCCGGCAATCATTTGAGCAGTGCTATCAAAATTGAACTGCTTTGCAAAACTACATCCATCTTGGTTTTGAACTTCATTAAAAAAGAGAACCACTATTGAGGGAGATAAGAGGTGTATCTGTGGAAAGGAGAAGAGTTTAAAAAAATACCAGAAATATGTATTTGGTCATCATTAGCACTGTTCTAAATTTTCATTTTGAAATGAGATTTTTGTTTCCATTTTTAATTTGGAAAATGTAGAAGAAAATGTCTAAAAGTTGAAATCAAATTAATTGCCTAAGAAGAAGGATCTTGATGAAAAATTTCAACTTCAAGTCATCACAATCATCTGGGAAATTTGGGCTTTCTTCCTTCTCATAGCCTTACTGAGCAGGTACACTCTTAAGTGATTGGAATACAATAATTTTGCAATCAATGGATTAAAATGTAAACCTTGGACACATATGTTGGCTACAACACCATTGTCATTGGAAAAGCAAACTTCTTTTGCTGCATTATTTGATCTGTCTAGCAAAAGAGGGAGGAAAAAAGAATGTTCTGAACTTGCAGATGTTTTTCCTGGAGGAATAATGACTTATGTAAATAATCACTTTATTCTGCAAGTGCATACAATTTCATTCCACAAATTGATTTCACCTCTTCTGCCCTTTTCCCTGGTGCATGCCTCTGCTAGATCTAGCAAGCCTCATTATTCTGTTTTTAAATATCAGAGCTATAAACATCCAAGTCAGAGCTGTGTAGGAACATCATTTTCAACTAACATCTTGAAATCTCCAAGTTGGTGTCAAGTACAAATCTTGGCTAACACTGTGAATGACAGATGTATTTTATCGCTAATGTGGAAGAAATGCAACTTTTTAGCATCATCTTCTGTGGGCAGGTAATGAGAGAGGAAAACTAAACATACACTAAACATCAGAAGTGATGGAATAGTCTGGTAAATAAATTCCTTTGCTGTTTTCCAGTTGAGCATCAAACATGCAGTGGTTGTTTGCTATACCTCTGTACATGGCAAACCACATTTACAGTGCTGAGCAACTCTGGCACTGAAATTCATCATCACTGAGCAGAGAAGGGGGACGCTTAACATGGTGTCCCAGGTCCACCAATGTCACCTCACAGAAATAACTGAGTGTACTCAGAAATTACTGTAATGGAAAGAGGAGCAGAATCGTCCCCTAAATCTTTGTGTGTTCATAAACTGTCACTGTCAGGTTTCAGCTACCCTATGTTATGAGCTGCAGTTGATTTTTTTTCTCTTTTTTGCTGTCTTTCATGATACATGTACATGTCTCATAAGTATGATTTATTGTTTCTCTTTTTTAAGCTAAAATGGTTGGAGGAAGAGTATGGCATTTATTCCTGAGGGAAGATAACTTGCCTGAGGAAAGTTTGTTTTAGGCAGTTAGTGAGGAGCTCTTTTTCTTAGAACTTGAAGGTATCTATTTCTCAGATAATTATGTCTTAGGGAGTATATTGTGATATATTTCATCTGTGAGTATGAATTACAATTTTCTAGCCCATTGTTTCAGGAATACTTTGTCAGTGAATTTCACAGGTTAATTACACATTGTTTAACCAAATGCCAGTTTTCACTGTTTCCTCAGACTACATTCATTTTCATAGTACCTAGTTTTAAGGTAGGCATCTATTATATCAGCTTTGTTTTCGGCTCTCAAGGTAGCAAAATTTCCATACCTTCTAAGTGGAAATCTTCTAGTTCCTGTAAGGATTACTCCTTTTTTCTAGGTGTTTTTTTTCATATGTTCACTACTGCTTATGGAAAAAATGTTATGTGTGGCAGCTAAAGTTAAACACAGAGCTCAGTATGAAGCTGGGTATTAATGCAGGGATTGCCACTGGGGAGGAGCCCTGTTTCTGTTTAGCTCAGCTTTCCCTCTCTGATAGATGCCCCTGGTAAGTATTTCAGAGGAAAGTGCAACACAGCCCTCAGTAAGGAAATAATGAACCTGACACAGAAGATCTTTTAAGCTGTGCCATGAAAAATGAGTCTGTATGTTTACTTATTATACCCAGTCTAAAGTAGCTCTTGGGGTTTTTGTTGTTAAGTATAACTGTTTGATCTTTTCTGATACACTGCTCTTCTCATAGTCTCAATGATATCTTGTAACAATGAGTTTCACCTCCAGTTACTCAAGTTCTCTGGAAAAAGATGTTTGCCTTTATCAAATTTATGTGTGTTGTCTTTTCAGTTTCACTCAGTGTCCACAAGAGTAGTTTTATTTCCCTTTTTCTACCATTCATTATTTTCTAAGCCTCTGTAATGTCTTCCCTTCTTCATCTCCTGTCTAAAGCAAACAATTCCAAATGTCTTAGTCGTTTCTACTTGATTTGTAAGCTTTTAAGTATTTTTATTTCAATTTTGTACCTGTCCTAATTTTGAAATGTACTTTTTAAAGATTAGAATTTGAAGCATAATCCTGATCTGTAGGTTGGAAATAGGATATTACTTCTGATTCTTTTGACTATTTTTGTTTTTCGTTTCTGGAGATCCCATATGTACTGGAATGATTGTAGAGGAATGTTCAGCACTATGCAGATTCTCACAACACCTCCCACAATTATGTCTTCACTTACCTGAGCATCCTAGAAGTGCTTCGGTAAACATTTGCCACTGTGCTTTCTTTGTGACTTACCAGTGAAGGGGCAAACTGTATGTTTTCAGAGCATTTTAGTGGGGTTTATTTTGGGCTTTTTAAATGATCAAGGACATACATTTGTCAAATACTGGTAAAAGAAAGGCACCTGGAGTGGCTAATTCAGTAGTATTCTTCTCGTTGTGGAACTCAGTTGTCTGAAATTAAGCCCATGCTTCTTCCTGAAGAGAGGTTTAAGTAATTGCAGTTGTTGTTGTACAGTTTAAGCTATTAAATAATAATCTTTTGAGGAGTTGATCTTGAGATGCCTCAGCACCGAAGTTTAGCCTCTGCATTTTAAAACACTTCTAAGTCTCTTTTTCCAGAGTGCTGCCCAAACTTGAATTTGTCTAGTTGTGGCTGACTTTCATCTATGAAAATGCAGTTTGCCACAAGTATTGGAAAACAAATGATCTCCCAAGTCAGAGGTTGCTTCCATAACTGGTAGATTTTCATCATTGAGAGAAATTTTCTCAAACTTTTTCTCTCATTTAATACCTCTGTAAATGAAGATGTAGAAAAAGCCTGATGATTGATAGAAAAAGTCTAGGCTATGCTTAGCTTAATGTCCTGATGTAGCAGCTTTTTGGCATTGAATTAGAGCTGAAAAATAGAAGTCCAGCGTGCACATCTTCTTTTCTTATTTTTTTTCTTTTGATCCCCAGATCTAAACGTCCAGTGCCAGTTTCAACCACAGCTCCCAGAATTGACTCTCCCAGGGCTGTAATTCCCCATCAGAAGGTAAGTGACATGTTTCTCCTCAACCACGTGAATACCATTTTTATCTGCTGCAGTAAAGGTAAATTTCTACTACAGGAAATAGCTTTTGCCTGCCCCAAATAATTAAACATTGAATGAATGCACAGGCTGGGAAATTGCGATGCAGTGTATTAGTGGTCTGTATTTTGCTAATTTCTAATTAGCAGAACCAAGGCATCCTGCTATCCTCTGATGTGATTTGGTCTGAGCAGCTGTTTTCATCTAGGCTACAAGAAGCCACTAAAGCTTCTCAAAATATACATTTGCGTTTGTAGATTATTGGGGAGAACCATTAGACTATGCTTCAGTCTATCCAAGTCCTGACTGCAACTGAAATGACACTGATTTGGAAAGAGCACGTGAGGGCATTTGGAAGCTTGCATCATGTAGTGTTCTTACCACAGGATTCAGAAGACCTGAGAATAAAAAATAAAGAGAATAAGTCAATTTAATGAATAACAGCAAATGGCAGAGGAAATGGATGGCTTGGTTTCCATTGTCAAAACACATCATCTTTCATAAAATAAATGTTCATTTTAGAATAAACACTGACTGTACCTGGCAACTCATCTTCTGTATCTTTGGAGACATCGATGAGCAAGGGTACCTGAAAGATGTATATATCCCTAGGCTCAGGCTCTGGGTAGGACATTTGTATTGCTGATGCATTTGATTAGATAAATGCACGGGAAGTAAAGTTTCCATTGCTGCAACTTATCCTTTCTGTCAGTGCCAGTTTCACTTCTAGCATGCATATAAATAAAGACTGAAGATCAAAATATGTTGGAAATTAGATGCTGTTCTAATGTTTTTGACAGTTCCAACTTCCATAGATCAATTTAAAATAATTTTTATAAACACTATGCTTTCCAAATTCAGAGCACAGATGGTAACATAATTCCTGAAACTGCTGCAAATAGGTTCAGAGTAATAGAAGAGAATGTACCTGGGGGGAATAATTTGATCCAATTCTATTTTGTGAAATTTTAAATTAACCTGACTGGGCATTTATTAGTTGAGACAGAAATAATGTTAATGTAGGCTGGATCTTGTAAACTCTTTTGGCAAGGGAAGATGAAATTAAGAATTTATCTTGCTCAGAGTTGTTTCTGCTTATATCATGATTTTATAAAAGTTATCTTGGAGGAAGTTATTGGTAGAGTCACCAAACAGTACTGTGAAATTCCTAGAACAAAAGCAATGGATCATTTTTGGTTAAACTGGTGTTTGACTGCACCAGCAAAGTAATAGGGACAGGAAGGGGAAGGAGTTCTCATCTTTCCTGAAGACCCACCCAGAATGCTGTTAGTGTTCAAGGCAGTGAGTAGATCTGTCTCATCAGAGATATTCACCAACACAAGATTGACACCTACCTTTTGGGGCTCTATAGCACCTCCACAGGTATGAAAATTTTGTCTGCTTTCTCCATAGGCACATATATATTGGGTTTTCACGATTCTTTTAGGTGTATTTTTTCCCTTGGAAAGTGTCAGTTTTAAAATTGCTGCCAAAGGTCTTCAAAGCTGTTTACCACAGAAAACACTTTCCTCCCTTAACTATCTACTGCATAGAAAAGTTAACTTTACACACTGTGGAAGTTGTTTGAAGGTCCTGAAAGAGCCCTTGGCATGAAAGCCATAAAGACACTTTACGTTTCCTATTCTACCCATTCAGAGAGAGATGAGGATCAAAGGACTCAACCCATTGTCAGGATTTGAGAATTCAGTGCAAGGTGCTTAGGAAAGGTTATAGGAGTTGCTGGAGGCAGCCTGTTCTGAGCAGGCTACAGGCAGTACCAGCAGCTGGAAGAGAGAATTACTGGAAGCTTTCTGGAGGAAAAGGGTGGTATCCACGGGGAGCTATGGTGTGAAACAGGTTATCTAGCAGTATTCAGGAAGATCTTAGGTGCGGGATATTCCACCCAGGGGGAAGAGGTAGCAGGAGAGTGCTGGAGGGGGGGACCTTTTGCTGGTCAAGAGGAGTGACACTTCTGTCACTTGTCTAGACTAGTAGATAACAGTAAATTTTAAGGGAAGAGGAATTCTTCTCTGGGGTTTGTTTGGAAGGGAAAGAAGGCATCAAGCCCTCAGAGAAATCTCAAAATCCAGAGTGATAGAAGCAGTGTAATGCTGACGTTGCAGTAAGGTATGTTACAGTAAATACACTTTAAAACCAAGGTTTCTTTGCTTGTCCCTTTATGATTTCTAGTAACAGTATCACTGTAGAAATGAAAAATTCTATGACACACAGGCAGAAGTCACCTCCACACCTCTGCTTGACAGTGTTTAGACAGCTGGTTCACATGAAGTGAATTTGATTGTATTTAAAAATCAGCGAAAAACTGCATTACAAGATAGTCATGACAGTGTCATCCTCATACATCAAGAGAAGCTTTCCTCACCCTTCTCTGATTAAGGTTAAGGCATGGCAATGTTAGCTAAACAATTTGCATGTTTAACTTCAGTGCCTAGTTAAAACCATAAATCTTCTTGTACATTATTGCTGATCTGATCGCAGCTTCCACTAATTTTCAAACATGCACTTCTTCTTTCACTGTTTGGTTTCTTTTTTGGTGGTTGTTTGGGGTTTTTTTTTGGTTGTTGTTGGGTTTGTTTTGTTTTGTTTTCGTTTTTTTGTTTTAGGGAAACAAGCATACGTTTTTTCACAAAGATCAGTCATTCTTTCACAAAGCTGATCAATGTTATAGATGATGCAGGTTCTGCAACCATAACTATATAGAGCTATTATTGGAAATGAGATTTGGTTGATTTTCAGTTTAACTATGTCTTTATCTGACATAAATCTCAAACTGGAAACAATTTTCATTTAGTTTAGTCAAATCTTTTTGATATAGTGAAGTCATTTGCACAGGTGTGCCATAGCTGGAAGAAAGGACATAGTTAATGTTGAAAGCATTCAAATAACAATAAGAGTAAACTTGGGTCCAAGGATTTAAACTAAGCCATCAGTCAGCCAGTGAGTTTCTGCAGCTCTTCAGAACTTTTCAGAACACAAGTGAAGATTCAGCTCAGTGCAGTTCAAAGTGTTCAAGCTGAAGCTTTAGGGCTAAGCATGGCTTTAACATTTGTCCCTTTGCATGAAGATATTGACAGCCTTGTTAATTTTAATAATATGGCTCTGTGTTGTGCTTTATGTGAAACAGTACTGAATACATTTATTTTGGAGTCTCAGTGAGGATCTTGTCATACGTATGATTTGCATCTTGCCAAATTTGGGAGCCTGTGTGCCTAAGAGGAAGTAGATGGGGAAGACTAAGTTTTTAAGTAGAGTATAGGATGGAAGAGCTGGCTCAGCCAAAAGCAGTTTGATCATGTCTTTGAGTAGAGTCATTCCGTGCCATGGTGCCTCCATTACCTTTTTTCTCAAAAAAATTTAAAGCAACAATTGCTTCTTGAATATGTTGGGTGGTCAGCTTCCCTGGGATACTGTTAAAATTGCTCTCCCAGAAGTGCAAGAAGTGAGTAATGATTGTAGGGTCACAGCAATAGATAAATAGAAAATGAGCTGTCAGAGGGAGAGGACCTGCAAAACCTGGTATTATGTCTCCCAATATGAATTTGTTTCTCACTTCCCTGATACGTAAGAAGGAACATTTGCCTTTCATAGAAACGGGATTTTTATAAACAAGTAATATTTCAGAATGGAAATTGCGCTGATTCCTTCTATTAGAAAATGTTTGAGACTCCTCTACAATTAGCACTTCTGAGCTCATTCCCTGCCATTACGCAGTTTTCCTCCCGCAGTAAGGGATTGCTGCACGATCCTGGCATCTTCCTGGAGGGAAGCCCATTGCTCAGTGTCAGAGCCTCCTCTCCTGGTCGGCTGGAGGGGTAGCATCAGACTCCAGAGCTGGAAATGCCAGCGTGCGTTTCCAGCCACTGAAACAAAATGGGGTGAGAGATGGGGAACAGTTTGTTACTGTTGGCTGCATTTCATGTGATGCAATGCTGAAAGCTCATTGCTGCTGCTCAGAATTAGACATTTCCCCTTCACAGTCAGAAATGGTTTCAGAAATTCCTCATTGATCTGATTTTGCTGCTGAACTGGAAAAAAAGAATAATTCTACAACGTTCACCTGGGAATAAACTGAATCTGAGACTTTTTTTGTTAGTCACAATAGGAAAGAGCTAAATATGCTGATGATTGGGCAGTAATTCTTTAGAGGAAGTAATACAGCCGCTTCCTTAAACATTTCCTGTTTCATCCATTTTTTTCCCCCACAGCACAGGGAAAACAACTACCCTAAAACTATCAAAAATATGAGCTGAAGATGGAGATTGCTAACCTGAGCCTGCTGGGTTCTTAGGAATTCTAATGCTGAGTCACCAGTATGCTGGTATTCCAGCTAGAAATTGTTTGAGGAGCAAAACCAGAACCCCTATTGTGCCAAAAGGGAGCAAAA
>WEKY01003343.1:20257-37696 GCA_013390045.1 Picathartes gymnocephalus | reverse complement strand
TGTGGGGACTTGTGTGAGCGCCAGCTGTACCGGTGACTGTGGAGAGTAGCCAGCAAAATATTCTCATCAGTATCCACCTGGCCAAACCGCAGCGTCTCTTGGGTGTCATTACAGATCACGAAATGGCTGAAGACAAACTCCTCTGCCTCAGGGCATCGGTTCTGAAAGGAAAGGGATTTGAAAGCCAGTAAGAATCAATGTCAGTTGCATGACATTTGGCAGCTGCCTGCCCAGTGGCGATTGTTGCAACACAGAAATGCAAGATCTTTTCCCTTAGCTTTGGCCTCATAGTACTCTGCAAAATTTGGGTTGACAAAATATATCCTGAGACTTAAAATATTTTACTTTATGTTTCTGTAATGCAAATCTTAAAGATTTAAAACTACAGTAAAAACTAAATTTTCTAATTTGGATGAAAAACTTCAACTACATTAAATTCTGTGGGAAATGATGTTACATAGAGCAGACAGGGTACAACAGGCTGAGCAGAGAGGCATGAAGAGGTTTCTTAGTGCTTGACAACTGAGTTCTCAGGCCAACAGGTTTACAGTTCCTCTTCCCCAGGCTGTGCTTCTATTTTGAAATATTGCTGTGGATCAGCAGAAGACTCCCTCTTTGCTGATACCACAACACTTGAAAAGACAACTAAAGAAAAAAAATGGAGACATGAGTAGAGTATTCTTACAGCTCCATCAGGCTAGTTTGAAAATGCATCATGTCATTTAATAGGGAAAAAAAAAAATCATGGGTTTTAAAAGTATTTTAGATTTTACAGTATTTTTTCTCCAGTATCTTTCCATCCCGCTGTTTCTGCTTTTTGTCTGGCTGCTGGTCACTCTGTTGACATAATGAGACTATATGATAGTCATAAAAATTCCCACAGCTACAGGTCTTCCACCCCTTAAGTCACAAACTGTAATCCCCTGTATGGGGGAGATCAAAGTGTGACTGACAATTTGATTTGGAGATCATCTGTCATATATTTCTGCCTCAGTCACTAGTGGGCTGGCACCTTCCACTTACAAGCAACTATCTAGCAACCACAACAATTACTCGAAGAAACCAACATTTGGATAGTCTTTATGCAATTTAATGGTTCTAACACAAAGTATTCATCTTCTTGTGGTTTTTGCTACCTCTTATTGACCCATCCTTCCTAGGACACTGTTAAGACAGTATTTTCTGTTGGTTGGTTTCCCTCTTCACAACATGAACAACTACTCGTTTCTCATCCTTTCTTCCCATGACATTTTCTCTCACTTATGGAACCTCCATGGTTTTTGAGAGCTGATTCTGCTTCCCCTCCTTGCTATCTCAGCAGACCTTTTAAAAAGACATTTCAAAGCTAGTACCTTCCCAGCCTCTAATCGTATGGATCCCTTAGCTCTTTGACAACAATGTGCATGGAAGCCTGCAGAAATTCAGAGATCAAACAAGAGGGAGAGGAGTATTTCCTCATAGATCCCTCTGCAACCTCAGTTATCCTTGAAAACCAGTCTGGCACACTGCTTGTAGCACATTACTGGGTGATGCACAGGCAAGTTTTTCTGAGAAGTGAAGTATGCAAGGTATGTCCAATTTATCATCCTTGAATGCATGTTCACTACTGGTTACTCCAGAACAACCTAAGGTGTATCTACAGGGAGAACCACAGGATATCTGGGGCTAGAAGGGATCTCTGGAGGTCACCTAGTCCAATACCCCTGCTAAAGCAGGTTCACCTGGAGCAGGCTGCTCAGGATCCCATACAGGCAGCTTTTAAATATCTCCAAAGAAGGAGGCTCCACAACCTCTTTGGGCAATCTGTTCCAGTGATTGGTCACCCTCACAGTAAAGATGTCTTTCATGATGTTCAGATGGAACTTCCTGTGTTTCAGTTTGTGTCTGTTGCCTCTTTGCCCTTAATCAAGGCAGGTTGTAATTCCTTTTGTAACTGAATGTCAGAATGATTGCCTGGGAGTGTTTGTGTGAATACTATTCACCATAGGAATATTTTAGCATGAGAATATTTAGATTTAAACTTCCTCCCAAATCTCATTACTTCTGCATAAGATCAGGTATCTTTTGTGAAACAGGAATCAGGTGAGCACAACCAAACCTGCACTTCTTCCCAGCAGCAAAACTCATTACAGAGCAGTACGTCTGTATCACATTCAGTAGCAGATCTGAGTGTGCTAAAGGCTGACATTTACAGTGCCCCCTCAGAGTTCAGAGTTTACTTTGGCATTTTCTAGTGGAGGCTCTATGACTTTTTACTGTCAAGCTGCCATACCCACATACCCATAAGTCTACCGCAAATATATATATTTTCCTGTTACAGCTTTGCAAAATGTTCTTTTTAAAAGGGAGAATTTACTATCCACAGAGCTCAGCATGTTGTTAGAGTTAAACCTATACACAACCCTAGGGGAACTTGAGAAAAGCTTTTTCTTTTCACTCCGATACATTTTTTTGCTGATTACACAGAGATTGAAAGAACAATGCCATGAGATGATCAACCTCCTTCTTTTTACCTTACTAGCTAAGTAAGTAAAGTAGTACCTTACTAGTTTCAAGTAAGTAAACTGTAGGTTCTTGCATTTTCCAAGGGAAAAGAGAATCCAGCAAGTTTTTTGGCATAGAACTTCTAAATACTGCTTGGGGAATGTTATCCTATCAAGAATTATTAATAGACTTGCATACATTTTGGTGCTGATGAATGACTGCCATTAATCATTAGTCTTGAAAGCTAGATTTGCTACTAGAATCCAATGCTTTTAACAGCAACACTTCTCAAAGTTAAGTGAAAGAGGTATATATTTTAGGCTCCATTTTATAATAGTTCCAAAGTTTTAACCAAGGAAACACCAAGGTTTGCACAACACAGCATTGCTCTGTGCTGCCAGGCTTAAGAGAAAGCTACTGATGGCTCCAGACTTGATAATAACAGATGACTGAAGGAACATCAAGGAAGCTTGAGGATGCTTTAGCTCAGTGTGGCAACTATGCACTGGACACCCATGCTTCTTTGACCTTGGGGATCTGCAGCAGTACCCTGCACCCATCACAGGGAACTGGACCCCACACTGCTGCTGAAGTCTGACAGGAGAAGCTTCTAGAGTAAGCAGAAAAGGAGAAAAAAAAAAGTCAGCAAAAGGATGAAGAAATCTTGATTGATAAAAGAATGTCTAGAGAAATCGGGCACAATAAAACCAAACAGAACTGGGCCATTTGTGTGGCAATGATGCTCAAGGGCTGAATGATGACTCCAGGAGCTGAAAACACCTAAGTGTGGATTAAGAAAAAAAAAAAAACCCTCTCTGAATTAAAACAGCAAATCAAAAGAATCAGCAAAAGATTAACAGCCTGAATCAGATACAGATTAGGGTCAGTTCCTGGGGGACAATTTCCTGCCCCTCTTCAGATCATTTTTCAGCTGTTCTTTTCTCTCAGAGAGGCCTGGAAAGTGTCTCTCCTTTATTGGTCTTTCAAATATTTTGTGAATTCTATTCAGAGAGGGGAAAAAACATCCCACATAATACTAGTCACCAGGCTTTCCCTGTCTCAGGACTTTTTGCTTGTGTCTTAGCTCACAGCTATTTCAAAGCATTTCTGGATCTGGAAAAAACCCACACCGTAAAAGCCTAGGCCTCTTTATATGCACAAAGTTATTTTCTTTGTGCTTCACAAGCTACTGAAGACTTGTGCAAGCTTTTTCTCTCCCTCTCATGTACACACAGACACACATGCACAGACACACTCTATCACCTAGTAATGTTTTTTCTGACAGAAAGTCTTTAGCAATTTATCTCCCTTGAAGCCTCTCTAAGAGAAAAGAAAATTTTCCTTAGGATTCTTTAAACTTCACTTTCGTAGCAATGTTGTGGCATTATCAACTAGAAACCTCCTGTATCCTTTCCTTTTGTTCTCTGTGCCTATGGCAGAAAGATGGGAAAACTACTGTGATCACAGATGTCATTTTGACTGATTCCAGCGCATTAAGAAAACTTATGCAACTGCCAATAGAAAGGTTAAGCACCATGCAGACCTTGAGGAAAAGAAGTCCTAGTGGTCTAAAACAGGTTTAAAACAGGAGCTTTTCTAACTTCTGAGGAGTTTAGGAAAACAGTTGCAACGCAAGACCACAAAGGAAAAGCTTTTTCCCAGGAATAACTACTTCGTACTGTACCTGGGGAGCTGTTTTCTCAGCTGACCCTGTGTGTCTAGATATCTCAAAGCACTAAGGCTGTAAAACAGTTTGTGAAGGCTTAAATGCCCAAATAAAGGGAAAGAAACACCACACACTCCACCATATGTATATTCACAGGAGACATGCATTTTCTATCTCACTTAATAGTCTCTGTGTTATTATAAAATAATAAAACTAAATTAATAACAATATTGAAGTTCCTTGCCCAGGTCTTTAATTATTAACCCCATTACTCAAGCTTTGCATTTAGATGTGCATTAGTCAGTTACTGCTTGTAGTTAAACTGGGATTTCAGATTAGACAGTGAAACATGTCAAAAGGGGAAACTGTTTTTAAAAAGTGCTAATCCTCTCAGATTTTCAGCATGTGACTTAGAAGTATAAAGCCTGGTATTTTTTGGGCTTAATCTACTTTCAAAATGTTCACCATTACTTAATTAAAAAAACCCAAAAAACCAACCAAAAAATAACAACAGCAACAACAACAACAATCATATCTAGAAAACAAAGACACTAACAGAGGCTTCTGTTAATTCTGAACTTCTGACCTAAAGGTGCATGGTCAAATTGTTTCATGCTTCATCTGTCTGTCTACTGACTCCAACATCACTTGTTGCAGATTTTAATCCAGTAAAAAATATGTGGAGAATTCAAATAACCTTTCCTGGTTATTAAATTCATTCTTATAGTTGTAGCATTTATATTGCATTTTGTGTGAACAGCAAACATCAAACAATGCTTATCATTGGGAAATTTATTCCCTCCCCATTCAGTGCATGCCAACCCCCTCAGACTGGAGGTAAAGACACATAAAAAACATCTCGGCAACAATTAATTTAATAAGCCATTTTGAACCCACTTGCGTGTTAACTGTTCCCTAATTTCAAAGCTATGCAAGTTTTTAATCTCAAATACTCTGGGCTAGATACCCACCACATCAGAACATGGTGGCAAGTACCCCTGACATGAGAGGAAACGAGAAAATTACAGCAACAATTACAGAAGTATATCCTCCTGTGGCTCATGTTAACATTGCCAAGTCCATGTATAAATCAGTACCAACTATTCATAGAATGTACCTGTCAGCAATATACTATGCGACATATGGCTCTACTTAATCAAATATACAATTCCATTTTTTTCAACTCAGAATATTCCTTCAAGGCACAGAGTAGTCAGTCAGTCATTCACACTGTGATGTGGTTTAAAACATTTAAATATTTATGCACCATATTTTATTTATATGTATAGCTATGTCTGAGAGATCTTTTTTCCCCCATCCTAAGAGGAAACTGACCTTTCTGAAGGCCATTTTGCAGTAGTTGCCACACATGTCTTAGATGAGCGACTAGTACTAAGTCAGAAATATTTTGGGTTTAGACAGCCTACCAAGGACTCTCTTATACTTTCTATGTTTGTTTTTTATTAAAAGCATTGTTCAAAATATGACAAAAAACAGAAATTGGAGCTACAAAGATTTTTGTTCACATTGATATTTGAGCCAGCTGTAAAGATTTAAATCACACTAGATCTTGTTTTATGAATGTCCTTTTGCAACAAGAAAACCATGGAATGCCCTTAAAAAAGAATTTTTTATATAAAACAGATGTTTTATCCTTTTTTGGGGGCTTTGTTATTGTAGTGCCATGATAGGTAATTAATTCCCAGGCTCCACATAGGTCTTCAGGCAGATGAAGAGAATGATTTGATTTCAAGGCTATAGTGGAGTAAGGGAATTACAGGCCTTTGAGGGGTCATTGCAGAAGCAAGTTTCTTATACTGGGACTGGCCTCAGCCATTAATGCTGCTTGCACAGAATGTAATGTGAAACTAGTGTTGAACTTCAATAAGGATGGAAGTAGTAGCTGGAAACAATATGTGCTGTTGCTGAGACTGAGCTGAGCTGACGTATCATGTGGCACTCACCTTTTCATAAATTAATGGAATATTTTGCATTACAAGACCAGGATTTTGATTATTCTGATATAAATCCATGTAGTTTCACTGAAACTCAGGCCGTTCTGGCTACATTTACCTTTACGTATTTTTTTCCTAATATTCATTGCTACTGCAGAATTAATATTTATTAGGAAAAACACTTTCAGTGTAAGTTAGAGCTTTTTACATCTTGGAATACTTTTAATGAAAGCAGTTCATATTCTAATTTGCTATTAAATTAATCACAATAGCTACATTTTTTCTCATTATTGCGTTTGCATACCTGTTGCCAAGCTTGAATTGCTGTATTTAGAGAATGAAGTGCATATTGGCCAAAGTTGATGAAAATAGGGTCAACCATTATCGTGCAGTCCAACAGCCTTCCTGCTGGGCTGCTGGAAATAGCAATCTGCCCCCAGATTTTGAAAGGTTTCACAACACTCTGCATGGTCACATTTCGACACTCCAGAAGTTTACAGTCAGCTTGAGTCGAAAACTGGATCTCCTGGAACACTGACTCATCATTCCACTGACGAAGATATACATGAGGCTCATCAAAGGAAACTATCATGTATTCTAGTTCAGATGGCATGTTCTTATCAGATAAAAATGGCTGAAGAAACTTCGGTGGTGCTGCAACAAAAGAACAAACAAGACTAGAACATGACCATTGCTGCATTCTGTATGTTTTTGTAAATTGTGTTTTTACTGCTTGTACATAAGATGAAAACAAGTCAATTCATTAGAGAGCTGACATTGCCGAAATCTGAAATGAATCCTGCTCACACTGTTTGTTAGATGCAAAACAGTATCATAATTAATAGCAGCTGCAAACAAAGAGTATCTGCAAACCCAAATCTTTTCATGGTAAATAGACCAGTCAGCGAAACTGCTTTATCTACACACTGATCAATGCTTCATATTGCCACCTATTTGGAACTGGGACCATATTTCTATGAGAATTTTTGCTACAGTAGGTGTATATGATATTCCATGCATAGCACATTACAAACACAATAAAAATTAGCAATACAGCATTTGCTGACATGTGACTGTGCAGGCCAACAGGCTCCACATTGTAAGCTGTCTTTGTTGCAATTATGGACAGTTCAAGACCACAAACCTGCTGAAATGCAACATACTACCCCATAACACTAGAAATGAAACAAAGCAGTATCCTGAGACTAAAGCATGAGAAATGTATCACAGAAAAGATTTTATCACGTTCGCTGAAGTCTCAGCCGTGCAAAGTGCTGAGCACTGAGGCAGCAGACACTGCAAGGCACGTACACCCCTTGTGTAACATTAAGCATGCAAATATTTCCATTGATGTTATTATTTATGTTGCTGGAACTACTCATATGCTTAAAATTAGCATATGCTCTAGTGCTCTACAGATTTGGAACCAAAACACTCATGCCTATCCAGGATCAAGCCCTGTTATTCTACAAAGTGTAATGGATACAACTAGTTTTGTGCTTCCTTTGTGTATAACATAGCACAAAGGAGCCCCAAAACGTAAGGCCTTTAGATGCTATATCAACAGTAATAACAGCATAAACTCAGTCATTGTTGAGAAATAAAACAGCTGTGTTTGATTTTAATCTGATTTTTGCCTTTTCCACTATATGTAATTTTAAAGACTGAGCATCTGGAATTGGACTGTAATAGTGAGGTAGATTGTGTACTGATAGAGGTAACTGATAGAGAAGAAATTATTTGCTAGTCACTGAATGGCAGTCTTAGTATGATTTGATAATGAATATACTATAATACTTGCAGAAACAAAAAACTATACACAAAGAAAGTTGTCCCTGTCAAAATTATCAAAGAAGTTTGCCCATCTTCCATAGAAAGCGTTCCTGGCATTTGAAAATCAGACAATAATCTAAAGATCTCTTGGAATGTATTTGCCATTAATGCAATGACAGAGAGCACTGAACAAAACCAGATGTAGCTCCAAAAGTGATCATAACTGAAATAACTTAAATCTGCAGTTCTCAGAGCTCTTCCAAGGAATTCGTACTACGGGGGTTGCAAAATCTTCAAGTATTTTAACAGTACTGTTAATACACTGGAAAATGTAAAAGATCAAATTCATTCAGTAGGATGGCTCAAAAGTGAAGTGGCACCTGCTGTCCCTAATCAGAGTATGGAAAACAGACGGCTTCTACAGTTACCCATTCCGGGGGCAGGAGGGGCTGCTCATCCAGCCTCACTGCCAGCCCTGTGGACAGGCTCAGTGCACACAAATCATCAGCTTCACCCTGAAGCCTCTGCCACTGGTTTGTGAGAGCTTGTTTCAAGAATGCCTGTTTGAATGAGGAAATGGGCACTACACAGAGCACAAGAGTGGTTAAGCAGCATCTGTGAACTACATGTTTTTATTATTCTACATAAAGCAGAACATACCTGTGCCGAGCTGATCAAGATGATGGCATAGGTGGACTTCCAAACAGGTAAATTGGATCAACACACTTAGTGATGGCACAAACCAAGGAGTAAAACAGGAGTCAACCCTGGTACAAGCTGCTAGTGCTGTGGGGGTCACAAGCTGATCACACCCGCTTTGGGAGCCAGATTCACTTTCTGAGCTGCAGAAGGAAGATAACAAAGCAGTACTTCAGCACTTCCAGGATTTTACAGGAGGAATTGACAACGTTCCACGCTCATTTTCTGACACAGACAACATCATGGTTTTATTTTAATTGCTAATGTCAGTGTCTGTACTTTTTCCAAAGCAGACCGTAACAGAAAAGATTGCAATCCATCCATGCTTTTATCAAACTACACTTTAAATTTACAAACATTTGAACCACAAACCCAAAGCCTATTTGCAGAAAATAAAACCAAAACATGCCAGGTATCTGTAATCGTTGAAATAGCTAAACAGAGTACATTATCATTATTAAAGCTATAATAATGAGATGAAGGTTCATCTGGTCAAGAGTATGATTTTTTTTTTCCACTTGATTTTAAGGAAACCAACTTGCAACCATCAAATTACTTCTATGTATGAACCGTAGTCTTTGTAAGCTTTATTTCCTTTTCCCTTCTCACTCTAAAATCATAATTCAAAAATAATCTCCAAGCATTATAAGTTCAGTCTGGAGCCCTTTACTAGCATCTATTACAACATATTAACTATACATTTAAAGTGCCACCCCACTGATTTTTTTTCATAGCTGTGCTCCTAACACCATGAATTTCCAAGTATTATCTTTCAGTCTCTTGACAGAAACTAACACTACATCACAATTCTATAAGATGCTAAGACACCAGAGAAGTACAAATAAACTTTCTAATATAGCCAAAATTACCCTTAGTGTTCCTTATTCTCACTCCCTTTGAAGTTTGGCTCTCAAGAGTTTTAGTTTAAAAGTTTGTTAGAATCAAGTAGACTTGATTCAAGAGAATTACAACCACATCCTCAGTCAAATACTGTCTTTATTTTTAAAATAAAATTTAATGAAAGATGGACTAAGGTCAACTTAATATTTTTGTCAGAAAGTCACAAGTTTTTATAAAGCACCATAAATCCATTTCCATTAACATTTAAAATACATTTTAAATTCAAACATAAGTTTAAATTTGAATAATAGCTTTCCAAGCAACATACTTCATGATTTTAGGACCAGATTTTTCATCATGCAATGTGTTTTACTTCAAAATTATGCACAAATATAGTAGGTACTCAAAATGTTCAGCTGCAAATGCATGGAATTCCATGGATAGGTAAATTTATCAGTATTGTTTCGTGTTGCAGTAACTATCTAGTATAGTATTTATTTATAGATCTTAAATCCAACGTAGGACTTGTGGACATAAAATACTTATGCCGCAGTAAAACCCAACTAAGATTAGCTAATTATCAAAGAATCATGGCAGGATATTAAGAATGGATTAGGTCTGTAAAGGATGAAACATAAATGACCTCTTCAGAATTGTAGCTGCTTTGCTGTGCTTCTTTACCTGTTTAGATTGTTTGTTTACATTCCAAAAACAGTGTTGTAGGCCTTTTGAGAACTGGAATCTTTGGAAATAAAATTATTCTTTGTGTTCACATGATAAAATATCTATGGGATTGGACCACAGTCAGAGGAATGGATGCTTTACTTTGCTCTGTAATGAATATTTCTTAGATTGCTGGAACAAAGGAAGCAAATCCAAAAGGGCAAAAATGCATATGCTGATTTAGACAACTGAGTACTTTTGAATCTGTGAAACTGGTTAGTTCTCTCACAGTAACTAGTAATAGTTTAAGGTTTTTTGCTCGTTGCATTTTGATTAGAAACAGAAATTCAGGAACATATGAAATGAAAACAGAAAAAAGGTAGATGAGTGCAAACAAATGTTAACCATACTACGAAGAACTTTAAAAAAAACTAATTGCACCTTGACATTCTGAATTAAGACTTAATTTGCATCAACAGTTATAACACTGATTGCAGTAAAGAGGAAGGTCATTTATTTCTGATATTTGAGGTTTATTCTGAAAATATATATTTCTTTTCCTCAGAAACCTATTTCTTGACTCACCTATCACTGACTAAGCATTTTCATTTCTGTGGATATGTTTTGGAGATGCATATTTTCATAGAATAAAAACAAAAAAACCCCTTTCCAATTTCCTATTTAGTGAAATTTTATATGTCTGCTTTTTATTCATTGAGCATTTTACGGTGGTGGAACTTTTGTAATTTCTCACTCATAAATGCCACGATGACAGAGCAACATGCTTGATGCAGAAGGAAATGTGGCAGGAGCTTCACACCAGGGAAATAATGTAAAGCATTTAGCCATATTTTCCTCCTTTTTTTCTGCTCCACAAGCAACAAACCACACAGAGGTAACACTCAGCAATTTAAAAGGTTGGAAACAAAAAGATTCAAAGCTGCTTGTTGTTTCCTGATGGAGTCCCCTTAGAAACCAAAAAGGCCCAACACTGAAACCCTGCAAAATTCAGAGTCCAACCAGATGCTTAAGAACCTAACCAGGGAGAAACAGCAAATGAAGGTGGGACAATGTTGCCCCATGGGACAGAACTGGCCTTGCATCCTCTCCCCTGCTAGGGAGGGACAAGTGGTGGACTGAGAGGAGCAGGACAGTGCATCCTAAACCACAGTTTAGAAGGTAAAGTCTCTACAGGGAGAAAATAGCCTTCCAGGAACCATCTGAAAAGAAATGCAAAAAGGATCTTTCATCACTGTTTTCCCATCTGCCCGGACTTTTTTTGAAGTGCAATTGTTTTATCTGTGAGGTGGTCTATTTGATTTTTACTCAACCAGAAACCATATCCAGAATTATAGTCCCCATATCATTACGAAAATATCAATACATTAACAGTATAAACCAGCTACAGTACAAAACATACTAAAAGCAGCAACCAAATTATTGTAGTGATTTCTTTAAAAAACCCAACTGTTATAAAGTCATAATATAAATGAACAGTTTTCAAAGAGGAACTGTAGTCACTACTATGACTCTGTACTTTTAAATCGAATCCCATTTAAACTTTTGCCTAGGTAGACTTCCATCAGACCTGTAGCACTGCCATTTTCTCCTTCGACCTTGCAGAGAGCACAGAAATAAAAAACACAGACCTTTATCTCATGCTGTGCATAAACAACAAATAAAGCACTGTTAACTGAAAATACAGGAAAATTTCTATTAAGTCCTGGTGAATGACAGTAGGAGCATTAATATCAGAAGAAGATGTGATTGTGAAATCAAAATTGGTTCATCAAGTGAATAAAATATAGAAACACCCCCACATTTCTTGGCTGCCTTGGAGATACAAAATGTAATGTAGACTGTCCACAATTTTTCAGCTGTGAAAGAAGATGAAGAACCAGATTCTACTGCTTTGTGTTTGGCAGAGTGAAGGATGAATGTGGCAAAATCAAAGGAAATTAAAAATAAAACTGACATGACTCTATTACCAGAATTTTTTTCTTCTTGTTTTTTGTTTCCCTTTTCTTTCTTTCTTTCTTTCTTTCTTTCTTTCTTTTAAGTGCTGGGAAATATCAGAATATTAAAATGGAAAATATCTACATTTGAGGTCATATAAATGATGTTATTTCACATCACGCAAAGCAGCTCAAGTTAAATATATGGCAACTGAGAACAATGACTTAGCAGTGACCTGCATTATTCTTGTTATTTTAAGAGAGGAGTATTTAAACCAAAACTGTCATTTGTGATGAAACTACAACATGGGAAAATATCCACTGGGAAGAAGAAAGAGACCACTTAACCTATTTAATTTATGACTCAAATGCTGGTCTGAACCCAAATTGTTAGAGGTCAAAATCCAGTACATAATTTACTTTGAATAAAAGCTGAAACAATTAGCAAGAAACATGATCATGATCCCTCACTTGAATTTTTAAAAAGTAGCAATTTAAGGCTTACTTAAAAGTTTTTGCACTTGTTTCATGGTTTGTATCTTAAGGCACTTTCAATTACTATTTTACATTAGTATGTCAGTAATTACAAAAATACTGTTTAAATTACACAGAAGATGCACAAATATATAAAACATCTTGTAATGTAACCCATTTAGACAAAAATTTATAAATCATTCCCAACCAAACCAGGAAGGGGCTTTTGTGTCTCACCAACTAAACAGAGCTTAAAAAGTAATTTCAATTATGATTTGTTAGTCCTGCAACAGACAAATGCAACCCATAAAAAGAATTGATTCTGTGATAATTTCCTTGTACTCCCCTGTTTTAAGGTCTTCCATAAACAGTCATTTGTGCCATATATGATTTCTTTCATAAACACTGTACTACAGCCCCAAAGAGATGCTAAATTATTCCACTTAGTACTTCAAATTTGTTCATTCATTGAATAAACTTCCATAAATGTTCATGCAAACCTTATACATACATAGAAATAATGAATGGGATACAAAATTCTCAAAAATAAACATACACGTATATGTTATGCCCTTCACCAGATAGATCCTTGATTTTTACAGATCCAGTTAGTTCCTGATTGATCTCAGAAGAGCTTGCATACCACAGGATTTGAATCATGACATCTTTGCATATTCTCATATTCATATATATGATATGTTTCACCCTGCCAGCTACTGCTCATCATTTCAGCTGAATCCACATCTTCTCACAAACCTTCTTGTTTTTGTGTCACATGAGACACTTAAGTTTCATACCTTATAACTGATGCTAGGAATCAGTAATAAAGTACTAAAACCATGAGGGATCAGCTCTCTGCTATCAATAATTAGCATATCATAGAGGTTACCACAAAAAAAAACCCTGCAGAATTTCAAGGAAAAAAAAATATTACGATTAACCCCTGCCATATGCATGCAGCTGCTGTTCAGAGTCTGACCCAAAATACAACATCAAACTAAGAAGATAAACTTCAACAAGACTAAGCATTTTTATACTTTAGTATTAGTAGTGCATTATAATTGCTAATCAATCATATAGTTGCAGAATGTAATTAATGTTGAATCATCATGAGTCTAAAGGAAAAACTGAGGTTAAACTTTTATACAGCCTTTGCTTCTTACTCTCAGAGATCCCTCAGCATTAGAATTCCCTGGTTTTACACTCAGCACTAGCATTAAGCTTTGAAGCTCCTCCCACAAGTCTGCAAAATCCCATGGTAAATGCTTGCTTTAGGAACAAGACTTCGACACTTACCACGACATGGGCACTGTCTCCCTCTCAAAACCAAGAAAATTTGGCATTTTTTGGTTAATTACAATCTAGAACATATTCCAGAGAAGAAATTATCCATACCAGTAGCAGTATGTTTGATGAAACAACAGTTTCAGCAGTTATTGCCAACATGGACTTCCTATCAGCCACTAGGCGTCTACAAAGGTTTGTCTTCTCTGCAGGTCCACAGTCTCTGCCAGCACTTCCTACACAAGGCTTCCCTTTAACAGAACATGATCCCTTAGGGCTTAACCATTACCTTCAATTTATTCTGTAGCTGTAACCATGCACATTCAGTGCTGGTGCACTGTCTCCAAACCTCCACGTCAGTGACATGTCACTGGCATGTTTGCTCTGTCTCCAACAAAAAGCCACTGTGCCCCAAACACTGTAGGTCAAAGCCTCGTATCTGAGGAACAGCTGCTCTTGTTTTGACCCATTAAGTTTTTCTGAGAAGGATCACTCCAGACCGGTCAGGATTCTTCTACACCAGTCCTTCCTGCTGCCATGCTTAAGCAAGCTTGCAGTGCAGCTTTGTTTGAAGTTAGAGAGATTGGTTTGAATTTCTATCATAGAACCATGGAATGGGTTGAGTTGGAAGGAAACATGAAGATCATAGTTCCAACACCCCTGCCACGGGCAGGGACAACTTACACTAGACCAGGTTGATCAAAGTCCCACCCAGCCTGGCCTTGAACACTTAAAGGGATGGGACATTCACAGTTTCTCTGGGCAACCTGTTCCAGTGTCTCACCACCCTCACAGTGAAGAATTTCTTCCTAATACCTAATCTAAATCTGCCCTCCTTCATCTTAAATCCACCCCCTCTTATCATTACATGTCCTTGTAAACAGTCTCTCTGCAGCTTTCTTTAGGCTCTGAAATGCTGCTCTAAGGTCTTCTCAGAGCTGCCTTTTCCTCAGACTGAAAAATTCTAAGTCTCCCAGTCTGTCTGCACAGGAAAGGTACTCTAGCCCTCTGATTATCTTTTTGGCTCCTCTCTGGAATCACTCCAGCGGGTCCACATCCTTTTTAAGTCTGTGGCTGCAAGAACTGAACACAGTACTCCAGGTGTGGTCTCATGAGAGCAAACCCATGTCTCCAAATGAAAAACACTGCTGAGGCAGGGAATATAATTTTTCTCTCCTCTGTTTGAAATCAGAGGCTTTTCTCGTATATCCCACAGGTTTCTGGCTTCTGGAGTTCACCTTGACCTATACAAATCTTTAAATTTCCAGTCTACTGTTAGTTCATGTAGTTAAGAACTGTACTTCTTAAAGCTATTATGACTTCCTCCAGCCAACAAAAGTATCAGGACTAGTGACTCTGCAGCCTCTGGACTGGTAGGTGTCAGTTCAAGGTACTTTCCTTGACTTCCTTCTTTCTGTTCTGTTTATTTACCTACAAATGCTTCAGTAGTGAGGTAAATGTTTTTTGTTGCCCTCATTCCTCTCCTGCTATCCTTGTGCAGTGAACTACAAATGCTTCAGTTTAATTCCTGTTGTTTCTGAACAATTACAGCTCATCAGCTTATCAGAGCTCCCCGAATGAAACATTGCATATAGTGATAAACCCTATTAGAGCAGAGAACAATAAACATGACTACAGTGCTAAATGCCTTGATTAAAAAAAATCTACTATATTTCACTACATCATTTCCAGTTCCCACCGAGTTCACATTTCTGTGGTGTTAAGCTGACCAGGAAGGCAATTCTGCCAGGGTCCCACATTCAGAGGAATTAACCTTGTCTAAAACACTTAACTTCTCAATGATGAAAATGCATTCTTTCACAATTAACATCAAGAAATCATTTCCAACCTGATACAATTAATGGAAACCAGATGTTTAATTTTCTTCATTGATTTTGTTAGCCATGCTCATATTCCCTGATTTCTCTGAATTCTGTAGCTTTTTCAACACATACATGGATGCTGCATACTCATTGAAGCTTGGGTTCATAAACAAGCAGCAAGAATCAGCAAATACCAATGATCTAAGAGAGTAATTTTGGTTTTTCTGCTCTAAATATAAAGTATTAAGCAGGTCTTTGAAGGCAATTGCACTGCTGTTTCTGGACAGAACTTGTACTCATTTCTTTTACTCTATATATTAACCAAAATGGAATGAATGCAAACAGAGTGAACGTCTGTCACTGCACACTGTTTCTAGCTGTAAACATAAAGAAAAATGGATCCTCAGTGTTTAAAAACTCTGATTAAATTTTTTTTTCCTGTTAGCACAGTAAACAATCTGTGTGAATAATAATGCAATACTATTGAAATAGTAACATTTTGTTCAATATCTTTAAAATAGTCATTGACTTGCACTGTGGAGAGAATCAAGGTGATATGTTAAGTATTGCATGGAAGAAGAATGTTTACTACTACATTATAGAATGGATTGCAGCTAAGCCTTCTTTTGTTAATTAGCTGATTTTACTGCCTCATGCAGCTAAGAAGTCCCAGGACCTGCTTGTCTCCACTTTTCAGTAAACCTTGTATTCAGAAAATGGATGGTTATGATGATGCCAGGCTGGCTATGAACTTAAAGGAAAGTTCTTTTTGTGCACACTCCATGCCCTTGTGTGAAGGTGAACTACAGCCTGAAGCTCACACAGGATAACTACTCTTATCACATATAAAAACAATATCTTAATTTCTAAGTCTCTTGAAACAGATTTCTCAAGAGAGTAGCATTAGATGTCTTTTTCCCTCCTCCTTTAAAATTACCTTTGGTCATCAGCCACGTTCTGGCTGCTGTTGAGGACAATCCTCCACAGGTCAGAGGCGATGAGCTCCTTCTGATCATTCACAAGGCTGATACTGGGCAGCTGCAGTTCACAGACTTTGCTTTCTGAGAGACTGAACTCCCGGAATGCAACAAATGATTTCTGAAGCTCATCCCAGTACTCCAAGCTGCAAGGAACCTGTGATAAAAGGGACAAGGCATAATTACTTTATGCTTGACTGTAAACATAATGCACTTTCATCTACACACTAGAAGTGTAAAGCTAATTAAACGAAATAAAAGTAAATGGTCATACAGAAAATCCTAACTGTAACCATTACTCAGATCTTGTGCTGTCTTGACTTGAAAATGTTTTTAGAACATCATTGCAGACTAACACTCCCAACTTTCTCGTCCTCTTTACTAAAATAGCTACTTGTTCTGCAAAAACCATGAATAATAAAGGCAATTAATCTAACCATTATTTGTATTATGCAGCCAAAAAATCCATCAGATGTCTACACATCATGGTATCAAAGCCATTCTAGTAATCATTAATTTTTAACTCATTATTTTATTTATATTACATAATAAAATATAATTTTATTAAAATCATCAATGATGCACAAAAAAAATTATAATAGACAACACAATGCTTTGTGGAGGGCCAACACATTAATAAAAATCCTGGGTGCAATAATGAAGTAGTTGCAAGCATATAATCTTTTTTTTCAAGGTATATGTAGACAAATAGAGACAAATGAAACCAAATAAATACATAGTGGCTTCTGTTTAATTACATCTCTAAATTTAAGTCTGTAAATAATCCACTTAGATTATTTCTGGATGTATCACTGAAATGAAGAGAAAATTATTATAGACATTTCT
>WEKY01003343.1:4520-20180 GCA_013390045.1 Picathartes gymnocephalus | reverse complement strand
TTTTTTTTTTTTTTTTGGTAATAGCAAGAAAGTGAATGAGAATATGAATTTAAAACAAATGCAAATTCAGTCAGCTATCTATGAAGATTTTAGAATTAAGATACAGAAATCCACAGTTATGGCAGTTGTACATGCTCAAGAGTTACTAGAAGTCAAGCTGACATAAAGCAAATAGTAAGAAAAAATTGCGTATGTATGTGTTATTACCTGTTTTATCCCTGTGTATAGACATGCATACATAAATAACCAGGAAAAAAAAAAAAAAAGAAAGTGGCAGAGATGCAAATTTAAATTTAGAAAAAGTTTTGTAAGCGTTCTTCCTTGTTATTCAGTAAAGATTATAATGGATATGAAATTGACAGGAAGCTGATTAATTAACAGGAATGAAGGCTAAGAAGGAAAATTCAGGGAGCTCAATGGTTCAGGCTGGGAAGGGCAAAGGAACATAAATAATCACCACAGAATTCTGGAGGAATTAACATGTCCTGGAAGGGCCTGGAAGGTGGATTTTTACTACATCTGTCAAGCCACAATGATAAGTGAAGACTGAAAAAAGCAAACACAGTTACTAAAATTTTTTTTAGTTCAAGATGTAGGTCAAACAAAAAGAATCTGATAACTGTCAGTACACCTCTGATATGAGTAATGTATGTAACACAGAGTACCACAGCAGTATCAACCAGGAGAGCTGATTTACTTTTGAAGACTAAAGTGTGAGAAAAAGAGATTGATTTAACATCAAAACCCACATGTCATATGTGTAAAGATAACAACACATTTGTTTATAAGGTGGATATTCAATTGGAAAGGGTGAAGATCTGTAAATATCAGCTGGAAAATTGTGAGACAGTATGATGATGCTTGGAAAAAGGAAATACCATCTTGAGAGACATCAGGTGAGATATTTCCAAAAGTGAGGGACAAATATTAATTGATTTGTATAAGACATCAGTGGGGACTCATCTGGATTATGTCACATTTCCAATTCTTCACCTTAAAACTGTATTAACTCTTGCTCTGGAGAGTTGAGGACTAAATGAAATTAAACAACAGGAACATAATTGTTCCATTCAGACACCTCAGGAGAGTAACATTTAATAGAAGAAAGGTTTATAGAAATTTTGTGTCAAAATTGAGTTGCCCTATGAACAAAGCGTAAGGCTAGAAACTGTACAGAAACAGATGGGGACGTGCAAGGAAAGCCTTGGTGCTTACGAGAGCTGCTTTTCAAAACTTGATTTGTTCATTAGATGGAGAAAATAACAAGCATTGTCTGAATGGGAGGAGGCTGGGCTTGATGACCCAGAAAACATCTTTCTTAGTTTTCTGTTGCTAACTCTGCAATAGTGCTGTGCACAACAGCAGCAATAAGAAACACCACATTAAATTTGTGGCCATATTTCGAAGTCATACTAAAGCGATTCTTTTTGCTCTCAGTGCCACTACACTCTCAGATTTTTTTCAGGACTTCTCAGTGTCAAATTATTTGAATGTTTAACGCCTTTGGACAAACACTCGAGACTGCTACACTACACAGCAATGTTCCCACCCTTCAGTTATGGATACACTGGATACATCTGAAGAACTCCCCTGTGTTAACTATGAACACATGAAGAGCAGCTTCCATCATCTGCTATCTTTGCACTACATTGTGGAGCCATTCACACTCACATACTTCTTTTTTTAAACCTTCACAATCTCCACTGGTGATAAAACCCTTGAGTTTAGTTGAATATTGGAATAGTTGGCACACTTCCTATAGCATAAAGTCTTGGAAATACATAATTACACATGAATCTGTTTAATTTCTGACAAAAGGCTTCAGTCTTTCATGGTTGCACAGATACTTTGCATACAGTATTATTTATTCCTGCATACTTTTAAATGTCAGTCCTTAAAATACTTTGACATTCTTTTAGAAACCTGACTAAACATATTTGAATACTTAGTTTGGCCTTGTGCTTCCTAATGTCTACCAAAATCTGAATTACCTTTTCTTATCAATGTTATTTAGCAACATGTGTGCAACTAAAGTCTCACAAAGCTATCATATGTAGCATATTTATTTCTCTTAGATTACATCTTAAAAAAAAACCTCTTACCTTAATGAGAATCTCACAAAATTGGATTAGAATAGAAAGTAATGGGTGTTTTAAAAGAGGCTAATCAAGGTGATGAATTCTATTCCCACTAAGATTAATGAGCTAGAAGAACAAGTTAAAGAGCACAGCAAAATAATTTTAGATCTATTGAAACTCCTCTTGAGGAAAAGATGGCAAAGTAAAATGATGAAAACAATTATTATGCCATAAAGAAGTAATAACTTCATAATTCATCTTCAGGCTGTGGTCTGTGGTATAAACTAGCTCAGTGGAAGTTTCATCTCAGTATGAGAAAGAACTTCTTTATTTTGTGGGTGACTCAGAGAGATTGTAGAGTCCTCCTGGAGATATTCAAGAGCCACCTGGATGCAATCCTGTGCCACGTGCTCAGGGAGGACCCTGCTTGAGCAGGGAGCTTGGACCAGAGGATCCACTGTGGACCCTTCCAGCCTTACCCATTCTGTGATTCTGTATGCTTCATGACCACCTCTAAAGTGAATTATGAAAAATTTGGAAAGGCACAGGAATGATCGCTGAACTCAGCAGTATGAATAGCCAAAAAAACCATGTCACTGAACAGTTAAAGCAGACTGGTCAGGAAGTAGAAAAGATTATTCCTCTTTATTTTTGTTTACAATTTTTTCTAACTATGTTGTAACATGTCAAGAAATCTACCAGAGCAAGAGACAGTATGTTTCAAAGTATCATCTGCAGGTTAGAGATAAGAAATCAAGGACACAGATTATGTGATTGCCTATACAAAGTACAGCTCATGCTTCGAAGCTACATAAACTGTAAGTTTTCTAGTTTGAAGTTTGCAAAAGACTTACTTGACTTAGAATCTTTGATTTCTACATATCTAGCTTTATTTGTTCTAGGGGGTTTATTACTAATGCCTGATCTGGATAAGTTTAAGGAAAGATGGTAGCTCTGGGCAATATCAGCTGCCAAAAATAATAGTTGTGAAAGCCTGGAAAGTGGTTATAATGCCAGAACTGAATCATTAGCAGTGGGAATAAGTGAACTAGCTGCAACAAAAAATTCCCCACATGTCAAATTAAGTATGGTGCTTTTACCTTAAAATATTTGAATAAAACCTAAGCTATAATTCATATAATTGTTACCTCTTAGAAAATGTGATCACTAGGGCTGCCTCTATAAAAGCAAACACAAACAAAGCATATTTAATTTTTTTGCGAAACAACAAGCTTGGTTCTCTAGCAGACAATTCCTTGCAGCTTTTTGTCTTCTTCCATAGCTCTCAAAGAGTTTTAATTGCAGTGATTTTATTCACCTGTCACTTAAGTGTGCATAAAAGTGTTATTTAAACGTGAGCTCAGATTTAACCAAGAGTCTCCAAGCTCTGTTTTGCCAGAAAACCACACACTGTGGCAAACACACTTATTTAGAAGGATGATTATGGCAATAGGGAGCAAAACCACAGTGAAATGCTTTATTTTTCAGCAGCATTAACAACAACCTCTTAAAACCCTGCATCCTTCAAATTTCCTTCCTACTTGTTAACCTATCAGCAAGACAGTATTATGTTAGTAACTGTCTTAGTTTAGGGCAAATCTGGGAGGAAACCTCCTCAGGGGGTTCCCCCAGAAAAGCAGATCCAAGCCACCCCTCCCCCCAGCTGGTTCGGGAAACAGAGTTCCTTGGAGAAAAGTGGAAAAAACTATTTATTCAACAAACAAAACTCCCACAGGCACAAAGGATGAACAACACTACACAACAAAACCTCTCGCCGTTCTGAAGAGATGGCAAACCCAGAAAAAGTCTTTTCCGTGGGTGTGTCTCTGGTTTTTCTCTCAGTCTCTCTCTCTCCGAGGCTCGGGCCCGGCGTCCCGGCTGCAGCGCTGCTTGGGGGGAACCACCCCCTCTCCGGGTGATGGTCCTGGTGGCCCCGGATCGAACAACAGCAGAACAGTCCAAAAAAAAATCTTTGGTCTCAGCTAATTAAAAAAAAAATGAGCCAAAAAACAAAAGAGGGGGAAAAACTGAAGGAGAGCTCTCCGCTGTCTGTGCAGACAACTCTGAGTCCAGGAGCAGGAACGCTGAAGGTGTTATCTCTATGTTTTGAAAACAACTGCCTCAGATGTTCCACCGCTTGCTTCTCCTTCTACCCCCTTTGCTCTCAGATCTTGTCTTAAAGGTGCAAAACTTATTTCTGGGCTAAACAGACGAAATGGGGCTAAAAGCATCATACAGTCAGCCTAGGACAGTAACTAACATGAAATACTCCCATGAAAGTACTAAAATGTGAAAGACTGTGTTTTTTCTGATTCATCATATATTGTGTCACACATTATGTGTACCAGAATAATTCAATTTCTATTTGGAAACTAGGGGGTCAAGAAACGCTACACAGTTGGTTAATGCTATGTTATTAATTCCATCCTTGTGTTTTACAGACAGATACTCCTTATTCCCACTTGTGGTTATGTGTAATATTAAGACTTTATAGGGAAATGAATGTTGACCCATAAGTGCTTTTTAAAGAATTTCAAGATCACAACATGCTTCTATATTTTCTTGTGAGCTGATGTTATCCTCCCAGCTTTAGTCTACTTTGGCTAATTTGGACTTGAAAAGCACTGGGTGCATACCAATTATCTGCCTACAGCTACATTTCTACAGCTGAGCAGAGAGCCAACACCAGTGCACTTCCACAACCTGCCATGTTACCACGAATGATCATACCTGGTATTCAATATACATTTTGTCAGAATGCTAACAGGTCTCAGACACGGACATAATTTCCAACTAGGAGAGAAATAATTAAAATATCTCCATTTCTTAGCTAAGCCCATCTTTTTCACAGAAATCTTTTTTATCTCTAGGAAAAAGCTACAGCCATCAGCCTACTACTTTGAGGTTGTTCAATGAAGGCTGCTAAAAGTATTTTGCCTTACTACTTAACTACTGAAGCATATGATTTTAAAACTCAGTATAAAAAAATGAACTTTAAAATTATATACATGCAGATTTCTTAGGCCGCAAAATACATCTCGTCCAGTTGAGAAAGAAAGATAGATCTTAACAGCTGGGTTACAGGATGTGCCTAATGTTTCCTTCAGTGGTGCTTCCTTCTGATTGATGTATTTGCTAGAAAAGAAGCTTTTACAGAAGATATATTCATTTCTTGAATCTCAGTCCCTCAGATCGTGGGTGTTTCCTCTTGGAAATTAAGCTATTCTTGGTCCAGAAACAACTACTGGACAAAAAAAATGCACACAGAAGACAGGAAGTCTGTGTGTGTTTTATCTTCTCCAAGCAGGGCCACCCCAGTGCATGAGGCAGCACACAACATAAACTAGCACTCTATGTCAGACATCAACCCATAGTGAGATTTTGACTTCGGCTTCCTGAGCATGAATAAACTGATTGCTCTGTAATAAAGCTATTCTTTTATTAAGATATTTTACTGGTTTAGGGCCAACTGTCTTAAAAATACAATTCTCTCATTAGGTGAACAGAAGTTGTAGTAGCAGGAAATACAAAGTTTTATTCAGACTTTTATAAGGGAAAAAGTCTTGGCAATAACTACCAGGAACATTACTTTTAAATTT
Organism: Picathartes gymnocephalus; assembly: GCA_013390045.1. NCBI lineage: Eukaryota > Metazoa > Chordata > Aves > Passeriformes > Picathartidae > Picathartes > Picathartes gymnocephalus. Next base: position 14,503 of record WEKY01003343.1, on the reverse strand, counting down.
GATTTTGAAGTATTATTTATATAAAACTAGCAAAAGAACTCTGCAGAAAAATCTATCATGTAGAAAATATGCCCAAAAGAAAAATAATATTAAATAGGCTAGAACTTCGTAATATGCCTGTTCACACAAAATACACAGGTCAATCTGACCAGTGGAAAACCTACATTTTGAACAAATTTTCAGCTTCAACATTCCTGTTTGCCTAGTGTGATTGACACTGTGAAATCATGCTACAAACCACTTGCCTGTGAATTTTTTTTTAACCTTCCTCAGAGATAAGATGGTATCATGTCTGTGTGGAAAACAGACTCTCCTGGCACAGCTACAGACCTCCAATATCCCCATTCCATGAAGGAAAAAACCAATCAACCAAACCACCAAAAAAAGAGTGATGGCTTACAGTGAGGTAAAAATATAGCCTCGTATAAGTAGTGTTAGGATTAGCAGTAGTACTAGGATTAAAATAATTTAGTTGTACAAAGTATTTGCTGTCCCGACAACCTCCGTCTCCTTTGTATTTTCATTACAGTTTTCTGTACTTTGACAGCAGTTTGAAGTGTTACATACCTGTATATTTCAGGCAGTAAAATTTATTCCACTATGGTACACTCTCAATTTTCAACACTCTGAAATAATCAGACACCCCAACTGGAGATGTTTTTCAAAATTATGCCATATAATTTCTTCCCAAAATTGTTTTACTTCTCTCTGAATTTTTTTAAAAATAAATTTGGTCCTAAAGCTAGGACATTAAAATGACAAATATTCACTTTAAAATTTAACATGCAATATCTGCTTGATTTAATTTTTTCCTCTATCCATAGTGAGGTCTTTGGCTGACTAATGAAAGTAACTACTATTTTGCTATCTGAGTAGTAACGTATACCATGGCTCTTTCAACTCCATTTAATATATATAGCAATAGTCCTATTAGTATATTTATTTCATTTTATGTAAATTTACATCTGTCCTGCAGTTTATAAAACAAATATCAAATAGAGTTGTAATAAAGAGATGTGAAAGAGAACTCTTGTCTTCTGAGAAGAGTTGTTCTTTAAAAATACATAGCTTACTTTTAGCTGACTTTGGAAAAAAGCTTCTATACATCTTCAACTAATAGAAGCTATAAAAAACCTTTTGTAATATTGGAACCAGTTGAGAAACCACAAGTATTCAAATGCAGGAAATCATGATTTTATAACATTTTAATGTGATCTACTCTTGGGAAACAAAGTTAACCAAGCCCTATTTCTGTACAGGAAATATTCCACTGTACAGTTGTAATACATTGTGGTGAGGGGTACAGCTGCAATTTTTTCACCTGTAATGCCCCACTGGTATTGTGGCTTACTGAATTGCACCAAGATTGCCTTCCTGTCCGGAAAGCCCTCTAAGTACAAACAAGACTCTAAGTCCAGGTTTTATTTTCCCCTGGTATCAGAATATGGTAATTTAAGAGCCCTGAGAAATGCTTTTTAACCTTTCAGAAGAAATACGTAGCATTCTTTTATTAGAAACTATGTTCTTTGCCTTTTAAAAACAACATATGACCAACTTATCAATTTATCAGGCTAGCAGGTTCAGCGCAAATGCAGGTGCGTGGAGTAATGTAATCTGTCACAGATATTGGCTTTTTTCATTACGGAAAAATTACTCTAAACACACTAACAGCCTTTTTAAAGAAAGCACAGAATAGTGTTGGGCTATATCTGAGATTTCTGCAGGCATTAAACAGGAAAATTATGTACTGCTAAGTGTCAAACTTTTCTACTAATTGCCATTCATCTTGAGACTGAGTTTATGTGATGATCACTTGCCTTTTAATAGCAAAAGCAATAATATTTCTTTAATTTATTAGACCTTAATGTATTGTTGCATGTATTGAGAAATAAAAGTGTACAGATTTGAGATCTCACATTAAGGACTCACCTACATCTTGCAATTATTCTCTCTGATACAGGAACTATCTTCCACATTTCATTTAAGGTTTTTAATTTTCTAGGCTTCAGTATTTATTAATAATATAAGCTCTATGATTTTGTAATGTAGACACCTCCGGGATTAAGGTTAGCAGTCTATTAATATATAAAGTACCTTATGAATTTCAGTATATGAGCTATTTTGACCACATATTCTCACCACAGTAAAGCCTGACTCCTACAAGAAGTACCACAAAGTTAATGTACAGCCAGAAGAACTTGGGCTTGCAAAGTTTCATAAATCAGAGTCACAAAATCTGAAGAGTACAGAACACGAGGAGAGTGTAAATCTGTCATTAAGATAATCTGATGGTTTCGTCAGTCCTCTGGCACCCGGTAAAATTTTCACTGGCTCAGTAACCCCTATGGGTAAATTTCACTGTGATGCACAGGCAAATTATGCACAACTTCCATTAACATTCCCAACAAGTTACGCTTAACTCCCTGCAGACTGCACAGAAACTCTAGGACAAACGATACAGTCTCATCTTGATGCAGGGAACACTAAGATCACACAGCAAATAATTAAGATTATACACACACAAACCAGTAACAAAATAGTAAAGTTTGAGATAATCCTATTCCCAGGCAAGGAAGTTCACAAATAATATTTAAAGCTGGAATCCCCAAAGAGAACGGGCTCTGTTTCAACATCTGCTTAAGACTCCAACTTCTTTAGTCCCTATTTCCTTCCTTGCAAGAAAATGAAGACAATGCTTATAATTAATAGCCAGAGTCTTAACTCTGGAAAACATGTGCAAAACTCAGATCAGAAAATTAGCTCGCATGCAGATCTTCTGAAGTGTAAGTGGCTCAAGCTACAAGCAAACTTAGAGCCCTCTTACACAAACCAGCTGTTTATGTGATGACCTGCACCCATTTTGGTACTCAGGCATGAATGGAAACACTGCGTCTACTGCAGAGAAAGAGGTTCCCTACATTAGAATAAACGGCATTTTGGTATGCTCAGGTATGTTCAATAATGATTATTTCTTTTCAAGCTTGTTTGCAACGCTTCACACAGTTGAGAGATAAGAAAAACACTGTATAGAGTCTTTATACAGTAGTAGTGTGACTATTACAGTAATTTGAATAACATCCAAAGGTAGAATTAACAAGAAATGTAAGCTTTAAGAAGCAGACAAAGCACCAAATTTGCCTTGTGAGCAATTCACAACAGCCAGACAAATTATTTCTCCATCCATCTAAAAAGTCACATTATTTGAAGACAGTACTGAACTGCATGGCTGTAGATCCAATAATTTGCAAACCAACAGGTTTACCAAGAAACAGGGTTGAACTTTACTGCTTATTATCTAGCAACACCATGAACTTAAATCACTAACCTGTCACATACAAATCATCTGGATTTCCAAAATAGTTGTTGCTTTGGGAATATAAGAAATAAATCAAAAATTTGTGGTTTCCCAGAAAGCACTTTTCCCAGACTCTCAAATGCCCAGCTGAATATTCTAGCCCCAACAGGGAATGAAAAGTAAAAAGGAAACAGAGCTGGCCAAAAATGAGGTATTCTCTGTTAAAAGGAAAAATTAATGTCTTTGACATCGATCATAATTCTTTTCCTGTTGACTGTCATGTCAAATCCTTCCTGGAATAATGACTTACAGTAGGTCTAATGTCAGTCATTCTTAAGCTCATGCTTCCTTAAGCCACTGTTTAAACAGCCACGAAGTGTTAGAAAATGACTATTTATTGGCTGACAGTGTTGAAAAAAATCAGATTCCAGACTAGCAAGTTTGCAAATGCTTTATTTAAATAGCACATGTGTGTAAGGCAATGCAACAGACAATTTTTTGAATCCCTGCCTTTTGAAGTTGGAAATATTTTATGTTCTCCTAAAAGAGATTTCACCACCTTTGGAAACACTCTGTGTGAGTTTTACCACAGTGGTTTTATTTACGTAGTCTTTTCTTATTAAATCCCAGTTAAGCCTTTGCAAACTTAGAACTATACTCACTGCCCTAAAATATTCTTCAGTCGACCTTGAGATTTGGTTAATTTAATCACCACTTTTCTAAACTGTACTCTGTTTCTTAGGACACTATATAAAAAAGAAAGGCCAAAAAAGGAGACCTCAGCACATATTCATCTTTTCATCAGCTGTTATAATGCTGACTACACATGCATGCGATAGGAATCCTGGCAGGTACACAAGGGAAACATCCTCAAATACAAAAACCTGTCAGGGTTATAGTTCAGTAGATATTTTATTTTAACTTCATATGGAGAAATGAGCAAATGACGTAGTTTATCTTTCTTTAGTTTAACAGCTTGCATCTCCCACTGGATGACAATCCAGAAGAAAGAATTTTAAGTCTGTATAAGTGATGCATCTTAAATAAATCAGATAACTCATAATTTGGAGCCCTACACATTGTTTGATTACCTTGATTAGATAAATCTGTTTTTCTTCTGCTTTTAAATCCATGCCACTTGGGTAAATCCTCTTGTGACAATACATAGTTTTGTTTGAGATATGGGGCAGTGCCAGCAACATGCCTCATTGGAAAGGTAACTCTACAATAGAATGGCAATAAATGAGAATCTCTGTAAAAGGTTCAATTCACTAGATAAAATAGGCCTCCAGCTGTACAGGAGATAATTTGTGTGTCCTGTTCACCTGCCTGCACAGAAAAGCAGAATATTTCCCTGATGGCACATGAACTGTTTTCCTACCTTGGTGAGCCCCTCCTAAACTTTGCTCTCTCCCCTGCCAACCTAAACCTTTCAACCTTGTTCTTGGTAAAGATAAATGATATAAAAATATAACCCAGATTACATCAGAAAAGTATAACAACATCACAGGCAAAGATAAACATAAATCTGAGATTCCCAAGACTGCAGGAAGACACAGGAAGACTTTGGGGAAACTAGACACACAGTGCAAGTACAGTTCTAAGCCCCGCAGCACAGCTATTCAACAGAACTTTCTTTGAGGTTAAATATCTAAATGTAGCTAGCTTCATACCGTATCTGCACGATGTGAAAGTCACTACTGAATCAGTAACAGATTTTTTTCCCTGCTTTCCCTCCTTTGAATTTTAAAAATATCACAGAAACGAAGACTTGTCCTTTCTCAGATACAAACCTGACAGATCCAAGGAACTGTACAAGCATAGTTGAATTTAGCATCACTCAACAGTTCTGAAATACAGCCTTTTGTTATGATGTAGAATATATTTTTCAATTATTCTTTATGTTCTGGGACAGTGGAATTATCTGCATAATCATAAACTGTTGTCTGGAATTAGAAATTGCTCTTACTCCTCTCTTCCTAATGCCCTTCTTCCAAGGCAACCAGAACAATCAGGATGAAGGAAGTTGTCACAAATTCTCTTTCAACTGTCCTAGTAACCAGATCCAGCCAATGTCCTCATCATTTGAGTGATGAAGAGAGACACTATGAAGCCCTTACTCTGAAATTTAGACTGTCTAGTCCATTCTTGTTCCTAAAGATCCTCATGTATCTTCTACCACTCTGATATCTCTGCAGGAGACATTTCAACATACATTCTAAACCAAAATCTGCTTGAAGGCTATTACGATGCTTCAAAGTTCTTGGTGAAAGACATTTCATGGTCAGATTTCATAGGAATGAGAATCATCACTGCCCACAGATTTCAAATTTAACTGCCATGCAAAAAGGCCATCACAAAGCAAATAGAAGACGTTTGCCCAGTAATGATGAGCTGGTTGCCATGTAGAATATAGTTTAATGTTAAACTGGGAAACTGAGGCAAGCCTTAAGTATTCACATGTGAATACTTGCTGAGGCAAATTTATAAACACCTGCACAGTTTTTATTACAGAAAGTATCTGGACATGAGAGTGACCTAAATGTAGCAGTAACTAAATTTTTGAAGCAAGAACAGTAGTTTTTTTTCTCTCTGGTTTTGTGTACATACTTTCTTTAAGCACAGATTAAAATACGCTTTTGAAGTTGCTCGTCCACATATCTTTAACCACAAGAATTCCTCTTACCAGCAGTCTACTTGAATTATTTAAGTTTCATCTGTTATAATGGAAAAAGTCTCAGAGAGCATCCCTTTTTTTGGTTTATCAATATATCAATCTTCAATGTTTTAAAAATAATGAAATTGCTACTTCATCTTGCTTTTTACCTTTTGAATAAATTTTGTGAAAATTTTCCAAGTTTGGACTTCCCTCTAGTCCTAAGGTGTGCATATGATTCTCATATCAGTACCATTCTACACCTTTGAAAGTGTTTCCTCAAATACTAGTTATCTGAAACAATGGTAAATCACAGAGCCAAAGGACATTTGCAGTGTGTGAAAATGGGACAATATGGGCTTAAAGATTAAATAGAAAGTGTTTGCCATGTCTGTTAAACAGGAAGAACAACAAATTCAGATACTTTCAATTTCCCCAAAGAAATATAATCCTGATGCAATTTCTCGCAATCGGATCTAGGATTCTCACTTCCTTCAAACAATGAGATCAAAGTTCTATTTCAAATTGCTAAAGAAAACGCCATGTGCTATGCCATGGCGGACACATCAGTTCTTCCTGTTCCCTCCACAAATAAAAGCAACAATGTTTGGACTGTGAAAACAAAGTATTAGAAACTTGACCAGTGAAACTGTTTACCTTTGCAACAACAGAAAGTAAAGAACAAGAAAACAGCTCTTGGGGCAATTTAGAAATAGCAGCAAGGTAAGGTTCAACAGCAACAATATAGTTCATATCAACTTTTATAATCTGAAGCTGTTCTCTATCCTTTGGCTATACCAGATAACATGCACCTTCAGTATTTAGAAAAATTCTCTTTATGGCGAAGCTGTTGCAAGTTCCAGGAATTTGAATAATAGCTATAAAAACAGAGATTTCTAAAACCTACCCATGATTAAAACGTTATGCTAATAGTTTAACAAAGACAGAAAGCTAGATGAAATGTCATAGCAACTTACTCAGAAAGAAAGAATATGCAACTAGAAAACTTTGAATTCAAGACAAACTACAGAAGGGCACCTTTGACTGGCTATCTTTGTGAAGTAGAGGATAACACAGAGGGTAAAACAGCTGGGGACATTATGGGTCCTCCTTGCATCTGAACATATACACAATCCTGGGAAAGTTTTTAAAATATATTTTAATATAGCTTGATATTATTATTGTCTTTAAATTTAGATCGTTTTTTTCAAAAAAGCTGAAGTCTTTGGCCTGCAAATGTTTCTCTAATATTTCATTTCAAGAACTGAATAGAATAAATGTTGTTTTATCTTTTTCTCTTTGTATTTAATGAATTTTCCACATGCACTAAATCCACAGTATATTAATTAACGTGTATCCATACAGGGAAAAAGTGGAGCTGATGAAAGGCCACTTAAATTAGAATCTGAAGTTTGATAAGAGTATTTGGTAAATGCAATTTACCTGAAGAAATTAAAAATTGACTCTGTACTATTTATTCCACTCACATGCCTCTGTTAGATTAATAAAAAAAATGCACACTGTCCATGTTTAAAATGGCTGTTCATCATGTGTATAGGCCATTTCTGGAAAATATGATAAATCACCACCTAGAGCCACGCAACAATTACTGCCTTAATTAATGGCCTACAACTAAAATGTGGATCTTTTTGTAGGCATTTCTGCACATCATATGCCCAAAGCAGAGTTTTTGACTAGATGTCCTCTAACTTGGCTGATATCTTTATATTTTCTCTTGTGGTAGGAATCTGAAGAATTACATGAACACCAGTAGAAGCTGACAGAACCTGATCACTGGCAGCTGAGTGCTTCTCACTCTCCAAGACAAGCATAGTGAATTGGACCTTTTCTTCTCTAGACTGTCGTATGGAAGCACAAAGCAGGACATTTGTGCTACTCAAAGTCCAGCTGTGCATGACCACTTGAAGAAGAACTGATATTCCCCTTGGACAGGGTCATATTATTACACAATCACATACATAATGGTTCATGATGTCTGTTATCTATAATAGGAGTGTAATGTAATTATACCAAAACCTTGGTGTGCTGTGCTCCAAAAATACCAGCCTGAAAGAAAACAAAATGCTGGCATTCATAGCAACCTGATAGGGTCATCAAGACAGCCTACAATAACACAATTTTGATCTTTGATTCAAACCTCATGCCAAGTGGAGTTGATTTTTTCCATTTAATTTTAATTTTCACGTAACTGAAAGGAGCTGACATTTGGCTGTGTACAGGGCAAAGAAATTGGCAGGACACTTACATGATCTCACCAACAGTATGTGCACAGTAATAACATTATACCATTTATCTGAGGAAGATTATCCTACTTATTCATAACTCAAAGCATATTGGTGAATAATTCAATTTTAAAAGCAATTTTTAACATCATAGCAAAAATGAAACATAATTCAACAGTTTTGAACAAATAGGAAGAACTGGGAAATATTTATTTCCCTTGAATCACAACACTATTCTGATTAACAACCAGATTGAAATTAAAAAAAAATAATGACAGGTCCAATTTGTAATACAAAAGAGAAACTGAGATTACCAGAATTAAATTGAGCTAAAATCAAAATATGTATGCAAGGAAGAAGTGAATTTATAAAGAATTACACTAGACAGGAGAAAATGTAATGACCTGATTACATATGTTAGAAAGCAAAAATTCCAGCACATTAAGGATCAGTGTAATTGTGAGGTATGGTCTATTTTTGGGGCATGGAGACTGAGGCACTCAGCCCTCCTTCAAAGGGAAGTTCCGTGATCTCACACAATCAAACTGCACCATCCATTTCAACCCTCTCAAGGTAAAATGAGAGAAAACAGACCCTTTCCCTCTACCCTGTGGATCTTTCTAGAAGCAGCACAGCCATCTGCCATCACAGAAACGGGAGAACAGCCAGATTGGAGATTTTACTTCAGTGATTCCACTAGATCTTCAGACCAGGTCTTTCCTCACATGTTTCAGTTTCAAACCAAATGAAGTCTTTAATCAAAGACTGATGGATGAAAGCATAAAAAGTCAAAATAAAAACTGTTTGCTCGCAAACTAAAACTGATAAACTTGGCTGTAGCTTATTATGCAACATAAAAACTTTAGAGGCAAGTGGGTAAAAGGTTTATACAAGTAGTTTTGAAACTAAAGATATGCTCAAGCTGTGGAATGTACCTCATATTGGTTTTATGGAGCTCCTGACATTTGTTTTGTGCTCGCTTTTAATAAATCTGAGTTTGAAAACCTTCACTTTACAGCAGTAACATTTTCATTTGTTACTGAAAGTAGAAAACTCATTACCCACCTGAAGAACATCTCCAAGGTCAGCAGTGCTAATATCTGGATCTTCAGTGGTATTAAAAGGAACAGGGTTAATTCTTACAAGAGTGAGCACTCTGGGTTCTGGATATCTCCACAGCATCATTCCTGGACTATCCTCAGTTTCATTGTAAAACACAACTTCATAGGCGCTGGGCAGCTTTTGTGCTTCTGTCAAATGAAAGAAAGTTATATTCGGTTATACAATTTTTAGAAAGAAACATGCTGGTTTATGAAACCAAAGTGATTAAAAATAAATCCCTCAGGATCAAAAGGAGAGAAAATAAAAAAGCAAATTCCCTGACTTTTAAAACATTACAGCTTAATGGAAAGAAATCAAAAAAGTCTTCTAAAGAATTTTTTTTAAATTCTAGCAGATGTCTTTTCAAGTGCTTTTCCAAAAAACATAAATTTATTAATTGTAAGAGGTGAGTAATGTCTAATAGGTTATTACTGTTTTTACTCTACAATCTAGGAAAAAAAAAAGGAAAAATGAGAGCCAAAATTATATCCTTCTTACCTGCATCTTGTATATACTGGAATAGGCCTGTTCTCAGATCATCTGAGGTATGCTCAGTTTTTGAGGCCTGATTCCTTTCCACAGAAAAACAAGTGGGTTCAGGTATCAATGTCTCTACACTGCCCTTTTTAGTCAGGTACTCCCACAGAAGCTCCTGGAGAAGAACTAAACAGTTCAAATGCTCTTGACC
>WEKY01003304.1:26858-169877 GCA_013390045.1 Picathartes gymnocephalus | reverse complement strand
AAAATACTGTTGAGTGCAGTAACAGATTCATGAAGCTTATTTTCAAAACAAATATTCTGTAGTTCACAGAAAGGTAAAAAGTAGTGAGTGAAGCAGGAATGTGTACAGCAAAATAGCCTTAGGTGCAATGATACCCACTTAAAAAAAAAAGGAAAAAGAAAATAAGTACTGTATAAAATACTAAGATATGGTGAAAAATTAGAGCAGATGTAGACTTGCAATGAAGGGTTAGGGTAAGCTGTTTAGTAACCAATTAACAAAATTCGTGTAATGAAGCTTACTGCTAAAAATGCAAGAATATTTCCCTTGTGTTGATTCCCACATAAGAGGAAGCTTTGGTGAATCTGAAGGTTATTTCAGTCATAGCATATCAGAGCAGGACAAATTTCAGCACCTCTTCTGCACAGATCTTGAGAGAGAACACAGGTCCTTAAAGGTCTAACATTATCTGTTAAATACTTCTTTGGCTTTCATAAACTTTGTCTTAGTATAAGATATTATTATTCTGTAATTCCTGTACCAAGTAAAATACCATTTTCATTTATATAGGGTAGATGAGAGGACTTATCTCCAGTTTGGTTAAACTGAAAAATTGAACAGAAATTCGGGTAGTAAGTGGTATCCCCCAGCAAACTAGATTTGGGATTCCTTGTTTGAATGCTATTCCAATATCCTATGGACATACTGTGTCCGTATTACATGAACAATATTATCCCTGTTCATTACTTATTGATCAGAGATAATAAAACTCCCTGGATCCAGGTCTGATTTCAGCTGTAATCCTATAAATCTAATGGAAAAGCAAAGCTGATAACTTTTCCTCTGTAGGAATGGGTGAATCCAGACTGAACACCTTCCAGCCATTCCTAATCCAAATAATGAACAAATGACCATGTTAACATATCAGTATCAGAGTACACACAGTGAGACAAGGTACTGACAGAAATGCTGATGAAAAATAACCCTTCTCTATTCTGAGGAGAGCAAATAGCAGAATCAGCTCTAAGGCTTGCTTTGGTAGCTGCTCTGGAGTTGGTGGCCGTATGTAGATTGACAGTTGCTGAGAATCTGGGATAGAGATTCTCTCCAGTACACAGTAATTTGGGACTGGACCTTACAAACCAAGACAGCCATGGAAATCATGCCTCTTTGGAAAGCAAAGTTTTCAGTGCTTCTGCTTCTACTGCTCTACTGTGTTCTCAGCTACTGTCATAACTGCTTTTCGTCTATGCCAAAGGTTGGACAAACTTTGCAAATGCATGGAAAAGTTTTCATTACAAAATCCAGGGAACATCAGAGAAAGGTCCTGGAAAAGGAGAATTTTCAAGCTCCATGGCACATCATAACTGGTGAAATGAAGCAGTCAGCCATGCTATCAGCAGCTCTGGACTAAGATTTTAGGTTGTAGATCAAGACCAAGCTGATAACTTGTTTAAGCCATCATACAAATTCATAGCCTAGAATAACCAAAACCTACAATTATTCCTAATGCTAAACATACAAATTAATGGTAAGGGCTGGGAATATGTCGAGGCCTCTACAATACTTCCTACATTTGCTGTCTTCCTTATGTGGAGTTTCTCTTTGTAAATATATGAACAGGTGTTAAGATGAACCAGTAAAGAGGTTACAAGAATATTAATTGCTGCTTTGAAGTGTTATCTTTAGGGAAAGTAAATTAAAACATAAACAAAGCAAGTAATAAGTATGCTCCTGAGGCAACAGATAAGACTTGCTTAAAGAAGTTTCAACACCAAATGACCCAGCATTTTACTGCCACTGAGGGAGCAGAAAAGCTGTCCTCTATCACAAGAGACCATTCCTGAAGTCAGGGAGGTATTTAAAGTGAATACCAATTTCTTGTTGTTCTGAAGTGGGAAGTTCAGAGCTTTTACACCAGTTCTTCACCAGAGGACTATCTTTTAATTAGCTAAATCTGCACATGTCTGGCTAAATGGATGCTCTAGCTGTTTTGTACAGTGTATCTGGAGGCCTGGCACACTCTTTGTGTGGTAAACTTGTCCATCTGGGTATCTGAGAGTTTTTTTACCTGAGTAAACTCCTAGGATGCATGGTTGCAACTCTGTCCCACCTGGGATAGCACTTGCAACCTTGAAGTTTACACGACAGGTGAATGAAATCTGGATAAAGGCAAAAAAATAATCTTTCTTTGGCAAGAACAATTTTGCCATGAAATTCAATGGTACAGAAAAGGTTTTTATCCAGTATATGTAAATCTGACTCTTTGCTCTTGATCACAGGGCTGTCTTGATCTTAGTTGTATGGCATGACCCATTCGGAATCAAAGTGCTTTTGCGTGTCAGTTATTGTGATGAATTCCCAAGATATATTCCAAGGTCTGGATTGCTTGCTAGGTTTGGTCCTGTTCAGTCATTTTTGTTTCAGTTCTTGGTTTTGACATTTCGTGTTAATAAATGGTGTTTGTGAGACAGTGGGCATTAATATCTGAGTGGTAGGAGCTTTACTGACCCTGACATTTGATGAAGAGCTCATCTACCTACATAAATCAGCTTGGTTACTGGAAGACTTTGTGATGTGTTTATTTCTGAACAATAACATAAGCCAAACAGATACATCAGTAAAGGGAAAGAAAGAACATATCAACAGGAGTCTGAATGGAGAACAAATACTGATGAGAACGAAACCTTATCTCAGGATGCAGGAGTTGGCATTCCCTGCTGCCAACAGCTTTCACAAGCCAAAGAAGAGAGAGAAATGTTTTATAAAAATTATAAAGAAGTTGAGAGACCCCCTTAGATAACTATCCACCTACATGTAGCTGTCCCTGAAAAACCAAACAGCAGGAATAAAATCCAATAAATGCTTATTTTTCAGTACAGCCAAATGTCAGCTGTGGGGCTTCAGCAAAATGAGCAAGCTCTGTCCTGAGTAAATATATATATTAATAGCTTGGAGCTGCACTGTCAAAGAAAAACAGTTGAACAGTGGAACAACAAAACAAAGAAGCTCTGAGGCCTTCCACTGCCTACAGCAATATGCAGTTCAAGATGAATACTCTGCTCATTTCCATTCTAAACTGAACTCTATCTTCAATGCCATCAATATTATCAGTGTCATTACTGCAACTGCAGCATGAGTTTAATGCAATAGCTATTAATTAGACCATTTTGCCCTCCTCCAACAACAACCCTAGTGCATCAGTTCCTAATGGAGTTTATCTTATTGTATTTTGATTTTGCTCAGAGCAGCCTTTCAGAATTGTAAGTTGCTATACGGTAATTCAAAGTACAGCAAAGGTTATAGAATACCCTTCATACTTTACCAGCTCATCTGCTTCACAACATTACACACCAGGAGCATAAACAGCCAACTCAGTAATGAAGAATGCTGACATAAAAAATAGTACCCTACAATCACACACTCCACCTCTTCACACTCCTGTCTTGGTGGTCAGCAAGGTGAACAAAATTGGGAATGTCAAAGAGAGAGTCAAAACTTCACTTTTGAAGGCAAGAACTACTCATCCTTAAAACATCATCAGCTGTTCCATTTGTTTTGCACCACAGTGGTTCTCCTGTATAGCTTCAATACTTCTGGATTAGTGTAAATCTCATAGTTTCTTTTGTCAGCCTATATTTAGCATGTTAACTAACTTGCTGGTTAGAATCTTTCCACTGGTAGATGAAACAGCAGTAAGTTAATTTGCATTGTGGGAGCACAGGTTGCTGCATCATCACTGCACAGGGAGTGATGCACATCTGCCTGTACTGACATCGCTGGGCTCCTGCCTCCTTTAGTTATTGAGTAGAGATAGGACATGGAATACTTGCCTTTTCTTATCTAGCTCTGTCTCCTCTGGTGCTTTGTGTTTTCACAGTCCCCATCATCAACAGAGCTCAGCTGCTCAGCTTCAGCAAAATGAAAAAGGAAAAACTCAGGGTATCTTCTGAAAACCCAGCTCCTTCAGTCAGTTGCAGAAATTAGCACAAAATGTTCTAAAGATTTCCTAACATTCCTACCAACAGTCAGCTCCCTTTCCTAACCTGTGGAGATGACAGTTGTTTCCCACCAATTCATGAAAATGTAAACTGTTATTTGCCTAAAATTTTGGAAGAGAACAGTGGGTTTTATTGATCATTGCTATTGTAATCCTTGGAGCTATCGTGAGTGATTTTCTGCTTTCTCTCGCAAACAAATTATCTAAAGTTTAAGAGCTAACCTATCAACCGAGGAAGTTTTGATATCTATACTCACATATGTATACATAGATAGATATACACACATACGTTAGTGTGTATGTTAGAATCATCTGTTCCATGAAATTGCTATTTCCAGACTTTGGATTGGGGTATATTTTGAAGGAAAGCACATTCTGGTCAAATTTCATTTCAGTAATTAGTGAGATGAATGGGCTTGTTTTTTGTTGTTTTTGTGTTTGTTTTTGGTTTTTTTTTTTAATGGAAAAGAAACTGAAATGGAACTTAATTTTTTGAAGCCACAAAATACTTTTACTCTTATTTGGTTCCAGTTTCTGCTTTTCAGGTTTATCATAACCTGTAAGCCAACATGCAAGTACATTGCAGGCATCTGATCCAGCAGCTTCTATGCAAGCAAACCCCCCACTGACTCCTGCTGACTAAAGGGAAGCATCTTATTGCTAGTCATGATGAGTTTGAGTTCCTACAAGTGTGAAACTTTAGGTCCAAATGTGCTGAGAGGCTTAAAAATATCCATGAACAGAACTATAGATAATCAGTGTTGCTGAAATGTCAGAGAAGTTACTTAAAAGTGTCATGATGCAGTTTCCTTATCACTGAAGAAATGCCTGAAAGGAAAGAGAATTACAGGGGCTTCCATAATCTTTTTATAAAATCCTTATGGCTTCATCCCTTTAGAACACTTGATACGGCTCCTGGAGTGGAACAGGAATGAAGTGAACAGGTGGGATACTTAGTCCTGAAATCTTTGATTTTGAGATTCACTGCAAGTTCTGCCTGAGTGATTTATGAGGTAGATGTAAGGAAGTAGGCTTGAGGATTTAGCCCTATATATCTCTCTAGTTTGGACTTACAATTATTTAAAACTCCATTATTGTTTTAGTAAAGCTATTTAGGAATTTTCTGAAAACGCTGTCTCTCTTGATTCTTAATGTCTACAGGATATTTCTTATGATAAATATTAATAATTTTCAAGGACATGGATGAATGCATTTTTATAATTATCAAAACCCAGACATACTGGTTTAGTGTTTAAAATTAATTATAGTATGGAAACCAGCATTCCATAAGGGAATTATATTAACTCATCAGAATTAGTTCATTTTGCCTTTCAATTTACATTTGTTGAATTTTATTTACTGATTTTGTATTTAACTTCTGAGCACTTACTGAAATCTCTATTTTTGTAACTAGAGGGCCTTATTCCTAAATGTTTGACTTGATGTGTATTTAATTCAGATCACCATGTATTTGAACCTGTAACAAGTACATAAATACAAATAACTTCAGAAGAGAGTAAGAGTAACTAATTTTCAAAAAGTGCCTTCGGTTGCAACATTTTTTATGGCATGCGAATGGAAGATTAGTGTTTAAGCATTTTAGATTGGTTTTCCTTCAGAATACCTCAGTTAACCATGTTACTGAAAAGCAAAGGTGAGCAAGAACAAATTGCAGTTCTACAATGCTGATTTCAGGGCCCATTAAATGTCCCGTCACCTCACCTGGCTCTCCTGTGTACTACAATAAGGATTACACTCCACCCAAGAAATATTTCATTGGCCTTGCAGTGTTACCAACAATCTTTTCCATAGTGGGAATGATGATCTGACTACACTTAATTGCAGGATCCTCTGATAAATGGGAACCAGCTGTTTAGTGAGTTTCATCAGGCACCTCTCAGCATTTCACCTGGACTTTGCAGATTTCCCTGTTGCCATAGGGACTAATTCTACCTTCCCAAATCTGTAGCACTGAGTCTGGTGAGGGGATTACAGGTTATGGCTCTAAGTGAGCTGGCAGTGGAAGGACCTCTGCCAACACCTGTCTGCAAGAATTTCCAAGTTCATCTGGTGCATGAGAGAACAGCAACAGCAGCTAGGGATGGGAAAGATTCAGGTGAGAGTTGATGTGCACTGGAAAGTACCTGTGGGGTAGGATGTTCTCTCAGCATTATTGATGCAGGAAAGCAGTACCAAAAAGTCTGAAGTATCATAGAAGAGGGTTCTTATATTTAATGTGGGGAAGCAGGAAGGCAAGGAATGGAGGAAGGACCTGGACTGCAGTTGCTCACATGATGCCTAGTTTGACAGAAGGTATTTTCTTTCTGTCTGTAGAGCCAAAGGCTTTTTCATTCTAATGCTGCTGATATACTTCTGGCTCATTCAGAACACTGCAGAAATGTAATAAAGAAATTTTCTAGCCTTTTGATAATTCACAAGGATTTGTCCTTTATCTTTATGGTGATATGTCTTACTGCAAGGGGAGGAGCCACTTTTCCTTACATCCCCCCAGTGACCACAGCATGGGAGAACAGTCCATAATGCTTCTGAAGAATTTTTCCTTCATAAAGTCATGTGAAAAGCCAAATCTGAAATAAAGTATTTTTTCATTTGAAGCTCCACTGTACCCCATGCAGGCCATTGTGAATGTCCTCAGACTTGTGAGTTTTCAGTTTCACTGTTCATGAGGGACTCAGAGCAGTTCCACAGTTATGACTTCAGATCCAAAATTTTTAGCTGACTCCTAATCTACTGCGTATTTTGGAAGTAGTTTAGAAACTGTAGTTCCCTGCAGACTCTGTTTTAGTGTCTCCAAAGGGTTACTAACGTATAACAAAATGGGACGCCATTTTAAGGGCAATTCTGCAAATACAAGCTCTCAACTCTAACACATTCTACTTTAGAGTCTCCACCCAATCTCCCCAGTCTTTTGAAGACTGGTTTGCTTCTATTAGCAAAAATAGCACTGAAAGTGGGCACCCTTGACTAGTCTCCCTCGAAAGTCAAAATTGAGGTAGTATTTTGACATTAGTATGCATCCTTGCTCAGAACAGTGTAACTGATGCAATACATTTACAGCAAATTTTAAAATTTCCATCATAGTAAAGAGAAACTGTCATTCAATCCAGTGAAGTGCTTTCTCAGCGTCAAAAGATGCTATTACACCAGGACTGGCATCATTTTTCATCTTAAAGGGGATATTAAACAAGCACAGCAAATTCGTGCAGGTGAGCCCACTGTACTAAACATAAAATCATGCATTGTTCAGGATGAATTATTTTAATGCTTATACTTTGAGTCAATTGGTCAATAACTTTGCCAATTTGTTAATACCTACATTTAGGAATAAAATGGATCTATATAACCTATATTGGTATATGTTTCAGTCTGTTTCAATGTTTCCAGAATCAGCACCCTGCAGTCTAGGAAGTATCTGCTGGTCAGCACCTGGTTTGCATAATGTAGTGTTACAAAGATGAAAAAAACAGCCAACATCAGCTGGCAAAAAAAAAAAGTTCCCCTTTTAAAATGTGAAGGCTAACCTTGTCTAATGATTACAAGATTTATGAACAATTCAATAGCAATAGACTATAAAAGTGATAGGTCAGGCCACGTGTACACAAAGACTAAGCAGCTTTGGGTGACATAAAAGATAAGGCAAAGATCCAGCTTAGATACAGACCTGTATTTTCAAGACAGCCCAGCATGCTGAGCAGTAACATCTTTATACAGAAATACTTAGGTTTGAGTTTAGGAACATATTTTAATCACACAGATTTGAATAAATAACGTCCCTTTTCATGGATCTTGAGCTACAGGCAGAGGAAAGCAAAGATGTTATTTCCCTTTACACCACTTCTTTATTAAGATTCAGAAAAGATATTTCACTTATATTAGGTATGATCAGGGAGCATCCATTGCATACCATGCTTTCTGTGTACCATCTTCAATATCTACTAAATTCTGATTAGCTGACTTGAAATGTCAGCAGCCATGGGCAGTTTTAGACTCCAAAGATTTCTTTTTTGTTTGTGTGAGTGAAACTGTGCAGATGAGACTTCATCTTTTCATAATGTTTTGATTGACTTCTTGGCTGTCTGTGATGCTAAGACATTGTTTATCTCTGACACACCCTTCAAAGCGCTTCCTATCCTGCACTGTTTCTGTATTTGCTGCACATATTCTTTCTGCCCTCCTCTAATCCCTTCTCCTTCCTCTCTTACCCTTCAAATATGTAAAGCTGTGAAGAGAGCAGTCTTTCTTCTGCTTGTTAGTTAATAATATCCAGACTATGAAACTAAAACTTACAGTACTGCATTTCTAATTAATCAGAAAGACATGCTGTAATAATATAGCTACAGACAAGGAGCTCTGCTAGCAATCACTCAGTGCTCTATTTAAAAGCAGCTTGCCAAGCAGACCAATCATTAGCCAATTACATCATGGAGCTCTGTATGGAATGGATTTGGTACATATGTGGTAGAGCAGATGGTGGCGAAGAGTAGCCAGGGAGGACCTAGTCCAGCTGCTCAGTGGCTGGACGAAAGAAAGTTAAAAAAAAAAAAAGAAAAAGAAAAGAGTGCCAGTGGTTTGTTGAAGATGAGGATGGGGGGATTTGAGAATGGTTTCTGTTAGGTCTTAGTTGTAGGTGTAATGTGTTGGAACAATCAGTACAACTAATTTGAAAGCACTGCAGTGATCATGGCTCCTGGACGTTTCTGGTTCAGGTCTGCATGGTTTCTTGTAGATCCTTGTGCCTTGGTGTCTAGAGAGGTGATACAAAGCAAAAAGAGCTGAGGAAAGGAAACTGCAAACCAGAGTTGGACCATATGCCTAAAACATTTGTTAATAGAGGCTGGCTCACTTTCTCATGAAATGAGCCTGTGCATAGCTCATCTTTGTCTTCTGGTGAGATTAAAGAAAACAGTTTTTTTCCAATGTGCATTAGTCTCCCATGTGTCTCATCAGGTTTGATAACTGCTAAGGGTAATTAAGGAAAGACTGTGAGGTTTCATAACTTATGGTAGCTAGAAATGTGCAGAATCAGAGTCAAGTAATGCTCTAAGCCAGCATTTGTATGAGGTACTTCCCACCCAATTCTGTTTGAAACCTCTTTCAAGCTGAGATGGGAGATGCTGCTATTGCAGCAATCCTTAGGTGAGGCTGAAAAATACGAATTCTTGGGTTTGAAAAGTCAAGAAGGTTCAGATTTCCAAAATAGCCATCTAATTTTCAGTGCCCAGCTTTAGGCTTTATGGGTTTCAATACCTGAGGTGCCGAATATTCATAGCTATAAGGTGACAGCTTGGAGTTGAGTGAGCAACATTGCTTATCTTCACTACACAACAGTTTTCTGGAAATAGGGATAAAGCCACATAGATTTTGTGAGGACTAGTTAGTGTGCAGACAATCCTTGAATATGAATAGTGCTTAGGAAAAAAAAAATTGAGGATCCAAAGAAATTTACAAAGTCAGTTTGATTAAAATGATTGAGCCATCTATACAAACAACACTGGTACATAATTCCTTCCCTCCTCACTTAGGAAGAAACCCCATCCATGTTTTCTTACCAGCAGGATATTAAAATATATACCAAAAAAAAATCTCCAAAAGCAGTGACTGAACAAACATAGAGCAACTATTACATTATTTCATACTAATACATCCTGCCCATTTATTCACTTCTCTGCTAAGCTTTAGTTCTTCTTTACTGTTTGCAAGTTCTTGAACCACATCCCACAGTCCTTCAACCCAGCAGACTGCTCATGAGTTGGAGCTGACATGCAGATGGACCCGAGCTCCTCTGCACAGGCTCCAGCCTGGCTGATGTGAGCCAGCTTTATCCCGGAAGGCTTTAGTCACAGTGATGTGGTTCTGTGCCTGAGTTAATGTGCCAGAATAGACGTGCTTTCAGATTCCAAGCTCTGTGTTTTCCAGACTGATATTGCTTAGAAGCAGAGAAACTCTCATTTATCAATGGACAGAAACTGAACCCGCCAAAGTGGAGGAACCATTGCTGGAGAGTGACTCAGGATTGTGACAGAGATGAAGCGGTAGGAGACTGAGCAGAGGAATTTCATACAATGAGCAAGAACAGCTTGTGTCACGTTACCACCTGTTCCTTTGACATATGAATTTATGGTCTAAACCATAAATGGCCTAAGGCCTCATTTATTTGAAGTCAGGACAGAAACAGCACATGCTCTACAGAGCTTAGCTTCACGTTTCAAGTACCAAGCACATGCAAAACTGAAAAGGCCGCACAGAATTTGGGGGCTTTTGGTAATAAATAAAATTAGATACCCTGCAAAACTATTGTAAAGGAAAAGACGTCAAATTAATCCTTTCTAAACTAAAATAAATCATAAACTAAAAGGAAAAATAAATAAATAATTATGAGTGTTTGAGGCCAAGTGCAATTCCCACCGAGGAAATAATCAGATGGCAGTAAAAATACTGTGGCAAAACTCCAGTTAGTATGTTCCTGGTCCTGTAGTTTATGGGAGAGAACAGACATATAATCATCTCCTTGAATAAAATATATACTATGACTGGGAAAAGTACAGGAATTTTTAAAGTTCTGTCACTTGAATAAAAACCATGAGGCAGGTGGGGATGACAAAGGCTAGGGAATGTGATAACATATTAACAGCAATTCAAAGAAAGAAGGGTACAGCTGCTGCAGGAAATGTTGGATCCAGCTCTGTAGCTGAGCTGAACTTGGTCCTCTGCCTTGAAGTGTTAGAAAGAAAAATGTGTATGTAGCCATGGATTTGCTCTAATCCATGATTTGAGGGTGCCAGTAGACACTCAAGATATCTATCCTGTATGGAACAGAGAAGACTTGTTTTCTGTATTTGTTTAAGAGTGAAAAATATCAATAATATGGCAGAAGTGTTTAAACAAGGACACAACACATCATAAAGGAAAACAATCCATCTGTTTCAGCAGCTGCTTTGAAGCATCCAGTCAGGTATCTATTGCAGCAAAGAAACTTTACCACTGGTTCAGGCTAGTTCCTACAATATTCATTTATCCTGGCTAAAAGAGTTGCCTAGGATCGTTTGCAGGACCTGATTTGGACACAGGAAATAATTTTATGGTCGCTCTGTACTCTCTGTAGGTTCAGATTCCATGTCCAATTGCAGTTAATCAAGTAAGCTACATAAACATGGTCACTGTCTCCATACCTTTCAAAGGTCTGCACCCTGACCTGAGATCTCTGGTGTCTGGTAGCAGAAGTCTGTCCCCATCTAGCCCTGCAAATGGCCAGAACCAACAGTGTCATAACTGGCAGCTCAGCTGAATGCAGAGGTCCTACTTCAATCTCTGTCAACTTCCTTGGGAAACAAAAGTACTCGGGACCTCTCAGCAGTAAGGTCAGCCCTCGAGGACTTCACTTATGTATCTGTCTCTGGAGTGTGCTGGGTAAATGGACGACATTTGTACATTACAAAGGTGGCCACTACATAATTTGAGGAGCAGACACAACTCAAGCATGAAACTGCTGAGCTATGACAGAAGTCACTGACAGCTACTCTCACACTGTACATTGACTTAATGCTCTGAATTAGCACATATCTAAACATGTAAATAAGAACAGTAGCTATTACCAACATAAGATCTGTGTAGCTTGGTCACTGAAGGACTTTACTTGATTCTATGACTGTGCCTTTTCAGTTGCATGTTAGTGGATCCCCTTGTTGCCACAGTTGTTCAGCCTGTCATCATAAGCAATGTTTGAGTTAGAAATAGCAGGAGAGTTTTCTATTGACTTTCTAATAATGCATAAAGAACTGCAAACCAATCCATAATGAGCACTTATCCTTCTTTGCTTCCTTTTTTGCTCTAATGCTTCATGTCTGATATTTGCTTGGTAAGTTTTTTTTTAAAGTTTAGAAATTCTGTTTCATTTAACGCTTTGACTTCCTGTTGGTGTAGTTTTTCTCTCCAAAGGAACAAACATATGTAGATTGAAAACTAAGCCATTCAGGATCCTCTTGATATCTCCTACATTACAGCAAATATACTACAGCAAATATATATATTTATCCAATCTCTCATCAAATTGCAGTAATTATGTCCTCATTTGCTTCAGTCGACATGTTAAATTTGTGCTCTGTTTATACACAGGATATATGCCTTCCTTCTCTTGTTTTGGTAGTGAAAGGTAAAACAAAAGGCCATGAGGAAGTTCCTGGTCAAGCCTGTTTGGCTTCCACAAGTAGTACTGGGTAAACCCCATCTCGAATCTCTTGTGCTAATTTCTTAATCTTCAAAGGTTCTGACTTTAGGTGAGGAATTTTGAGTGCACTGTATATTCCAGGACATGTGTTGTTTAACTTCTCCAAAAAAGCTATTAGACTGAAGAACAGTGTTTCATGTGTGGTTTTAAAGCAGATGAGTCAGTTCAGTTGAGCTACACATTGTTTCTGAAACAAGTAATACCTTTATTTAGATTGGGGAGAAGACTAAGAAACAAGAAGGAAAAAACCAGCAGATTCAGCAGATCTTATCTCACTATTTCCCCCTCCTATTTTCATTTGCACTGCTATTTCCATGCAATATTTCATTTCTTTATGCATCTATCACTGTTTCCTTCTGTCAGAAGTTCAAAGGCAGCCTGCTTTCATAAAGGAGAAACAGTATTGACTGATCTATAATATTGTTTCTACCTTTTTTGACCAATCCTCAATGCATATTTCCAGTTTTGAGAAGCATTTCATGACTCACTGGGCAGTTTGAAAAATCTATATTGTAGGGTCATTACTTTGCTGGCTGCTGAATGTTTTTCATTGGTTGTGTTGCAAGGCAAAAATGCAGCCCTTTTTCTCAGGAAAAAGAGGTTAAAATTTAATATATACATAAATAATGAAACAACACATGGAAGTGATATCAGTGTGATATATTTCATTTCCTATATACCTTTGACTGCCCTGCTGTCCATTAATCCACACAAACTTCCATCATATTCCAACCTCCTTAGCACCTTTAGTCTCACTTTTCTAGGTAGTCAGTCAAAAAAAGCTTGCTTCTTTCCTCTGAAATGTGGCACTCCCGGCCATCCTCCCAAATGTCACTGGCTGCAGGCCCAGGACAAGCAACCGTCTGTTCTACACTAGTGATCATGGTTTAAGCTCAAACTTCATGAGGCTGCAGAAGTGGGACCTTTATACTTCCAAGAGAGCTCCTTGCCCCAGCAAGCAGGGAGGGATAAAATGGCTCTAGGAGTTTCTTTCAGTGGGGCCATGAGGCCCAGCTCCTGAGGAGACAGATCCAGGGCTTCACAGACCACAGAATAAAATGGAAATGAAAAAATGATGCAACTTACCAGAAGTCACTTTTAGATGAATTTTAAATTTTTACCAAATATTTTCTCATGTTTACCCACCTATCGAATCATAGTAACTCAGATTCTGCATTTCAAAGACATAAGGATATCAAAGTGGTCCCAACACAGTCAACCTCTCCCCTCCAATGTATTCTAAGCACTTCTATCACCAATATTTTTCTGAAAAACACCTTCATACACATAATGTGATGGGAATGTATTTAAGTGCCTTCAGCACTCCTGCAGAGTGACATGCAGAACTCACCTAGAGTTTAACTACTTTCTTCACACCGGATCCCTTTTCTTCTCACTCTTTTGTGAAGGGTAGTAGATAAACAAAAACTTCCGTTCTCTTATTCTCTTTAAAATTAGGCACAGATCTAAATCGGTTCTCTAAAATATTACCTTTTTTTTTTTTTTTTTCCAGCAAAGGACCCACACTGCCATCAATGAGTCACAAAATAATTAAACATTTAAGACTGTCTGGGCTTTTGTTCTGACAAACAAGGCTGAAGGGTAGCTGCAGCTTCCAGTTTAGAGGTATTCTGTGTACTGGCTGTATGTGTAAACACCCTGCCTCTGGTCATGGTGGAAGGGAGACAGGGACAACAAGGTCACACAGGTGGTAGACAGTGCACTTAGGGAAAACAACATCTGGATCATCAACAGAAACACCAACCATTGTCCTTATCCCAAATTCCACTGAATATTTTGGCTACCAGTTGCTGAGGTGTGCTGGCATAGAGGCTCCTCCACTCGACTACTCATTCCAGGCCAACCATCATGTGGAAAGAATGTTTATAACTGTTCATTATATTAAGGTGTAAATTATGGTATATAATCTCTTTATCAACTTCATGAGAAATCAGCCATAACTTGAAAGGGTTATTTTATATCTATCTAAGGAAATCTCTGAAAAACGAACTGGGCTAAAATGCATTATAAAAAGGTAGTTATTTCATACATCCAGACAATCAGGGGAAGTTGCTGTCTGAACAGTTTTATTTAGGAATCAGTGAAAGAGCTCTGTTGCTCCAAGACCATTGTCAGTTCTGAGAGGTTTGTCTCTATCTACACCACTACTTAGAGATTTCTCACTCTGCATGGATTTTTATGTTGTCATTAGCATCTTAGGTCCTCCTGAAGCTGCCACAATCAGATTTTTATTCCATATGGCTATTTTGTCAGCCTGTAGCTACGAGAAAGATGAAAATGAGAAGGGTAAGTTTGAAGAGACAATCCAGACCATTTCATGCAGACGAAAAGCTCTCCTCAGTCAGACTTGGTTGCAAAGCCCTACTACCATTCTGTCACTTTTTCTCCTGGGCTAGGGAAAGCAGCTGTTTATGTTTTCATCTGTTTCTACCCCCAGCTTTAAGGAGGAATAGAAATGCATGGATCATTCGTTATCCCTTGCATATAGAAAATAAATTAGTTGAAGCAGAAAGTCAACTGGACTTTAACAAGTTTTCTGTATTGACTTGCTTCCAAGTTGATTAAATGCTTCTAAGTGCAGCCTATGCTCTTGTCCTTGCAAATCTAGCTACTGGGTATACAGATTCATATTTACATGTATGCAGATTCCAATACTGTTAAAAGCCCCAAACCTCTAGATAGCTAGAACTATTAGTTCGTAGAAATTTAAAATTAAATTAAATAGCTGGGCTGTTTTCCAGATGATTTTTAAAGTTCCTGTGCTTACACAAAAACCTCCGTAGGATTTACATTACACTACTGTATTTGTTTCAGTGAGCATTTGACTGCCAAGAATACGGTCTATGACCAAAATGGCAATCTAATTAAATATTTGACAAGCAGAAAGCTGGACATTATTCAAGTCGAGCATTAAATTAGAAAATTTAGTTTGACTCCTTTATCAGTAGATTTTAAAATCAGCCTATTCTACCAAAACCCATAAGTTTAATGAATTTGGTCAGACATACTGTGTAACAGATGTCTAACATACAGCCATGAGCCTAAATCATAAAAATGATGCTTCACTTTGGCATGGCAAAATATATATGAAAGACTCAGAAAGGTCAGTTACCAGCAACCTGCTTGCTGGTAGTTGAAAAACAGCACTGTAAAATGCATGAGCTGCCTTTTGTAGTCTCTTACAGGAAGCCTTGGAGAGCCACAGATAATTTGCTTTCAATGATTCATCAACTTGGCCCTTTGTTTCACTAATTTGAGTGTCAAGTGCGACCACATAATAAAGAATTACCAAGACCTGGTAAGATTCTTCTTATGTTGCTCTGTTTGTCTGAACAACTGGTACTGTTGAAACCAACCCCACAAACTGCATAAGCAGCAAGTGTGTGTGCACCATGGCATCTTCTGTGAAATGATAAAGCGTTTTTACTGCGTTATCCGCTGATGTACCACACCTTCATGTTTCTTTTTTCTTTCTTAAAGGCACTAATTGCAGCGTGCTGTGCCCATGCTAAAGATGGCATTTGTTTCACTGTTACTCCTCCAGTGAATTAACAAAGATAAAAAATGGATTTCAATGACAATTCCAGCCTTGAGTAAGGTGCTATTGTGACCATGGTTGAGTTACCCTGCTGATAGTTTTCTCCTTAATGTAATTTTTAATACTACGTAGCTGTAGGTTAGATGTGAAGCCATATATTAGAGCTACTATTTCGATGAGTAGTTTCAGGTGAAGTAACTTCATGATTAGGAGATAGATTTTTTTTTTTTTAATGCTGTCAGTCTAATAACTTCATAGAGATCAACCCTAAAAATGGCTTGTTTAGAAGGGGCAGATTTATAAACGTGGAATTCCCAGTCCAAAAGATATGTGTAATCTGAGGTCTCATCAAGTTTTCACAACTGAACCTTACACTATTAACACAAAGAAAGAATAAAAAACTTTAGAACGCTGCTTGTGAGAGTGGGAAAATGTCCGCCTTCAGAAACCAGAGAGATGGTATGGGGAGCAAGTCTGTGAGATTTGATTTCTAAGACGAAGAAAGCTTCTATCAAAGGGTTTGAAGCCAGTTGTTAGAGCTTAGGAAAGATTGTGTGAGGGGGTATTGTCAGAGCCGCACAAATAGTTGAGGGCGTCGATCTTTCTACTAACGTGAATTTAAAGTATTGCCTGATCGCTGTCAGCTCCAGGAAACCCAGGTAGCGGTGCGAGAACGAGAACTTTTCCGCTAGGGAGAAATACAAATAATGTAACGTGAAGGTCGTGCCCCGGTACCACAAGCAGGACAGAGGCCTGGGCAGAGAGAAGGAGGAAGGGAAGGAGCGCCTGCCCCTGCTCCTGCTCGCTCGGGGCCGGCGAGGCGCCGCCCGCCCGGTGCCCGCCCAGTACCCGCCCGGTGCCCGCGGCGATCCTGCCGCTGCCGCCCCCCCGCGCCGCGGGCTCGCCGGCGGAGCAGCGCCCGAGCGGCAGGCAGAAGTTAACTTCCACCTGCCCTGAAGTCGCCCCTGCGCCGGCAGCAGGAGGCGGAGGCGGGGGCGGAGGCAGGCGGGGCAGCCGAGGACCCGGCTCTGGCAGGCACCGAGGGTCCGGCCGAGTGTAATTCGCCCCTAATCCCCGCCACAGCGGCGCTTCCCTGGCCGAGCCATGTCTGCGGCTTCCCCGCCATGCCGAGCCTAGCGGGGAGCGCGAGGACTGGCGGCCGGGAGGCGCACAAAATGAAGACCCTGATGGTAAGTGCATTGTTGGCACGGCTCATCCCGACTCCGGCGGCGGGGAGGAGAGCAGGGGAGCGGCGCGGAGCGGGGCTGCCCCGGGCACCCTGCACACGCTCCAACCTTCCCCGGGCTGCATCCGCGCGGCTCTCCGGGATCGCACGAAGGCGACCAAACCTTGGTGGCGGCGGCCAAGAACTTTCCGCCTGCTTTCTTTTATTCATGTTGCTCGTGGTTTGGGGGTTTTGTGTGTGTGTGCCTTTTAAGGAGCGTACAGAAAACCGATCTGCTTAAAGGACGAGGCTGGAGGTAGCTGGGCGGGTGGCAGCGCTACAGTCCCCAACATCCGTTGAAATGCACGAATGAGATGCCCAAAGGGGGACAGCGGCACGGGGATGAGAGGCGCGGGGTAGCCGGGCACACGGAGGCGAGAAGAGGCGAGGAAGCAGAGCTGGCGGAGAAGGAGGGAGGCACGGGAGCGGGCTGGCGAGGGGGCAGGAGGAGGACGGAGGGGCTTCCCCAGTTCTCTCCTCGCACTTCTGCCGGGTGACTGGCGGGTGAAACTTGCGGGTGCGCCGGCGGGGAAGCGGCGCGCCCCGCTGGGCCCCGCGGCGGGGGGCGCCCGCTGAGCCGGCTCTCTCTCTGCCCCCCGCAGCGCCACGGGCTGGCCGTCTGCCTGGCGCTCACCACCATGTGCACCAGCTTGTTGCTCATGTACGGCGGTGGCGGCATCGGCATCGGCGGGGGCCACCCGGAGCCGCGGCGGCGGCAGCAGCAGCAGGTGGCGGCGGGGCCCAGCCGCCCGCCGGAACGCGGCCAGCGCCACCCAGCTCTACCCGTCGGGGCCGGCCTCCTGGAGGGCTACATCAGCGTCCTGGAGCACAAGGTGAGCCGCCGGCCGCGGGACCGCCGCTCTCTCCCGGCCTCCCTCGGGGGGCACCGACCCCGCACCTGCCGAGCTCTCCTGCCCACTGAGGTGCCCGGTTCCCCTCGGCGGGGTCGCTGTGCCCTGCCTGCCTCTCTGTCGGGGTTGGCTTACGCGGCCTCCGGGTGCCGTCGCGCCTGGCCCGAGGGCAGGAATTACCGGGGTCAGGAGCCGGGCTCCAGCCCGCGGTTGAGTATTTGTGCGGTGCTGCTTCTCTTCTCCCTTGCACAGTAGAAGGGGGCGGGGGTTGAAGTGTTTTGCTTCTATGTTGTATGCTCTAGGTACAGTACAAATGTATGTTTATGATGATATTAGCAAGGGTTAAAGAATGAAGTTTATTTACTGGAGGGCAAAGTCCATAGGTATATGTTTATTCTTAGTTCATTTTGTCGTAGGAAAATAATAAAAAATCTCCTGCCCAAATGACCTTTTCATCCCCCTTCTGGGAAGCCGAAGTTGTCAACTGTACTTTCCATTCTAGAGACTGGGGCACTTCTTTAATGGTGAACAAAATGATGTCCCTCCCCTTGACAGAGGAATTACCAGGCTATATTGTCAGACTGTAATACTTGTTTACCAGAGATTGGCAGACTAAGCTTTGATAAGTCACAGGACAAATGTAGTGACATAAAGTGAGCAAGGTGGCACAGCCATGCCCGAGATACTCGAGCTTCAGTAATTTTCTCAGAAGGCAGATTCCTCTACTTTTTGTTTGGTGTTTGGTTTGTTGCTTTCACCTGGAAATTCCAAGGTCTTCCTCTTCCAAAGCCCAGATATTGCATGCAAATCTTGCAGTAAAAAATTACTGTAAGAAATAAGCAAGAGAAATAAGGATTCACAACTTTCTGATGTTTTCACATCCAGACTGACAACCTTCTGAAAGATATGTTGTCAAACAAGT
Organism: Picathartes gymnocephalus; assembly: GCA_013390045.1. Lineage (NCBI taxonomy): Eukaryota > Metazoa > Chordata > Aves > Passeriformes > Picathartidae > Picathartes > Picathartes gymnocephalus. The sequence goes on along the minus strand of WEKY01003304.1, from coordinate 151,096 downwards.
TAGTGGGCTCAGTTTAGAAGTACTGTGTGAAGACTAGTGACTTCGATATACAGAGATTTTTATTGTTCCTTCTGGCATAACTTTCTATGCAAGAGTTATCTGTAGGGCTCTTAGCACAGAAAAAATAGCACATGATGGTACCTTGTAGGCTTTATTTACTTTCTTACATGGGTCTCCTGGAAATTCTCAAATGTGATGTCTGTAGAAAAAGCAAGTTTGGCCATGGGCTTCCTACTATCTGATGTGTGCTCTTGTAATTCTTTTGTTCTTCTTGAACATGCCTGTAGTGATAAGTGTAGATACATGTGCACATGGTTTTTATATACAACAGTAATTGAAAACACATCTGTGGGTTTTTGGGTGTGAGTAGCCTTCTGATTCTGATAACACCTCACACTGGTTTCTCCAGACTCACAAACACCCCTCATTAACAGGCCGTACTTAAACTCACTGTTTTTGTTTTCCAGTGTAATTTTAATGTTTCCCTGTGTTTTGGAGAAGGATGATCCTTTGGCTTTTTAATATATTGTAGTATGGCCCAAAACCCACAGATACTCCATTTCTGTATTTCATTTCACACAGCTCATGCCTCACAGTAATAATCTGCTGAAGGTGTAATAACTTTTCCACCTAAATTCTGTGGGTCAAAAAGAATATTGTGCAATCCCTGCTGTGTTCCCAGCTTGCTTTGTCTTATTTTAATGCACATGAGATCATGCAGAGAGCTGTGCCACTGTGGTATACAGAGCAGTGAGGATGCTGCATTACCATAAAGAGACTGGGGAGAAAGGGGCTTCGTCTCTTAATAATGTATTTCTTTTTGTAATTTAATTTGGTAATCCATATACTTGACATGGATTTACAATCCTAGAATACATAGGTTTTGTGTGTAATAAAAAATGTAGAATGCAGCAGATCACAGGAAATTGTGGTTTGGAAAAAGAAGGATGCAGGATTGGTGATGATGAGAATAGAGAGAGAGATAGCAAGAACTGAGAAATGGTGAGATGTTCAGAGGAGATGTGGTTTGAGTGGGACACTGTAAACTGGAGAGAAGATAGCTTGAATAGCAAGTGAAATGAGGGAATTGGGGAACTTTTAAGGAATGTGAAGAGAGCTGCAAGAAGGGAACAAGGTAAAATTCTGTAGCTATGAGAAGGACATGATATTTGAAGAGACAGGTCTGGAAGGAGGTGAGAAGTATCTGTTGTTCGAAGACAGCAGGCTTGCAAAGGTGAGGCAGGAATGACTTCAGCAATGGTACATGTTATTTTGATAGCATAGAGGTGATGGTGTGAAGTGACAATGAATGGTAGATTTTTCACAGTATAGCTTCCTTAATTTCCCGTATAGAATCTTGGAATTACCTGTCAGGTTGAGTGACCTGAAGCTGAATGACCATTATACAAAATTCATCCTGGGTATGTGTTCATGCATGAATGACAGGTAGCAGCAGACTGAATGTCTGGATCATTCTTGTGTTTTTTTCTGGATCCCATAATTTGTTTTAACAGGAAGATCTGTCGTGCTCATGTTGTTGTACCCATTCTGGTGCATTTAATGAGGGTATGCACCTATATGTAGAACTTGTATGACAGGTACTGAAGTTATTATTAATCCATAATCACAAGCCAGTATTGACACACAAGCTGTGTAAGTATGTGGTAGTTTAGATGTTTCTCTTCAGGGATAAAATTTAACAGTTGTCCTTATTGTGAAATATCATGTATTACAAATGTCTGTCACTACTAGCAATACAGCTCATTTAGTAGTGCTGGATGATCATGTATGGAGACTATTTGCCAGAAAATCTGGGCACTTAGTAAAGTAACAATGATTTTGAAATATAGCCTGCAATATTTTAATTACCAATTATTTTTCTCCTTTTATTTTATATTCAGTAAGAATTGTAGTTCCTTGTCCATACTGTCAAGATAAGCAGGCAGTCTCTGAAAATACAGTAAAATATGTAAATTTTTTTTACTGGGTTGAAGAGATTTATTGCAGGAGTTTCTAGTCTTTGCCTTCATGGTTTCTCCATGGTTTCCATGAGTCAAGCATTAGAGATCAGAACCCCTCTACTTAGCTTTAGTAGCCTTTCACAGTTTAGCAGTGCTTACTTAATTTGTGTTGAGCTGAATTCTTGGAACAAAAAAAATTCAGAAATGCTGTGGATTCAGAGATGCAAGTGGATTCTTGTCATTTCACCTCTGTGTGTCCCAGAGTAACAGCAGTTGACAGACGTTGTTGATGGATGTTCAAAATGAATAAATAGTATCTCTTTTTGTTCCCAGATAGCCAGATGCAGTATCCTAAAAAAATCTCATATTTTGAACAGAAAATACGGTTTGCTGATAGTTGCTGTTGAGAGGTCAAGGACTGAAACAAAGTGAAGAAGTGGCAGCTTCTACTTCGAGGAGCTGTTGCTTCCTAGAGAGGCACATTGAGTGCAGCACTGCTTAGCTACTGCATCTGCTCTGCAGTTAGAAAGGACAAGAGTCCTACACTGTCAAAGTGACATCTTTCATGAGTTCTTTGAGTGTTATCCTGAAATTAAAAAGGTTTCGTCACTGGCATTGAGGGAAGCAGAATTATGCTCTTCTGTGGGGAGGCATGGGGATAAGCCTTTCTGTTGATTTATCATAGTGCTAGCAAGAAATTACAGTGTTAATATTTTTAAAGCAATTACTGCATACAAATAAGAGAATGTTAATGAAAGTAGGAAACCTAGCACTATTCCAGAACTTGCAAGAAATAAATATTCAATCATTATATTACAATTCTGAAATGAATGTGAGAACATGTCTCTGGATAGTTAGAAGCTTTTTACCCAGTATTGACTCAACAGTTGGTGCTGCAAATAAAATATGAGTTTGTCACGTATGTAATTGAGTAATATTTCAAGCCTTCAAGGATTTTGTTTCTTAGAAAATAAAAAAATCAAAATCAATTCTGCAGTCAAAATGTATTAGAAACACTTTTAAATACCTTAAGAGTGACTTGAGATCAACATGATAATTTAAGTGATCACAATAATTTCTTGATTTATGATGATGTTAATTATTTTATGCAAAGAAATCTTTGTGATCCCTCTAAATTAATGCATATCAGAGAATAGTGTAGTTAATTGTTTGAGGAATAGTCATTCTGCAAATAGTGCTGCTATGGCTCCTTAATCTCTGAGTTGCAAAAAGTTGCTCTTGGGTGAAACTATTTTTTTAGGATAGTAAACTTTGTGCACTTAAAATCAGAGGGGAGCCTTGCTATGTTTTATATTATTTCTAGTAATTATTAAATGAGTTTGGAAGTTGAATTTTCACCTCATTAAACCATTGACAGTTTAGGGCTGGATAGTTTTGGGGGGCTTCACTAAACTAGCCTTCATAACTAAACACAGAAATGATAAGGAATCGTTATTTTGAGGGTTTTAGTATCTTTTAAATGAATTTATCACAGAACTATAATGTATTTTACAGCAAAACAGCTTGTCTTGCCTGAGATGGGATCAAGCCCAGAGTTAAGTAAACCATGTACCATGATTTCATTACATGTTCCTATTTGCCCCTGAAATTCTTACCTGCGAAGGAAGGAACACAAACTTTATTATGCAATTAAGGATTTGATGGAGTTTTTATTATGTGAGAGATCCACAAGGGGGAGACTTTATTCTAGAATAACCTTGTTGGGGACACTTCCATCTGTCAGAGACCTAGGCAAGGTGGGAGTCCAGAAAGCCCTTTGCTCAGTGCTCTCTTCGTTTCCTGGCTTTTTATTTTTTTAGGTACCATAGTTACCTACCACTGATGAGCTGTAGGTTTATTTAAATCCTTATCAAGTGGGCATCTTGGAAAAAAAAAAAAAAACGGCCATGTCAGTCAGGGAATGTAACTGAATATCCACACACAGAGCAGAGACAATTGTTTTTCCAGATTTACCCAGCTTTTGAATAATGACTCTCCTGTGCTTTACGATTCCTTCCTTTTGAGCTACTGCAGTAGTGTGCTTTTTCAGGATAACATTCATTTCGATGAGCCTTGTCTGAAATTTTTAGCAGTTTCTGTGCACACTAGCTGCTCACACAGGGCAATACAGAGCGCACAGCAATGACAGCAAATGATGGCACATTTTCCTGTTTTCCAGGTTGCTTGGCATCTCTGCAAGGTTCCAGTAGTTCTAGTGCGGCACTGCTCCTACTTAGAATATCTTGAAATATTTTTAAATGTTTAGATATAGGTATCAATTGCTGTGCAGTTTATACATTTATTTTATGAAAAAGGCTGTGTTGTATAGTTGGACACATCTTTTGTAGAATTATGACTCGAGTGTGTGCTTGAGAGAGAAATCTTAGCTAGGATAATAAAAAAAAAAAAGTAATATTTTACAGTTAACACTATTGCTTAATTTTTTCTAAAACAAGTGTTATTAAAGATGAAATCCAGCTAGCAGGGGTAGTGAATCCAGGCACAGATCAGGATCTGTTGATTAAAAAATTGTCTCAAAAGAGCACAGGTGCTATTAAATATTGAAATGTCCCTGTAAACTGAAAGATGTTTGGTATGCATCTAGTACATGATGTTGTAAATGTTCATTAATGTAACGTGATGCATAAAAACCTACCCAACCACAAACTAGCCATGTTCTGATCATTTCCTGCTGATTGGGAAGATAAAGGGGAGGAAATCATTGTTGTAATACTGAAAACAAGAGAAGGTTTTGAAGTTTATGCCAGGTGAAGATCTTGCCCTATGTAATTAGTGACATTTTGTGATATAACCTTATTCTTTCATAGAAACTGAAGCAAAAAAAATATTTCAGAGACTGTATCACAAGATATGGATGATTTGTTTCAGTACAAACATAAATAGTAGTTAGGTCGACAGTTGACGCAGAATTTTGTTTTAATTTTCTCACATTTTAAAAAAGTCACATCTCACAGCAGTATCTGATGCCATGTATTGATCATAATATGTTATCTTATTTTTGCAACTGACCAAGACAAGTGGTTTTTTTGGTTTTTTGTTTTGTTTTGTTTGTAGAAGGAAAACTGCAGAAGCATGTCGATATTAATTTTTGACATCTTTTTTTTGACTGATTCTGAATTAAATGAATTTTTCACAAATTATCTTGATTTCTGAAAGGTGAAGAATGACTAAATATGCTCTTTTCCCTTTTATGAATATCATACACATAATATTTTAATAAGTGGGTACTGTCTGTTTCCCTCATCTGCTTACCTGTCTTCTTTTGTTAATATACAAAATTCTTAATTCAATGGATATGCAAAATACTTTCAGGCAGGGAATTGGCGACACTTTGTCTGCTGGTGAAATTTGTTCATCTCTCATGCAAAACCCCTTAATTTTTTTTTGTTGTCACTTTCAGCATTAATTTCAATGACCACATTTGTATTTTTAGTATGTGTTGAAGTGTGTCATATTTGATAACCATTTAAAGTTGCTATATTGTGCACTTCTTTTTCACATATATTTCATTGTGAGCATTTTAGGCTGTTTTCATCTTCCTGTGAAGACAAAGTATTCTTTTGAAGGTTTTTAATCCTTAGTGGAAGCAAGTCTGAACTAAATGAGATTTTCAATGACAGGAAATGTAATTTTTGCTCACAACTGGTGGATATCTCTCAATAGAGTTCCTTAAATTCTCCCTCTCTGCTTGTCCTGGGGCATAAGTGGATATTGAGTGTCATCCTAACTATGTGATATCCTGAAAACAGTAGCTTCCAGGTGGTTTCCTTTTCCCAGTGACCTTCCTTACAGGTTTGACATGTATTGCTCAGTGTGCTCCATGTGCACATCCTTGATGCTGAGGTGGCATTGATACCAAGAACTCGGTGCATTAATTGAACTTGTAATTAGGGCAATTATGATCAAATCAGCAGTTGTTTGGTGCTGATATAAGCAGATGTGACAGCACAAAAGCTGCTTTGAAGGTGAGGTGAAGCATTGTGGTATTTAACCTCACTTTATTTCACCTCATCCCTAAGCAATCTCCTTTAGTCATCACTCTTTCTGTAATAGTTAAAGCCTAGAGTTCTAAGACCAAGTTAACTACTAAAATTTGCTGTCAGCTGGAAAAGCAAGTACTTTCAGTTCAAAAACTGCTATTAATTGTTCTGTATTGTCATTCCAAAAATAGTTAAATGCAGTTAAAAATAGGAGTCACATAGGAAGTGAGAGAACAAGTCAAGGCTCAAACTTTCTGCCTTCAGAGACTCTGCAACAGAAGGGCAAAATACAGGTGGAGAAGTGGAGCTCTGAGTTGTCCCTCGATAGTCTATATGAAAGACAGAGCTGGGCGCTGAGGAACATGTGCACATTGCTGTAGAGAATCCAGCACATATGAACTGAGGTTAGGCAAATCTGGTCACACTTTGTGTCTGGGCTGTATTCAGAGAAACACAGGAAGGAAGAGAAGCACAGTGTGTTTATTACGTGCAACAAGGAGTACTGAATCCTTACTGATACCTTGGGAGAGAACTTCAGAATAAGATTGGGTTATGTTAAAACACAGAGAGGGAAAACTGATACATTTAATAGATCAGTAGAGTATTTTTTCACAATGATAGTGTGGTATAAAATGTTCATTGTCCAAGGTAAGGGAGCAGTAATGGCTTTATATGGTATTCAGGCAGCATAGATCAGGTTTTCTTAATTCAGATTTAATAATACGGACTTCTGTAAGTAACACAGAAAAAGAATACATAAATGTATGTCTTGCTGTTGAATATAACATGTTAGGAATTCATTGCAGCTGTAGAAAAATTTCCATTACAGAATGGATGGCTTAGGTAGAAATAACCTGGAAGAAGAAAATGTTTCTCAATAAACATTCGGTATGTTTGGAATATGCATTTTTTGTTTAGCAAGTAATATATTTTGATTTTAGTGTGTTATTAGCATCCTCAGGTATTGGCAGGATGTTAATATTGCAGAAACAAAATACTCTGTAAATTTTGTACTGTTAAAATATATCTTGCCCACAGCTATAGCAGGTCATAAAAGTAGATGTAATAACACTCAGCAGAGCATCAGTCTAAGAGCTAGCTCTAAAGAAAAGAAAAATTCCACAGTGCAAATTTGTGCAAATGTACATCTGTACCAAGCCTTGTGCACAGGAACTATTGTTGTGTTTAAGAAGTGGCTGGCTGAGAAACAGGGTTCTAGAGACTGCATTCATCACCAAGTATGTGCTGCTTACCCGTTTGCCTGCATGGGGTTAAAACCTTTTCTCCCAGTTTGAGATACCAGGTTGTGTTTTGCAACAGTGACACGAGTTACATCCAAGCTCATTCCTTTCTAAACTTTCTTGCCTGTATTACTGTTCTCTGTGGATAGACACTTCTGTTCCATTTCAGTGAACTTCACGCTTGTGAGTTGTACAAAGCAGCATCTGAGGAAGCACATAAATACAGAATCACAGAACCCTACCATGGTTTGGCTTGGAAGGGACCATAAAGATTATCTTGTTCCACTCCATGCCCTGCAGTGGGTGGGGACGCTTCCCACTAGACCAGGTTGTTCCAAGCGTCATACTGCCTGGCCTTGAACACTTTCAGGAGTGGGGCAATCACAGCTTCTCTGGGTAGCCTGTGCCAGGGCCTCACCATGCTCATAGTGAAGAATTTTCTCCTAATATCCTATCAACACCTATTCTCTTTCAGTTCAAAGCCATTCCCTCTTGTCATAGGATACAATATTTCCTGCTTCATCTCTACTATATTTCATGTATAATACACACCAAATTTAATAAAGTGAGCAGTGTGGTCTAAGAATATATTTTAAATAACCACAGTTGACACAGCAGACAGGAAGGTAACACGTGGCTATGGGCTGATGAAATGATGCAGAGATTCCAAGGCTGGCAGAGGCTGGGTCAGTAAGTCTGCCTACTGTAGTTTGAGACAGCCTTGTTAGCTTGAAACCAGAATAGTCACGCTGTATCTGAGCAAGTAAATCCTGGTCTTTGGCAGGCACATTTCTTCTGGAGCTGGACTGGCTTTGCACTGTGCTTTCTGTAGCAATTGGAGGTCAAGATAGGTGGAAGCTACATGGAGTGCTTGGAGAATAGTGGTAAAGACGTGCCAGCAACACATCTGGACAGTTCTCAAGTGCAATGCCAAGGACTGAAATTGCTTTTGGTATTCTTGCAGTTCTTTAACTTTAGCCATCCAAATTATGTACACCTTGTATTTGAAGAGGCTGAACCTTCAGCCACGGCAGACATGTTTAGAGACATGGTTTCCAAGATTTGTCCATGTCTCCTTATGAGAAAGCTTTTGGCCAAATACATGGAAGCAGTACTCTCAGCTTTATTCTCAGTCTTTGTGCAGAGCTCAGAGGCTCACAGGGAATATGTGCTGTTGTACAACCTGTGCTATCCCCTCCCTGCTCTTCTCCAGCTTTCAGTGTGGCATCTTTGGGTCAGTCCTTCTGACACTTAGCTTAATTTCATCATGGAGATTAAATAATGTCACACGTGCTCCTAAATTTGGTTGCTGTCCATTTTAGTCCTAATGCTATGGTAAAAGGGTTAGTTTTACACATCTCAGCATATTGGTTGACTCTAAAATAGAAACATAAAACCTCAAAATACAGCCAGTGGTCTGAATGCAGCTGCTGAAGCAATGCAGTTAGAACTCCCTGTCCTTGCACTGCTTATCTGCCTGTGCCTGGGTAATTGGAGGTGAACTCCTCCTTTTAAAAAACAAAATATAACAAAACACTTCATGTTTTATTTAGGTAATTTCTTTCTTAGAGTTTATGTGCGATAAAATGGTCGTTGTTGATATTATTTATGACTATCCAAAATACATTTTACAAATAAAATACCTGTAACAAAGTTACTGCTATTTCCATTTGTTCACCTACTTACGTATTCTCTTTGTAACACCGCTCCAGATTTCTTTCTGTTTTTTAATAGTGATTCATGAGCCTTATGAAGACTGAGACAGTTTTTTATAATATTGCTCACATTATCCATGAGAACTACCTCAGCCATGAATGGGACTGTACATAATGCCCCGCCCTTCAGTGAGGGTTTTCCCAGTGCCAGCTGACATGATGTCTAAGCATATGTCAGGATGGGATTTTGCCAGCAGACAGGAGCACGCTCTGCCCTCCCTTTGGGGTCCACAGGCTCAGCTCTGGCAGCAAAGCCACTGCAGTTTGCCTATTGCTAAGCCAGAACTAATAAGCTTGACTGAAAGGCAGGGTTTATTATCCTGGGCTCAGCATACGTGGTGTGGTTATGTAGCTTTCACATGGAGCTTCTGTGAGTCCTACAGTCCTGGGCAGCGCTGGTGTGTGGTTGGCTGTGTGGATTATGGTCAGTGTTTGCTTGCATCTCCCAGCAAAAAACTGCTATTCCATGTCCTGATGGCTTCCTAACTCTGCTCCAGAGGAGCATTTTCAGTCTTCTGCCACACTGCCAGGAATTTTTTGCCTTATGTGACTGGAGAATATAACTGAGAGTACTCTTGTCACTTAAATTTTGATCTTTAGATTGCCACATGTTTAATACACTTAAGAAAAAAGACTATTTTTCATAATTTCTTTCTTGTACCACAGCCTAATATGATAGATGATGATGTGGATCAGGTTTTCAAAGTTTGAAATGAAACACTAAATTTGTTTCACAGAGCATGATTTAGTCATCTGAGTCACCACTTACAACAAAATCTGCTGTTTTCGCTGGGCAGATACTCGCAGAAGAAAAGATTTTAATTTCTTTGCTTTACAAAATCATGTTTGAGAATGAAGCTATGTGGGTTTTTGCTTGTAACGTGACTATTGCTGTATGCACAGGTTATTTATTTTGTAATGTTCGTGTTTTCATTTGTCTTTTCTGGTATTCTTACCATGTATATATTGCTTTGGAAATACTGACAGCTGTATCTTAATTTTGGTCAGTGAAGAATTGTTGCTTATAGGATATTTAGTAATGTCTTTACTAACAAGAGACTGCTTCGCCTTTGAGCCTTAATGTTACTCTTTCCATATGTAATTATCATATTAATGGATTTAGTTTTGATTTATATTTTATGAACAGCCAAAAGCTCTGTTTTTTTACAAGTAGAATCAGAACTAGAGCTGCATTTCTCACTTTCACTGTATCTGCTTTATGTCTCAGTAGCAGTGCAAAGAAGCAATGAACCTAGTTACAGATACGCTGAATATTCTTTCTCAGGGGTAGCGTTGATGTGTCCCTGATGGTTTAAGGGCATAATTGAGGTACTTTGTGCAGCTGGTAGATGTGGAGGAGGGATATCAGGGCCAGGAGGGTATCTCTGGTATTAATATGTCTGATTTCTTCCAGCACAGTGAACTCTTTTGATCTGTAGCAGTTTATGTAATACAGAACAGCTTTCAGGGTATCTTTAATTATGCCTGTGGACATTTTGAGATGGAAAGTGAAATGAGGCTTTAGAATCACCTTTCACTCCCAGCTGTGCTGATTTGAAACTGGCACAGCTTGTTACCCACCTGTAAGTGCAGGGATCATGTTCCTGCTCTCATGAAAGGTGCTGGGTGTGCAGCATCCTGGGCTTCAGTAGAAGGTTTGGGTGGCTCTCAGTCTTTCTGTCAGAGCTCTCAGTGCTGTCAGGATGGAATAGCAATATATCCCATACACAGACATCAATATAAGCTGTAATAGCCTGTACCTTCAGATCAAGTCAGGATTTGAGACCCCTCACAGGACCTGAAGACCTGTCTTTGAGGTTTCATATTGTTAAGGAGCACAGTGAGGCAGCTGCACTAGGAGTGTATGCTAAAAAGAGTCTGAGCCATTGTGCTTCTATCAGTGCTCTTGGACAGACACATACAGAATAAATTGATTAATGATATGATGCATCAACTTTATTAAAAGTTTCTCATAAATGGTATTTTTTAATTATGCTATTTTCTAGGGATATCTTTCAGCGTGTTATGAGGATGACATATCATGTTTGTAGTGCATAATGTGAAAAAAAATCATTTTAACATGAAAATTAATTTGCTAACATTTGAGCTTTCAGGTATGTTGGGTAATTTTCACAGTCTATAGCAAATAAAAAAGAAGATTAATTCTTTTTGAAGGTGCAAGCGATGATCTCATCCATGTCGTACTAAGTCCAAGGACTAATAGTTATTTAAGTTCTCAAAACTTCTTAAAATTGAGTGCACTGTTCACAGGAAGTGAATGAATAGCTTGTGACTGAGATCAGAGGTAAAAACAGCTATAACAGAGCAGTGTGTAAGCCAGTTTAGCTGAAATTGAGTCCCTCATGATTGTGAATTATGAGGTTGCATCTGCTTGTCTTTTTTTTTTTTAATTGCTTTTTTGTATACTAGTCCTTGCAAAGCACTGAGACTGAAATTCAAAATAGAAGTAATCTCTAAAAAATAGTTTCACTTGGAAAACAAATAGATCTGTCAAGTTATTTTTTGCTTCATATCCCATACTTGACATCAGTAAAACTACTGAAAATTACATTACACTGTGTTTATTAAAGTTGTGCTCCTATGCAGTAATACACATAAGACATCTTATACTGCCTTAAGGATTAAGTTAAGCTCCTTTGTCAAGCCCGTTGGTATGGCAGGACTGTTAATCTTTAACTGTCAGACTCTGGTTAGATCCTTCTTTATGCTGAGGCCATGGCTAAGTGCAAAGAAATTAAAAGGAATCAACTCCTAGTGTTTACGTTTTCTTATTTTTGCACAGAGCAATCAATAAAATGTGAAGCTGGTTTAGACATACATCTTTCTATAAGAAGATTGTATTTCAAGCTCTTATTTAGCAGCATCATATTTGCTTTATGTTTATGATTGTGAAATATGAAGACAAAGTTGGCAGTGTTCAAAATGCTAAATTCATGAAAGTAAGATATGGACAGGGTGACAGCTCATTGAAAGGAGGACAGAGGATAATTTTGTGAACCTAGATTTCTAGTTAAAATTCCAGCGTTATCTACAGCATGTCCATGTTTTATTTTTACATCAGTAATTATTCTTACATTTCCTTTCAAATTATAACATTAAATCACAAAAGAAGAAATGTGCTATAGTTGCAGCACATTTAGACATGATAACACTTGAAACAAAACTGTATGAAAAAGGAGGTGAAGCTGGGAGGCAAAGTTGAATTCATTGTGAAAGAGAAGAGTTAACATTTTAGCCCTAAAAGGATACAAAACTGATTGTAAGGAGCCGTAGTATTGTGCTATAGGTATCAAAGGTTTGTGTTTCACTGTGGGTGTCTGTACCATTTAATTAATATTGTTCTTGCTAACAGTTGTGAAGAGAAATTTTTTAATAATTACCTGATAATAGCCAACCAGTGCAATCCATACAAATATTCATCAGTGAAGTGATACAGGTTGTATGTTGAAGCAGTAGGTAAAATATACTACAAAGAAGCTTTTGAGTGTGATAGGTGCCTAAATTGTACTTTTCTAATCAGGCTGTAACAAATACAATTTTTTTTACATACTACTTCAAGCATGGTTTCAAGTGGCTGTTTTTGCATTTTATGCACATATAACCTTCCCATTTTTCTGAAACAAGAGATTCTTTCCCTCAATTCATTAAATAGTAATGTTTTCTGCTTATGTATCAGCATGTTTCTGAGGATCTCGATGTGCCACAGAAGCATTACATGGAGACTCCTGCCACAAAGTACAGGAGTATTAATTCCTTATGACAAAGGAGGATAGTGAAACAAAAAAGTTCAAACCATAGTTTTGATCTTGAGTATCCGTAGAGGAATTTAATATAGGAGTTTGGAAAGCTCTGGAGTGTTGAAAAACTAAGGGGACTCAACCTTGGGATAGGCACACAAGCAGTAACTTCGAGATACCTGACTTTCATGCATGACTTGGAAGTTGAATTTCAGACCTCATTCTGTGGTAGCACTGAGGTTGTATCCAGTGGATTGGGAGAGCAGTGCACCTGAAATGGGTTTGAGGTACCTGCTGTGCTGTGCAGAGCTGCCCATCAGAAAAACACTTAAGTGTGCTTTTAGTCCAGCCCTTCCGCTTGTACAGGGCCATGGTAGGGGATGGTTTAGCCCAGGTAACAGATAGCAAAAGAGACCACAATTTGTGGGTTTCAGTCACAGATCTTACATGGAAATGGTGTGTAGAGCCTCTGAGTTCCTTCTCCAGGAGCTGTTAAAACACTTATTTTGAGCTGGCGATTACAACTCTTTGGAGCTTTCCATAGATCTTTCTGATCTGTTCTATGGAGCTGTGTAACTCCTCCAGGTTCATTGTAGGTGGCGGTGTTGGAAGTACTGCGAGGTTGCCAGATTGACCCTTCAGACACACAGAAAGAGCAGTTCCCTAAATGCAGATTTGGGTGTTGGGTTGCTGAACGAGGTTTTGTAGACCACACTTCAGGTTCTGGCTTTCAGGTTCTCTCAAAGTGTCATCAGCTATGTCTGTCTAGCCCACAGATTTTTAGAGCATATTGAGCCACATACACTTTGCAGCAACTCTGGTGGCGTAGGGCAGTTTAACTCTTTAGGCATAAGAGTTGATGTGCACAGCAGGGCTGCACAACACAGTGTTTTGGGCTCTAATAAACTTCAATGAGGTGTGCACACACAGGCACTGAACAGCATTAAATAGGCACCCTCAGGTCCTTAGGGAAACAGTCTATTCATCATACTGGCACCAACTACTTATTTCACATTAATTTATTATGCCTTGAAATACTTGGCGTATATTTTATACAGTACTGTGTCATGCATTTGGTATTTAGTATATGGCATTTTATTAACAATATATTATGTTTAAAAATAAAATACATGAATTTCATTGATGTGGAAAAGAATCATGATAACATATTTCAGACTGCTTTTTGCATATTCAGATAGTCCCATCTTATTTTAATTTAAAGCAAAAATAAAATCCTTTCCTGGCTCCAGAAGATGACCAACAAATAGGATGATTTAAAAGATACTTGAATATAAATGTGGCCAGTAACTGACTGATATTTTTGGAGTATAAAGTCTATCACACAGTCCTATGAAACAAGAGTAGTTTGGGAAGAGGAGGAAAGAATCCTGCCATATACCTGTAAAGACCATCTTTAAGCACGGAGGTAGAAGTAGTGTTTAGGCTGCCAGCAGAGTCCTTAACCTCTCCAGGAATGCTGATCCAGAGTTTCCTAGGACACTGATTTGTGGCAAAATCACTTGGGTTGTGACTGTGTTTGATCTAGTAGCTTAAAACAGTGAATCTCTTTAAATTCTGTAGACTGCAAGGGCATCCACTGTATGCTTGGTCTTTAGGTAGTCCTCAGTTTTCTTTGCCTAAAATTTGCAAAGCCTAAAGAACAAGTGCGGAAATTATAAATACAAGAGTGCAGATACAAAGGGTTTCAATTATTTTATGTATAGCCGTAGTGAGATATGAGCAACTGGGTACAGAAATACAGGATTTATGAAGTATGACCTTTGAAAAAAATTGAGATCTTCTTTCAGGCTTAACATTATGCAGCTAAAGATTAAATGACCTCAGTTTTCTTTGCTTTCTATGGATTAGGAATAAATATTTTTCTCTTCCCTTCAAAAGGGTAAAAATAAAGATAAGACAGTTCTATTTTTCTCATTTAAATTAGGAAAGTTTGAGAAGAGAACTGCAAGTAGTGAATCATGTTATATAACAAAACTGCAGTAAAAGCTGCTCTGCACCCTTTTCAAAGTGAGGGTGGTCAGACCAGGCCATTCTGAATAAACAATGAGATACATGTATTCCTGCCACAGCATTGTAGCTTAAGGCGGATTCATGATTCACAAATGGGGAACCCTGGCAAATCATCCATCAAGTGATGTTGAGACTCTGTCAGGGAAAGCAGAATCAAATAACTTTTTTTTTTCTTTATTATAATCCATCACTTCTTGTTGTGTATCTTCTAGCACTCTTATATTGACAGATATTCTTTAACTTTTTTTCCATTTGTATTTCTTGGCAGAACAAAAGCGTAACATTGGGTGACTGTGGCCATTCCCACATGCTCTTTGCAGAGCTGGCGAGAGATACGCAAGGTCAGGAAATGCTATGAATGAAATACCATTATTCAAAGAACCCAGCCTTGCTTCTGCTTAAAGTTGGTGGAATTCTCCCCTGGAAATCAGTGGAAGCAGGATTAGTGCCCAGGTCTGCAGCCCAATCAATTGTTATTAGCAGAGGCTGCCAGTGCTGCGGGTGCAGGCTGCAGGATGTTAAGCATCAGCTGCTGATCACCGCTCCCATGTTGGCTCGTAGATATTTTCTGATTCTGCTGTGAACTGTTGAAGTCTATAGATCAATAAAATTTTTAGACAGAAAGGGCAAGGGTCAGACCAACTCTGTCAGGTTCATACATATTAGGAAGAAGAGTGTGAGGCTGCAGTCTAGGGCGGCTGAGGGAGCTGAGCTGTTTAGTCTGAAGAAAAGGAGGCTCGGGAGACACTCTTGCTTCTGAAAGGAGGTTGTAGACAGGTGAGAGTTGGTCTCTTCTTCTAGGTAATAAATTTCTTTGCTGAAGGGGTGGTCAAGCATTGGAACAGGCTGCCTGGGGAAGTGGTGGAGTCAACATCCGTGGAAGTGTTCAAAACACATGTGAATGTGGTGCTCAGGGACATGGTTCAGTGTTAAGGGTGACAGTGCTGGGTTAATGGTTGGACTCTTATTGGTCTTTTCCACACCTAATAATTCTGTGGTTCTGTGATGAGGGACGCTGAATCTTTGTCTTTTCCTTCTTGAAACTAGCACTGACCTCAAGATCCAGCAGTTTGCTGAAAAGCCAGGACTTCCTTGCATATATCACTGACCTTTCTTCTTGATTATCTTTGTGAACTGGTATTGTCTTTCAGTTAATAGAACTTGGTAATCAGGGAGCTAAGAGTGATAAAATAAAGTGATAGATTTTGCTGCTGGTTAGATATTAATGTGAGTCCCGAATGCCTTTTAAATATGTTATTCTAAATCTGAGGAAATGGAGAAATGTGGAGGCCTGTGGGCCTGATAGGATGCCCTGGAAGGATGCCCCCTAGGCTTTGGCTTCTCCCATGGAAGTCCAAGGACCACGTGTCAATCTACCCCAGTTCTACACCCTCTGTTAACCATGTACGCCTAAACTCTAGTAGGTTCTTTGTCCCTGGACCCCTTCGGTGCGTAGGTGAAATAAATTACCACTGGAGACCCACACAAAGACCCTTCCTGCCTCCACTGCCTTGATAACCAGCTGCCATGTGAGTGGTGTGCGTGCTGTGTGCCCTCTTCTTGGGGACACTTCAGGAAGGAAGTGGCACTGAGCTGCCACACTGCTACAGAGAAAAGCTCTTGTATGTATTAAAAAGCCTAGGAAAACAAACAAAATAACATTTGGCTGCTGAGATTGAAGGATATGTCGTATGACTTGAAATGGGAGATACGGGTACAGAAACAGTTTAAAAGTACCAAAAAAAGCTATAGTGCTTTTGTATACTTTTGTATACTTTTTTTGAGGAGATTTACTATTTTTAAATATAAGTCCTGTTTGTAAATATTGCTACACTCCAAATGACTTTGGGTTTTGTCCGGTAGCTGAGACTGAAAGAGAAATTCAAATAGCAAAATATTTCTGGAACTGGACTGTATTACTCTTGTTCCTTATTGAGAGAGCAACTCCATGTCATCTCTAAATTTATTCTCTCTTTTTGGTAATATCATTTGCAATGGTAGACAGAACAGTTCAATTCTGTACTGTTTACTGCTGTCTATACTAATGGTTCAGGGAGAGGTTGGTGTGAAGCCATTTTTGGACACTTCACAATATCAGCCTGCTTGAACGCTCCTATATAATATTTTAAAAGTATGAAATGGACGTAGTGTAAAATAGAACCAAGCTAACTAGTCTTATTTTGAAATCTTTAGATTAAAATCCCAGCCCTTCAAGTGAATCTCTGTGTGTGAATGTGCTTCAGGTTTCAGAGAGGGTGCCCCCAGCCAAGAAAATTCAGGCTTGCATCATGAGGTGTTACAGTCTTCCCATACTGGAGTATATGGTTGATAACTTTGTCGCAGGCATTAGCAGCATGTTTTAGATGAGGGTGAGGGCTCCACGTCTCCTACCCTTTGCTCAAACTTCCACTTTTAAAAACTCAACTCTTATTCCTACAGAGGCTGTTGAGAAACAGTGAAGATACAAAACAAATGCTATCAGCACCATCATCTGACCACAAATTCAAGAGCCTCAGGAGGGCATTTTCCTGTGTTAAACATTTTTGTAAACACTGTGGACATACTCTTCTAGGACACCTTCCATGGAATGGTGTTTACCTAGTGCTTTGTTTTGAAAGCATTTAAGATAGGCAAATTATAATTTGGCTTTAGTGAGTGACATTTGTAATTTCATTTGCTTTCTTAATAGTGAAATGAAAGTAGTAGGACAATATGTGAGAAATTGTTTATTCAAGGCCATATAAGAAGTGAACTGCTACAAACAGACCTTGCCGTTGTTCCTGGCAATGGACCAGTGGCCACTGAACAGTTAGAGAATAAGATGTTTATTTATGTTAACCTTATTCCTTTAAGCCTTCTTGCAGGGCAGCTCCTAGGTTCCAGGTGCTTTCAAACAGGGGGCAAGGAGACACTCCCATTCTGTTGATTGTTCTTTTACCATGATGTGCCTCGCACCTGCAGAGCTCTTTCTTGAGTGCTTTGAGCCCTTAGGGTAACAAATGGATCATTGTTATGGCTCTCATTTTAAAGATGAAATTCCAAGTAGTAATTTCACTGTAAGGTAGGCAGCCTATGGGTTCAGAGTGATCCATTCTTAGACCCCACTCTTAGAAAAGGTGCTTCTTAGACTGAAAGGCAGCCTGGGCTGTTTGCTGGGGGATTCTCTCTTTCCTAGCCAATGGCTGTTCAGGAGGATCCTGGCAGCTGATCAAGAGGTACAGTCTGGCTAGTTGGCATAAGACTTACTCAGGTCACATCTCTACCCACACTTGCTGGACCTGCTGTATGTCTGCTGTGATTTTTTCATGAAAGATAACAAATTCTTACTCGTTTTAAGGGGCTGACTTAAAGCCATGAAATGGGGTAGGGGCTGAAATTAGATGTTATATTGGGGTTGCATGGCAAGTTTTTAGTAGCAAGGGTACTACAGAGATGAAGCTCCTAAACACTTTCCCCGTGTGCAACAGAGTCAAGATGGACCTGCCACTACCACATCAGAGACAGTGACAGTGCCTCTGGGATAACACATTTAAGAAGGGGGGGAAAAGAGCCTGTGAACCAACCTGTGCTGCAGAGCGGAATGAGAGTATGTGAGGAAAACTGCTGTGCAGACACCAAGGCCAGTGAAGAAGGAGGGGAGGAGCTGCTCTGGGTGCCAGAACAGAGATTTCCCCGCAGCCCTGGGTGCAGCCCATGGTGAGGCAGCTGTGCCCCTGCAGCCCTTGGTGGTCCACAGGGGAGCAGAGATCCACGTGCAACTCATGGATGACCCAGCACCAGAGCAGGGGGATTTCTGAAGGAGGCCGTGACCCCATGGGAATGCTGAGCTGGAGGAGGCTCCTGGCAGGACCTGTGGACCTGTGAAGAGGGAGCCCACCCTGGAGCAGCTTTGCTGGCAGGGCCTTTGACCATGGGGGTGACCCACGCTTGAGCAGCCTGTTCCTGAAGGGCTGCACCCCGTGGAAGGGACCCACACTGTAACAGTTTGTGAAGAACTACAGCCTGTGGGAAGGACTCACGTTGGAGAAGTTCCTGGAGGCCTGTCTCTCATGAGAGATACCAGATGTTGGAGCAGGGGAAGGACTCCTTCCCCTGAGGAGGAAGGAGCAGCAGACTGTGTGACGAACTGACTGCAGCCCCCATTCCCGTCTTCCTGTGCCACTGGGGAAGAGGAGGTAGAGAAAATCGTGGGTGAAGTTAACCTGGGAAGCAGGGATGAGTGAGGGGAAGGTGTTTTAAGATTTATCTGTATTTCCTATTATCCTGCCCTGATTTGATTGACAGCAAATTAAGCTAATTTCCCCAAGTCACGTCTTTTTCATGTCTTTTTTGCCCGAGAAGGTAATTGGTGATCAGTCTCTCCCTGTCTTTACCTCAGCCCAGGAGCCTTTTGTTCTATTTTCTCTTCCCTGTCCTGCTGAGGAGGGGAGTGATGGAGCAGCTTTGGTGTGCACTTGGTGTCCAGCGAGGGTAAACGCACCACAAATGTTTTCACTTTTGTGTTAAACAATTGTCCTACAATGTTACATAACTAAACTGTTTAAGTCTGGCACCAGGTGAAGCATCATCCTTGGAAAACTATACACAGAGCATCACAACCTGTATTTTACAAGCAGTTGACATGTACTTTTTTTTGGAATGATTCAATGCTGTTAATTTTCATTTTACCTTGTGCAGCATATTTAACTGTGAAAGTAGCATGCATTCTTTGGTATTTAATTCAGTGACATCTGTGAAATCACCACTTTTGAAGATATGAGCAAGTGGACACCAAATTCAATATTTTCTCATAGGTAAAGCTTATGGAAAGATTCGTCAGTTGTGCCAGTCCAGATTTGTCTTTCAGAATGGTCCATCTTCTTATTTGCAGTAAAAGTGAGGGTATGGATGGGGTGGGGTACAGATGGGGTTTGTAATTCACCTGTAGTGAAATTGTGATATATGGTGGATTTTGGTTTAAAAACAGGAATGGTTTGTGCTTTGAAGCCCAATGATGGCAACATAAATCAGCTTTTAGTTACATTGTAGCTGTGTAAATTGTTTTTGAGACGACAGTGCTAAAGTGGAACATAGTGTAACATTTGTTGTAAAGTCAGAGAAACTCACTCCTTGGTCTTCTTTTGGTAAAGGTTAAATCCTGTGTTGGAGAACAGTACTTTGAAAAATTCCAATTGTACTTCATATATCATCTCAGTGTGATTTTTTTTTTTTTTTTGAGTTCTTTTTCCTGTGTGTTATTTTCTCACCTCAGTGCAATCTGTGCTATGCATTCAAATGAAATACACTGTTAAGATGTATAACATTTGAAAGCCTCAGCTCTAAAGTCCAGTGAGACAAATTTTGTCTTTTACTAGTAGATAGTGGTAACATAAGTCTCTAATCTCATTAGTTTATAAAAAACACGCCATAGCACTTGTGTGCTTTAAAAAAGCAGGAGGTAGAAGATACGTGATTAAGTTTGTAAAAATTGTAAGGAAAATATTTCTTTTGCAGTAACAATACACTTGTATTAGTTCAGTATTAATGTTTTGGAAGACAAGGGAAAGAATCTTTGATTCTGAAGTTAATATGCTCATGTCCTGCATGAAAAAACTTAGTATTTACATTAGTATGTTTGAGAAAGAACTACAAAATGGCATGTTGATATCTTTTACTATTTATAATTTGCCTTTCTGTCAATGCTCTTTTTATTGTTATCACCCTGAATAAGACAAGCTAGCAACTTTGGTTTTGTTTATGATTATTCTCAGGTGTGTTTTGTTATTCTTGACAATTATAGAATCTATGAACTGTTCATAGACATGTTTAGTAAGTAGCATTATTATTTTATTAAAGTCTTTAAATTTGACCGAAATTAATTTATTTGATATTTTGATATAATTGTCTGTGCTTGTGTTAGACAATTAAGCATATGCTATAGAATCTAAATTCCAGTTTTTTGTAAGAAAATTGCTGATGATTTCGGTGTTTGATTTAGATAAAAAATTAAGTTTGATAGGGGACAGACAAGAAGCAAGTGGTAAGAAAATAGTCATCAGATGAACTCTCCATGTGTTTGTCATTCACCTGAGCAATTTTCTCCTTGTTTGTAGGTCCATCCTATGCTGGATGTCACAAGTCTCTTATTCCTTTGTGCTATTCTTAAATGTAAATGTCAACTTAAATTTGGTTCTCAGGCTGTTTTGTTGACAACATGGAAATAGGCTAAAAGATTAATCATATTTATCTTAATGCAAATTATTTTCAGTAATTGTATTTTCAGTCCTCATTGATCCTAACGGGACATAATATAAATGCCCTAAAATCAGTATAAAATACAAAGTACTATTTATAGCATTATGAGTTAAAAAAAGAGAAATGCCCATTAATATTCATGTGATTTTTGTATGTATTTTATTAGCTGTGTAGTGTAATTTATCAGATATGGTACAATGAATCCCATTGAAATCAGTGAGAAATAGATATGTGACTATTCACTGTGCTCACTTACTGTAATGTTTTGGTTATTTAGAGCTGCGAAGTGTTTATTACCAATATTCTAGCCCCTTTCTCCACCTCCTGGGAGGGGGTTCTCTGAAATTCAGTGCTTTTCCAAACTGTCCACTCAAACACATCCTTCAGTAGTGCATTCTGTGGTTGTGTCTCCTGGAATGTTAATGATTAGTACTTCCTTAGGGTTATCTTGGTTTTCATCCTGAATGTCAGGTAGCCTGATGTGGTGAACACAACATTAGACATTCCAAGTATATAGACAGAACTTTGATCTTGTACTTGATTATAATTTATTAAATGTAAATGTCTTGCATTAGATTCTGATGTCCTGGAGTCAGTACTAAATTCATCACCGACTTCTGTGGGGCATCTTAAGTAATAAATGCTGAAATATGTTCTTGATTCTATTGTTATTGAGGGGAAAAAATACTCTGCTTTGGGGCATAGTCTCTTGTTTCAAGGAAGCTGGGAGATAGCTACATTTCCTTTTGCTTGGTTTCCCAAGAACTTCCCGTTCTGTAGAATTGAAAGCCATATAGGCTGTTGAGCTGTTGTAATAGTTAGAGTTGTATCAGTGTTTTGTTTTGTAATGTCTGTGGCAGACATGAGATGTTGAACTGTAGATCTGCAGTCTTAAAACCAAATGATGCTAAAGGACTGAATTGCTCTAGTTTGAGCTGCAATGGACTGATATCTGTGATGAAATACATGTCTGCTGGAGAGATATATGCAAGGTGATGGAATCATAGAATAATTTAGGTTGGAAAATTCCTCTAAGATCAAGTGGGATCAAGTCCCACTGTTAACCCAGCGCTGCCAAGTCCATATATGTGTGTGTATATGCATATATATATATATATGTAATGAGATCATATAATAGATTATTGTAACATGCACACTGGAAGCTATTTTGGTTCCTGGAATATGAGAAAAACTGAAATATGGAGAAACTTGTGTCATGAATCTTAACACTTGAATTAGAAACTTGACTTGTTCATACACCATCTACTTGCAGCTTTTAAGCTGAACTGATGAAACACCTCTCTCCTGTGCTGTACATTCATTAGCACAACCTCTAGGTTTTTGAAATAATTAAAAAGTGTTTTGAGCTTCGTAACTTTCCATCCTTTTGGAGTAAAGTTCTGTGGGGTTTTTTAAAATTATTTTTAAGATTCCAGTTTAAGTTCACTGCTCTGAACACATTGTGGTATCATTTAGTCTTGTGAACACTTCTGCAGTATTGGTCAAATGATTCCTACTGCCTGCTTGAGGCTGGAACTAACACAGTTCATATACTTTCCTCTATAAGTTAGATCTTTCACAAGGGTGGCTGTAAGAAAAGTCCTTTTGTTTTCTCTGCAGGATTTCATTGGTGTTTTGCAAGTGTGTCTGAAGAGTTGGTGTGTCTTTGTATTAACATAGTTGTTGGTATTTTAAGATAGAAGTGTGATACAGGGTCTGGTTTTTTGCACAGATCTGCAGAATGGAGTATAATTTAAGTACTTCTTAATCAACAAGTGTAGTTTCATTACTTCTGTTAGCTCATTTACCTACTGCTGGTTTTGTGTTGTAGAAGATTGGGATTGAAATTTTCATCCCTGGAGCAGTAGTTTTAAAGTCAGAGATGCAGCAGCAGCTACAGCCCTCTGTGCTTTTCATCCTGCTGGGTGCTGTGTCTGCAGTTCACCCTGCAGTCGTCATGTGTGGGGTCCATCCTGTGTGCAGTTTGTCCTCAGTGCAGTTCATCCTGTGTGGAGTTCATGCCCCAGCCCCCTCCCTTGGGCAGTTTCTCTCCCGTAAGCACCTCGTGCTGTATTATCTGGTTTGGTTGTCTGGTAGGTGGAGTGAGCTTTTGATCACTGTCCTTTTTTTAACCAGGTTTTTATGTCAGGAAGAAAGCTGATGAATGTTTTTTTTGCTGCTCCTCTCTGCGGAGGTATGTTTGAAGGACCATGAATTGTGTTCCCACTTACTGAAAAATTTCTCTTTAAAAATTATTTCGTATCAGTATTCATTATATTTTCTAGTACTCTCTTTGAGACTTCTGGATTTTGTCTATTCCGTAAACGCTACTCTTCTTGAAGTTTAACATTTTCTTGCCTTTAGCCCTGTCTTCTTTTTTGCATTCTATTATGTATTTCCTACTTGCTTAGGTAATCCAGTTTCATGTTTTGTTTTCCTTCTGACTTTCAGTTTTCCCAGACTTCAGTTGTATCTTTGTGCTAAGTACACCTTGGAGACTTATGGCATTAATCGGGGCTTATGATGCTTGTTTTGCTTATTACATATAATAAGGATCAATACCTGAGCTTGATTCCGCCTAAGACTTCCACGTCTTTTAACAGGAATCAGGTTTGAGCCCCATAGCTCTGGCTAATGCTAGACATCACATCTGTATTCCAACTACTGAGGACAGCTTTCCTGTTCAGGAATAGATGGAGATTTGGAGGACTGTAGCTCCTCTGTGACCATGGTCAAATTAACCTAAATTCTGAGTTCAAAAAAGCCAGGCCTCCCTGGAGTAAATCTAGTCAGACATCCAGCCTGGAGCTGGGCAGAATTTCTCAATCCTGTTTAATTATACAGCTCTATCTTTAAATTGTGTTTCTGCAGGTGCATTTATTTTGTCATAGAAAGTCCTAATCCTAAAAAAGAGGAGGTTTAAATGTAAGCATTGAACAAATCTATGATTAATTACAAACTGTACTGTAATACAAGTAAACTTAAATTTGATACCATTTACCCAAATCTTCATATTAATTACTAATTAAAAGTTATCCTATATGGTCAATTATTTGCAGCTGTAAATATTCTTTGATATTATGTATCAGAAGCTTTTATGGATAGCTCGTTCAACTACAGTTGTAGATATGTTGTGACAACTGTAAACGTGTTTTTCCATTGTAAGTGATTGCTTGGAGAACAAAATTTGCCTTCTAAAATCCTAATGAAGTTAAGTGTCAGGAATAGTCTAGAATATAACAAATGTTATTTTAGCTATTTAATGGATAAATTAATAGCCTGCAAAACTTTTGCAATTTTTTAATGGACATTCATAAATAACCTATGGAAGAGAGGTAATCCCTTTGAGCATTGCTGTGTGTTGTCTTAAAATGAGGCTGTGGTTTGGTGACTCTAGTTTGTGGAGAAGTTAATGATATTGAGTATACAAAATTACTTTAATACGCAGTAGATTTCCTTGTGTTTTGAAGATCAAAGAAAGCATAAACATGAAAACAAATAGGATCTATTTACTTATTTTGCTCAAAGATAAAGTGGAATCCCAAGTGAAATTAAATTTATTGTAATTATTGATTTAATGTGAAATAATTTGCATGGCAAGATTATTTCTTTAGTTGTTTTTAAGTGAATGGTTCTGCAAGTGTTGCATGTAGTTCATAGGCTTTGTGTTTACCAGTGAGCTATGTTATAATGGTAGTGAGAGGATGAATTTTTTTTTCCATACTATACTGTATATAAAGGGACCCACCTTAAAACATACTTTGATATCAGTATATCTGACTTCTTGTAGGGACAACATACCAGAAGACAAAAATATTTTAAAAAATTTCAAGGTTTTGTTTTTGTGGGGTTTTTTTTTAATTGTAGATATTTCAAAACCATATTTTTATATTTAATATAACGTATTTTTATATCTGGACTTTTTCTTTTTAAAAAAGCATTTTAGGAAAACCAAGTAAACCTGATATTGAGAGGAAAAGCAGTTTCCAAGAAGCTTAGGTTTTGCTTGTTTTTCTAAATTAACAATTTTCAAAACAGAAGTGTTTTTGAAGTAATTTCTCTGAAGAGAATCTGTGTTCGAATTGTGACCATCATCAGTATTTTGCTTTTCTACAAGAGGAATTTTTTAGTAATGACTGTGATGGGATATTAGTTTGAGAGGTGAAGATGTGCCATTAAGAACTTGTATTCATCATGCAAATCATTGCCTTTCACAGTCCTGTTGAAGTGTTTTAAGTTTGACCATTAAATACTTGTAACTGAAGTATTTACATACATCCGTAAATATTTCAGGCCAGGACTCACCTAACTCCTTCCAAACAGTTCTCCTTGACTCCTAGTGCCTTTACTGTATAATTTCAGGTTCTTAAATGAATATAAACTCTTGAAAACCCGAAACATATTTTGTAGTCTGTAATGTTCTGTTATGAACAAGCATCTGATGCAGTAATTCAGATTCCAGTGTTACAGTATGTCAGGGGTTCAGTGAATAATCAGGGCAAGGCACATTTCTCTGTACTAACAAATTGGGTGTTTTCAAGTGTACCATATTTTCAACTTGATAAATGTTTAATGATGACAGCATTTAATTATGTGTTCAAATTCCAAAGATTGTGTTTATCATGAATTATTTACTAGGATGAAGATTTTATTCAATTTTTTTGTTCAGTATGGATTACTTCAGGAAAAGGGACTTCAGAATTGATTTAATGCCTATTTAATACCTAACTTGCTTTGGCTTTCTGATGCTTCATAAACCCTTTGACGGGGGCGGGAGGAGGGGTGTAAATTTTTAGTCAAATATTTAATCTTTATTTCCAGTGAGTTGGAAGGGACCCAAAAGGATCATCAAGTCCAACTCTTAAGTGAATGGCCCATACGAAAGTTGAACCCACCTCCATTTTCAGTTTAATGTTGTACCTTAAGTATGAAAATGCATGAATTTTTGTGCATTTATGGGGAAAGTCCGTTTGAGAAGGATGAGAATAAAGGACAGTATCTTTTGGAACAGAGAGATCAATTGATACTCTCTGTAAGTTAGCATACACTCCACAAATCCTTCAAAGTACAGATTATAGAGTGATTTTTTTTTTTTCAAGGATGGTTAAATTCTCTTTATTATATTTGATCACATGGATCAAGCTGGGCTGAACTACCCTTTCTGTAGTTGTAGTAGATTGCTGTGAGTGGAAGAAATTAGGATTACTTTGGCCAGAGATCTGGAAAGCAATGAGCACTGGGATGTTGTTGGTGGGGTAGGGTCCCTAGGGAATCACGGTAGAGAACCTTTTCTGTTACTGTGTATTTATTTTAAGGCACAAGTGGGGAGCCAAGCCCAAATGTTCTGGGAAGTCTATAAACATGCAATGAATAGATCAGTTGCCAGACCTAAAGAATTTGAGGACTAAGTCAGATGAAAGACAGTGGGTAAGGCAAGAAGTTGCAAGGCAAAGCATGAAGTAACAGGTGACTGTGTCTGAACCCTGAGAAGTTTTTGTAAGTGCTGAAAGTATTATAGGGAGTGATTATCTTATATTGATACAGTTAGATGGTGTAATTTAAATAATGTAACTGTATCAAACACGGGGGTGGGGGGAGTGAAAAAAAAGTTGCGGTATCAGAGGATAAAACAAGTACCTGAACGACCTACAAATGTCTATGCTACTTATATGTGCCTCTGCAGGGAAAGGTTCTTGCAGTATTGCAAAGCGTCCCAAAGGTTCTAAACTCCTGTAACTCAAAGTGATTTCTTTTGTTGGTAGAACGAAGGTTCTCAATACAGGTGTGAGGATGCATGCCTGAGTGTGTCACTCCTGGTTAGGCTGACTGGGTATGGTAGATAGAATAAAATGTGTTACAGTGTATAAAAATATACTAGATGAGATTATTAACTACTTACTAGGCTGCAGAGGAAAGTTGAAATACTTCTTTAGAGCGCTGATATCAAAGCAACATGTCTGATGCATGTGAAACATCTACTGTGGGGATTACCTCGTATATCAGGTATATTTTTCAGTTAATGTTTGTATGCCTGTTGCTTTCTCAGATCAGCCATCTTCTGTCCTTGTATTTGGTTGTGATCCATTAAGAATACAAAAGGCCATATTTTTTATACTACTCCAGCATCTGTAGAGGTATCACTTCAGGCACACAGTGAGAGTAGGAGTTTTTGGAGTATGCATTTTAGTGGTATATGAATATTAAAGAATTTTGGCATGATACATTTAATTCTTGAAGTATGTTCTGAAGGAGCAAGCTTAATATTTAGAATAATTTTTGAAAGAAAGATTCAGCTTCATTTGGGTTTGCTATTGTGACACTGCTCATCAGCTGTGTAACACTCTGAGGTACTTCAGCGTCTGTCAGACTTGTAATCTGATGAGCTATACTTGGAATAAACCTGAGTTGATGAAACAATCAGTGAGCCTTTGGCTCTCTCAGAAGTGATTAGTGAAAATCTAGCTGGTCTTTGCACATGTGGTACCTAGCACTGTGCTCTATGTACTAAGGCTGAACCATGGAGATTTTGCACCGTGCCTGACCATTACTTAATGCTAATAGCTGCTAAGGGCATGGTCGCCTCATTAGAGAGAGCCTGCATCCTTGCAAACATTAGAGTTGTGATTATGTAAATACTTCAGTACTTGCTGACAGGCTGATATTCCAGACAGCTCTGGTCATTTTTCCATAGATATCAGTAGTGCAGTGACTGCTAAATGCAGAGGAATGGTTGATTCAAATTTATGCATATTAATTTAAAGTTCTGTCTAGACTCCGTAAAATTAACCAGTCATCCATGGAGATACAACTGAATTTCAAGGTATTGCTTGACACAGTCTGACACGTGCTCGTGTGACACCTGCACGAGAAGCAGTGACTGCTTGCTGCATTGCTAATGTACGACACATACAGTACCCTGTGTGGGATATACTGTTCCATGCATTTGGTCTGTAATAAATGCACTCAACGTGGCTTAGGGAAACCTTCTGTTGGAGAAGGATTTGTACAAACCAGTTGATGTGATTACTCACATCTATCAGATTATGGGATTGGTTCTGAAGTCTGTGGATTTACTTGAAAGTACCATCAAGGTTTGTGGCTTTGATCTGCAAGCAAGAGTACTACAAAATAAACTGATGTAGTGTTATACTGAGGGACTCGATCCAAAATCTGTCTAAGAATAATTCAGTGAAATTCCAGCATGTCTTTGGCACTCTACATGAATATCAAGTAATTATCTCCAGCTAAGATAAAATGAGGGTCAAGATTGGTTCTGGCTCTTAGAGCTGGAGTGTTGCTTGCATTATTGAACTTGTAAGTTTAAAGCTGCATTAGGAAGAGATAAAAAAAAAATTCTCCAAAGTGAATTACTTAGTGACTTTTTTGAAAGACTGGTCTCGAGTTGTTTTTAGAAGTTAAAGGAGGGTTATTGGCAATTAAATCTATGTTGGTTGGACAGACACAAGCTGCCATAAATGGCTATTAGTGGAATACTTCTTGTATTGAGCTTGGTATCTCACATTTAAGGCGCTTAACTGAAAAGATCTCATTTCTTACTATAAAATGATTACACTAGATTTATAATTTGGTATTTTGTAAAACTGACCAAAATTATACATATGGGAGAAAGGTCATGGCCTGTTGTCTTATCCTGACATATTTTAGACTAGTAAAATTGTAAACGATGCCACTTGGTTAGTGTGGCTTGGTGTAGCCTTGCCATCACGGAATCATTGTACTAAGGACTGATAGGCAGTGCCATCTAAATATTTGGCTGGTACCTCTAAATATTAAAAATACTATTTGACCTATGTGTCCTTTGTCTGATGCCTAATTTCAGATCATTGGATATGAAGTGGGTGCTGCTGTGGATGTCCTACTGCAGCACAGTTTCAGGGGCTTTCCTGCCCAGCCTTTCCTTCATGACAGGACCCTTTCCCCACATTGTCTTCTTCATGTGTGTTCTCAAAACCCACAGGCATGTTTTGCAGGGGTCGCATAGCAGTTCTGCTTTTGCTTTGGAGAAGGATGCGAACAGCTCTTCCCACTCCTGTGGCCCAGGAGCCCCATTTGAGCCCAGCCTGAGGCCCAGTGACACTGACACCAGCCCTGCAGGAGTGCCAGCCTCCAGCTGTGTCCCAGCCCTGCTCAGCTGGGTCCAACCTGCAGGATGGCATCCTGGGCTGGCCTCAGCACATCCCTGTCCCCAGGGAGCTGCCTGTGCCCAGGGCTGGGGCTGCCCCCCAGCTGTCCCATTCCCTGGCTGGAAAGCTGAGGCTGTGCCCTGCCAGCTCCATGGGGAGCCCCCACTGCTTCTGCATCCCAGGGAGCTGCTGGACCTCACTGGCACTCAGGTGCCATGATAGCGTGGTAGGGATCTGCACCTGCCCATTTTGATATAATTCAGTAGTTCATGGATTTAGGACCCTGATTTTACAGTGATATCAGCATATTAGTCATCACCATGGAAAGGGATCAGGCTGCACAGAACAATATTAATCTTTGAAACAGTTTGAAAATGTTCAAAATTCTAATATGAGATCTTTTTCTTTGCTGAGGAGGGTGCGGCAAATCTCAGCTGATAGATTGTGTGACTAAGCCAATTTCTTTCCTGTGTGAATACATTAACTGTGATGATAATACCCTGAGAAATCCAGAGGGTCAGTTCTTCAAAAAGAGTTTAATGAAAATTTGCATTTATTTCAAACAGATTTCAGCGTCTATCTGTTTTAAAGATCTAGGCCAAAGTGTTTTAAAATGCACATAATGAAATGGGAATAATGGAATTTAACATTTTTTCACTGTGACGCTGTGTTAGGTAAATGTATTAGTTAGCTGTCCATCACTACTGTGATTCTTACCTAACTCTCTAAATCAGTATTTTTGTGGAAGTTTGTTGGAGTTAATAATTTTTTTATAATGACCCCTGTAAATCCAAATATAAAAAAATATTCTCAGTTGTTTATATTCATTTCTTCTAGCACAAGAGGAGTGCTTTAGAGTATGAATTTGCATCAGAATAATTCATTAGTTTGGTTCAGGGCTGTTTATTCCCTTCCAAGCCATCTCACAAAGTAGCCACAGTAGAATTATGAATATTGAGGTATTTTTTTGAATCACTTCTACAGTTATCCCATGGGAGCAACTTGATCCTGGACAGGGATTTTGTAGATTGTGGGTGCAAGTTAGGATTGCAGGAGGCATTACAAAGAATGCAGCTGGAGATAACAGTGGTCAGTGCCAGGGACAAACAACACAAACACTAACGTGAGTTTCCATGTGCTATGGAGTTGGTGAAGAGATCCAAGCAAAGTAAGACCTTATATTTGTTCATCCCAGCACATCACAGCTAAGAGGAGAAAAACCTCATGTAATGGAGTTGTCGGTGCCACAGCAAAACAGTTCAAGTAGGTTGGTGCCTGGACTGTATCTCCATCTACCCCCAGCAGGGTAAGGGGTAGTATTTTCACAGTAAAAATAGCTTTGGTTGTACTCATGAGCTGTGTTGGTATTTCAGAGGAACATGTGTGGTTAGCAGGTAGGATGGCCCTGTCAGTGTGAGTCATTTCAGATTTACCAACAGATACTCCTGTCTGAGTAGCTGTCCTGCAGAGGTCTGTTGCTTTGCTTCTCAGACAGGTTTGCCTTGTAAACACTTTGGTTCTTATCAGCCCTGTCAGGAAGCAGACAGTCTGCTGCTCTGTCTATACATAAAACTGTGTTCTGAAAACAGAAATATTTGGAACACAAATGCTTTGAATAAATATTTGAAGCAGCACAGTAATACCATGCAGCAAAAATAATGAAAATACTAGGCTCAGTGTTGCAAAGTGATAACTCCATTGGAAGCACCTTGTGGTGGTGGGTGTATTTCTGTTTGCTATAATTACACAATGTGGAGAGCTATTAATGGAAAGCCTGTTTGTGCAAACCCTGAGGAGGTCATCACTGAGATGCAGAGTTCCCTTTGTGTTCACGATGTGGCAGCCTTTGATGTACAAACAAAA
Organism: Picathartes gymnocephalus; assembly: GCA_013390045.1. Classification (NCBI taxonomy): domain Eukaryota; kingdom Metazoa; phylum Chordata; class Aves; order Passeriformes; family Picathartidae; genus Picathartes; species Picathartes gymnocephalus. Next base: position 120,148 of record WEKY01003304.1, on the reverse strand, counting down.
GACAACTGCTTTTTTTCAAATGCTTTTTTAACCAAGAAGCCCATTTCGCCCTTTTCTGTCAAAACGAAGCCCCCTTTTGTTGGGACTGGTCTGTGTGCACTTTTCATTCCATTATGTTCACATCCCTAATGGAAATAGTTGTCTTCTGCCATGGGCATAGATGTATAGTGTCAAGATACCTTATACCAGGGATGTCCTTTATTCTTGCTTTCTAAGACTTGCTTATCATGGAACAAACATTTTTGTACTTCTTAAGTCTCCATCCACATTAAGACAATTGTACTACTTTAATTACACTTTTATAATGAAATGATACAACTTCTGCATGTGCACTGTATTTCATTGAACACACTGCTTTTGAAGTGTTTTTTAAAGATATCCTTCTTATTCCTGACATGTTTGTGTATAATCCTACCTCTCAGTACCAGTAGTCTATTATGTGTATCTAAGTCCCTGATGGTGCATTGTATCCTCAAGTCATTTAGCCCTTTCTCTGTTCATAATGACATGACTGACCCCTCTGAGGCAATTCCTTGAAAGAAGATAACAGTTTTCCCCCTGACCTTGACCACCAGGCTGACTGTTGTGTTCAGCTCTTTGAGGATTGTTCTGTTTCCCTTAGGAATGTGAAAAAGTAATTTCCCCAGATAACAGCCAAAAACCCAATTAAGCTTAGATTAAAGAAAAAGAGGATTTATTGTCATTTTATGGAATAGAGAGAAAAGGAAAATAAAAGATAGGCGATACTAAATTGCCCAAAGTAGAGACACAGAATGTCCAGTTTCTAGCATTACTCTTCAGTTTACTGAATAATTGGTGGAATTTTAGCTGGTTTTAGCCGCATAACAGTCAAGCATTGTCTCTCTCACAGCCAAAAGCCATGCCTGTCTTTTTCTGTCAGAGCTGGGAAGCCTATGACACACTGTCTTTGAAACACTGTGTGAGGCTGGAAAACCCCCTCAGTGACTTGGTCTCTGAATTTGATGTGAAGGTATCAATAGTTACAAAACATGTTTATTTTCCCCATGGGATGCTAAAATACATGCAAATTGAACCAAGTGCACAAGATTTTAATTTCCGTTTTCCTGGTACGTTGTAGTTCAGCACATGATTTTTTAACACCTTTGGTACAATGTATTTCACATCTCATTGTGATCTTCCAGAGGATCCATTGTCTTCTCATTATGTATTTGAATGGGACACTAGGTACTTCCTAGTTTGAAACACAAGAACATGAACTAATTGCATATTTTTAATTAACCCTTTCTTTGTATAGATTAAGATTGCCTTCAGTAACTGTCAGGTTTCTTGGCCAGTTGAACAAACATCTTCTTGCATGCATTTCAATTACTGCACTATTATATTGCTAAGGAGTCTAAGCAAGAGTTTCTTGGAGGCAATCTTAATTTAGTGATTTCATTCACATTTTTACAGGTACAGTGTTCCAGCTATGTAATTAATGCTGCCATCTCAGCTTTAGAGGTGGATCGAGAATTAAAAATCAGCATGGAAAATACATCAGGTATAATTCAAATTGCAAAACCGTAGTATAACTTATTTTCATACCACAGAGTCCCAAACTGCTTTCCAGTGTATACACAGACTGTGCATTGTACAGACCATTCTGCCCTCAGAAGGCAGCAGCCAAATGTGCAGTATTTGACTTGGGAAGGTTTAGTCATGGCCAGAACTTGACTGTTGTGAACCAGACGTGCCATTTTCATCTCTGGGATCAGACAGGACTTTAGGGCTTTTTTGGTCTTGTGAGGGTTTCCTCATGACAAAAGGAGTGAGACTTGCAAGGTAAAAGGTCAAGCTTCCCAGTCTTACCAATATAGTCAAATTCCTACCAAAACCAATGTTTATGTGTACAGTTGCAAATACTGAAGTTTTGGCAGCATACAGAATGTTCTGTGAAGCTGTGGGCTGATGGACAGCTGCAAAAGCAGAGGGATAAACAGCAGTAGGATGGTTTGTAAATGAACTTTAGGTCTTTTGTAGTTAGAGAGAGGAAATGTGATTAGAAATAATTCTCACTATACTATTAAAACCAGGACTCAGCTTTTTGGCCAGATAGTTCAAAGTCAACTTTGGAGCTATTGTATTAGGAAAGCAACCAAAGAAAATCCAGGGTCAAATGTAAAACAGCATCAGGAAGGTGAGAGAGATGCATTTGCAAGTCAAGAAGACATTGAAGGGGATCTAATTATAGGCTTAATTACTGTAGGTAATGACAATTCAAACTACTATATTTAACATAGCCTGGATAGTATAACTGAGGTCATCCAACAAATGAATCAACAAATCCAAAGCAGAATTTCAGGGAACATTTAGAAAAAAAAAGGACAGTCCTAGACTCACTGAAGCCAAGAGGACTTTTGTCAGTGAGCCAGGTTTTCCAGTAGAGCCCAGGTGTCACCCTTAGCACAGAAAGGCTGTGGGTTTGCTTCAATATGATTATTCATAAATTTACAGTAATGTATCTGCTTATCATTTTCCTGGAGCAATGCCTATGGTACTCTGTGGGGTTTAGAGCTGGAAGTTGACCTAGGGAACTATGATCCCATTACCAGACCAATTTCTGGCTTGTGTGGTGACTTTGGCTGAGGAACGTGGGAATATTTTATTATTATTTGCTCCTTAGCCTCTCCACATCTAAAGTACCAATCTGTCTTCATAAAAAGCTTAAACATCTATGATAAATAGTCCTATATAAGTGCTTGAAAACTGATGCTCAGGGAGGAGACAAAGCCCAGTGAAAGTCTTGACTTAGGTGAGTGAAGTGAGTTGCATTTACTGCATTCCTACTTGTCCATATTTGTAGTTCACAAAAGCGGAAACAATGTGTGTTCATGGTCCATAAAACAAAATCACATTTTTAGTCTTGCATTTCAGTTGGTCTCATTTTTATGAACTTTGCAGTTGTGTTTCACTTGGGATGTATTTGGCTGCTTGACAAAGTGACTGGAGATTTGTAATTCCTTATTAGTAACTCAGGGCTCTAAAGGGAGTAACAGAGTACTTATTTACTTTTCTAGGTCAGACTCATGATGTAGGAGTTTAATGAACTTCTGCTAAACAGGAATTGAAGCAGAATTAAAATCTCAGAGTGCATCTGTCCAATAAGGTTATTAATCTTATTTTCTATAGGTTAGAGATTTTTTGACTTGCACAGGGCGGTTTAGGCTGCATTTTCTAAGTAATCAGCCAAGAATATGAGACTGTCATACAGAACCTGGTATTAAGTCAATGCACTGATGTGATTTTGCTCTGAAATTGCATTATGTTAAATAAGTGTATTTATGTATCAGTGTTTAGGGCAGTAAGATCCCAGTTGTATGCTGAAAAAGAGTTTGTGATTCATGTTAGCAGCCTAACTATTACTGCAGTTTTGATGCCTCTCAGATGTTGTTTGTATCAATAAGGTGGACACTTCTCTGTCAAGAATACACTGAAATCTGTCTTCAGGAAGAAAGGCACAGTATTTATGCTTCCCTGTTAGTATGAAGGGAATAGTGTTTCATATTTTTACAGGAGAATTTACATTGGGATTTACTTGATAGTACAAAATTAATGATGGAGATAAAGATGCATGAAAGGAAGACCAAAACATGTTATATAAGTAGAGTGATGCTTTGCATTGGACTTGTATGGCAGGAAATAACATGTCCTCTTAAATAGTTTGTATAACATTCATAAGGGTCTGTGAATCAAGTGATAAAACCGTAATATACTTGAAGTATTCTAATTGATACTGTTTAAGCCTTAGAGGTGTAACTGTGTATGGACATAAAATGCCAAATCTGCTTGGTTTATGGAGTGTTCAGTAAATATATACACATTAACATAGATATAAGACAGAATATAGTTATCTGGGGGAATAAAAGACCAAAAAACTTAAATAGAAACCAAGATATAATAGAAAAAAATGAGGGAGAGGTTGTCTTAAATATCTATCTTTATGCTTATTCATAGCTCTGAGGAAACACCTTCCTTCACACTGTCCTAATGCTGGTCCTGAAATGAGTTCCTCTGCCCTTTTTTTCAAAAATTGGTGATCAAGGTCAACTTTGCAAAAATCCTACGAGCCCTCAGTTAAACAAGGAGGTCCTTTGCTTTGCCATGGAGAGTAACCTGGTGGTTAGGGCTCTTACCTACAGTGCCAGAGGCAAACCCTTCATTCTTTCTTGGTCAGAAGTAATTTACAATTCTTTCTCAAGGATGCAACCCCAATCTTTAAACTACAAACTCATGTAGGGGTCAGACTGCTTTGTACTTCTGGTTGAAGCTGTGCCTGTAGGCACAGAGATCCGAGCAAGTGGGAGTGTGCGCTGAATGCTGGGAAGAGCTGGGTTCAACCACTGCTCTGTCTGCATCTTATCCAAGGACCACTTTACAGAGAGCTCAGGGAAGCCCTCGGGGCATTGATGAGCCTCTTGAGCCATCAGGCAAACATGTTGTGCAATCTCTGTTCACCCTCTCTTCTCCTTATTCACTCTTTGGCTTATTTCTGCATTAGGTAATGGAAAGGAGTACTGAACTTAAAATTCATTTTCTGCCTTACTCCTCACCAACCAAGTGGCCAACTGGCAGAGAGTTTAGAATCCTAATTACACTCTATGATATAAGAGAGAAAGCAGCTGGCATCCAAGTATTGAGCTAGGCTCTAAGAGATACTGAAGAAAAACTAGTCTCTAAGAGATACAACCATTTTATTAAACTAATCTGATGTGGAAGAGAGGGAGAAGGGATCTTTTTAAATTTGTTTTTCTGGTTTTGACCAGAGAATTACTTGGCTCAAAAGCAATAAACCATGATTATTCTTGTGAAAACCACAAAAGCAAAACTTCAAATATTAAGATGAAATTCCTATTTAGTAGTAATCAAGCAAGGCTGTTCTCATGTGACAGCTAAGCAGAGAATTGGATGAAGGAAGCTTTCAAAGCGTTATTGGTCAGCCTGATTTTGTAGTGGGTCGGTGGAAGGACTGGTTGTAGTTGTTTGCCACAAAGAAAGACTAAAGCAGTAGGAAATTGAGGAGCTTTTGAGGGAAATGCCTCATCCAAATGGCAGTGGAGGTTGTTGCTTTCTGTAGGATGTGAATGATGGGAATAACTTCGTGTGCTGCTGTTGATGGTGATGGGAGGACATCGGAGCCCAGACCTATGCTGAGGAGCCATGTAGATGCTGAGAGAGGAGAGAGGATGTGATCAGAGCCAGGCACAGTTGTTTTAGAGGAGACTGTAATGTAGAAGGATTTGTAAATCTGGCAGAATTTGGCGTGATTGAGAGGGTGGTGCAACTTGCCTAGTAAAAAGCACTTTCTTTTCCATATAGCTGAATCTCTGCTAAGATTGCTTTTTTCCAGGTTAATACACTTGTTTTGCTGTAACAATGACATGTCTCTAGAAAAAAAACTGCCTAAGAATGGGAAAGGCTGACTGCAGAGGAAGGTTCTCTCTCATTCTCTTTGGGAGGGGTCAGTAGAGACAATAATGGGATAATAGCATTCCTGTCCTTTTCATTGATATGGATTTTTTTTTTTCCACTAAGATATATGAACTGCCTTGAAAACTGGGTCAGCCTAAATGCTGTCACAAGTGCTCATGACCAAGCATATATCCCTGCATACCTGTCACACTCGGCACTGGAACGAATTTCATGAAGAAAACAGGGTAAAAGGTGAAGCTCAGCAGGATTATTGGCTGGGAAGGAATCACCCTTATGCAGTTTTTCTTGTACAAAACAAAGAAAATGGGCAAAATTGTGCTTAAATGAGAAATACAGATAGTATTTGACTTTTTGTATTTAGACTGATCCTTTTGTTAGTCAAATTTATTTGCATACATTTGGTAAATGCAGAGTAATTCCCGCAGTGGATTATTCTTGCTGCTTAAGAGACTGAATTTGTTGACATATCTAGACATGGAAATTTACTGGGAATTGCTTGAAACCCTTTAGGGGTTGAAAGTTCTTTAAATGGAGTCAGTTTCAGTGTAATAATGGGCTTGTTGGTGATAAATTAAAATATTACATCTTTTCTGCTCACCAGGGAAGAGCTTTTTAGAAGATGCTCTCTTTTGTTATGCCAAAGTGAAGTTACGTGGATGAAATCCATGTTGGCTGCTCATGGCATATCTTTGCTCCAGCAACTCTTGATCACGGTTCATCATAGTTTAGGATTAGAGCTGGAGAACACCAGCATCTCATCCTAGATGGACTGTCCATCAGTGCTTGGGGAGCAATGGCCTGTGTGCTGGACGACCCTCTCTGCTGTATGTAAGCAGGGAGCTTGCCACCCTGAGGTCGGGGCTCAAGCCTGAACTCTCTCACTGTGCTAACACAAGCTGAAAGCATCCCATGGGACAGATCGCAGGCTTTTTTGTCGGGGTAGGAAAGTGGCAGGGAGCAGTAGTTCTCTGCAACTGAAGTCTGCTTAGGAGTAAGGACTCATCTGCGTCCCTACCTGTTCAGTTCTTGGCTGTTTCCCTGACAATACCTTCAAGATGCCAGAAGGCAGTGGTGGGTTTGCGATACAAATCAGTCCTGCCAGGTCTAAGAAGGTAACTCATTCATTCCCCATCAATTTTTAAGGCAGCTTGTAACATCTCTCATTTGGCATGAAGGATTTGACCAAGTGTTTCAATCAGACAGTTGCAGTCTCACTCAAAATTTGTTTTAAAAAAATTTCCATTCACATTGTCACTCTGAGTTGTACATGAGTGCCAAGAACTGGACTAAGAGGCTGAAACAGATACATTTTCTCTTCTGGGAAGAAATTTTGCCTATGAGAATGAGTTGAAGAGTTGGTGGGTTTTCCTGAGGAGGAAGGCAAGAGCAGAGAGGACAAAAATGGTCCAAGTGACCATACTGTTGTTACCAGGACATGTGCCAGGTGACTCATTAGTGGCTAGTTCTCCAGAAGGGGAAGCAGCACAGTCGTCTTTTGCCAAAGTGGGAAGAGTAAAGCAAATAGAGGCTCCTGTGCATCTGTTTGAGAGGGATGGATAGTAATAGATTTCCTGAAACATACGTGGCATGTCCTGCAGTTTAGGGATGGAGCCAGCAGCAGGATGGGCAAGCAGAGAGGAGTTGCTGTGATGCTGAAGTCATCTTACCCTGCAGAAGTTTTGTGTATAAAGGATATTCTTAGGTTTTGCTTCAGATCTGATTCTGGGGAGAAGGCTGTATTAAAACTGAGGCAGGGGAAATGCTAGGCTTAATTGGAGGCTGTTCTCCAAAACCCTGGCAGGAATCCTCAGACTAACAGGGTTAACAAGGAGAATGTGGCACACTTCACACTTAGAACTACTTAAAAACTCCTGGATAAAGAGTAGATACAGTTTAAACAGCAATATCTCTGTTGTGATAACTAGAGAAGACTGAAGTGGGCATATGTGACCATTCTTCACGCATTTCCTAGGTATGTCTTTCTGAGAAACTTGTTCTGCTCTAATTCTGTCACCCCGTGTGCTGGAGATTGAAGAAAAACAAACAGTATTGTGAAATATATTAAAAATTTGTATAATTGGCAGTATGGTAAGAAGACTAAACAGATCATCAATCATCAAAGATACTACAAAAATCATCAAAGACTATGATATGCAGCAGTTAATTTTTCTCAGTGATGCCTAAGTCAAGAAAAGCCTTATGGTAGTTGCTAGAAGGAAGGTTGTCTACTAAGGTCCAGAAGTGCTCCCTATTTCTAGGCTTAAGTTATATAGCAAATACAAAAGAAATAGAAAAAACATTTAAGCCATTACAGAATGCCCAGATGATTTCTGTTACATCTTGAAATTCACATTCACACTGTCAATTTTTGATCTGCTTCCTTCATATTTCAAAGTTAATTTCAGGATGTTTCAAATGTGTTCTTAATTTACCACAAATTTACTTCATTTATGTTTGTATAACTGCAATGGCATGTACATGGCATAGAGATGTTAGCCTAGGGAAAAAAGATGTACTGCAGAGTGAGCAGCGATGAAAGAAGGGAAAAAAACACAGAAAAAATAGTGAGTAGAGAAGCTTGGCACAAAGGAAGTGGCCTGGACTGGAAAGAGAATTCAGTGGTGCCAGCCTGCCTTTGAAAGCTTGCCAGAGTGCATTAGACAGTTGGAAACAGAGTTGTAAAGGGGAAATTTGATCTCCTTCCTAGAAGACAGCAAAATTTAACTGATGGATAAAGGGGAACCTCCTGCGATGTTGTATGGCTAATTTTCACAGAGAATGTTTAATTCTTTCAGATGCTGCAAGATGGCATTTGCCACTTTACTAAATAGAAATTGCTGCTTGTAAAAATCTGTTTTAGTAAATGTTATTTTGTAGGGTGTGTTGGCATGTTCGGAAGTCCTGAGGCTTCTTTATCCACTTTGACCTGACCTGATAAACAGCTGTGTATTTTCCTTCATTCAGTGAGCTTTAGCTGAATAAAAAACCTTGCCAATACTCAATAAAACAATCAGATAAGAAAAGGTATGGTATTAAGATGAATGGTTAATATGGGAAATATTTTTCAAGATAAAAGTATTCTGCTTGCAGCTCTGTTAATTTTATCAATGGATGCATAGTGCACAGTTATGGTATAAAGGATTACATACACTCATGTGCAGCAGTCTGCATGATATCTACCAAATCTTTACTCTGTAAATAATTTACATTTATTGCCAAGCAGAATCAGAATTTTCCAGTCTTGGAGGAAAATAAAGTCTTGTCAGTCCATCATGTTGTCATTATCACTGATGCCTACCAACCATTTCCGTAAATGCAAAATCTAGATATCCTACCTCTTCTTGGATAAGTTGTTTGATTCTGGGACCTCATTTGCTCAAGTTCCATCTGTCTTTCTCAAACTTCATGTAAGATTTGCTCTGGGTGAGAAGAACAAAGAGAATACTGGTACTTGTTTGTGCTTTGGGCTAATCTGGAAAGAGTAGAATATTTTATATTTTGTATCCCCCCTGCTACTAGTCTTGCTAGCAGGGAGAAAGGAGGCATTTTTTTGCTGTGATACCTAAAGTGCTTGATTAATACTTACCAGAGTTAAGCCATGTAAAAAAAAAAAAACACAGATAAATTTTTTGGGGTTTTTTTTTGGTGGGTGGGTGGGGGAGTTGGGGTTTTTTGTTGGTTTTTTTGTGGGGTTTTGTTGGGGTTTTTTTTTTTTTTTTTTTTTGGTTGGTTTTTGGTTTGGTTTTTTTCTGTGTTCGGGGTTTTTTTGGTGAGTTTTTTTGTGGTTTTGTTATTGGTTGTTGCTTTTTTCATGAAAAAAGAGAGACTGGCCAACTGCCATGAGTAACACAGGAAGGATGCAGTTATTTCTGATGAAGATTGTTTTTTAACATTTTGTCTATCTGTGGGTTTGGAGTTGGTCATTCCAGTCTTTTATTCAGGAGGGATGAACACGTTGTAAAATATTGTGTGATAATGTTGGATAATGGGTCTTCAAATAGAATTAAAAGGCATTCAGAACATACAAGGGAGCTGTTTCAACATGTGAAATGCACAGAACCAGGTTGCCTTAGGCTATGTTAACCAGCAAATAGTAAACACATCTGTAATTCACATTTCCACTGTAAGAGTTGCCTGTACATTGTAGGTGGACACTATTGGAGCAATTCAGGGTGGTGATCAGTCAAACTGCCAGCATTAGTAGGGAACTGGTATGAGATTTTCTGCCAATTGAAAAACAAAGACATAGGACAGGGTGCAGAGGAAGCCTTTTATTGATACCAAGTTATAACATTCTGCTCTTAACCTGCTGTCAGACTGGAAGGAAAGATGAATCTGCTTCCTTTGGATTATTTGAGATGCCACTACCCATCAAACCAGAATTGTCTTCTGTTTATGCGCACTAAAGTGAGCACTAAGCAGCACAGGTCTTTGTTAGAACTTTGCTATTCTTAAGTAGCAAAGGCTAGGATTTGTTACAACATAGCATGGAAAGAAATTAGTCATCCATGGGGTGGAGTAGGATAGGTCTTTTCCAACGTAATTTATTGTGTGATTCTGTAATTTTCCCTTTCACATGGTTTCTCCATTTCTGCCTTGTAAGCCACTAGCCCTTTCCTTCATTTTAGAGGATGCATTTACAGTATCAATTTGTACATTTCCCTTTCAGGTTTTGCTCTTCATTGGTATATAGCAGGGAAACAGATATGAGAATTAGGGGGGAAAGTGATGAGCACACTCAAAGCCACAACAGAATGGTTTGGGGAGAAGTGGTGTCTTTAGATATGGCTGTGACATCTGGATACTTGATAATTACATCCATGTGTGTGAACTAAACATAGAAATGCCTAAATACTTATAAAGGGCCCAATTTACAAGTCATGTATAATTTTTGCACTGAATAACTGATTTGTCTTTGCAGTTAACACCATTTATGTCTGAAATAGAACAGTAAATGCAGTGTCCCTGTTTGCTAGCACTTCAGGCTTGGGACTGTAATGTAAAGTTTAATGTCAGGCAGTGCCTTGCTGAGCCTCATTTACAGCTTTGGAACAGCTTGTTACACACCCGGTGTGGGACTGGGTGATGGGAGTAAAGAAACCCCCACCTTTCTATGTGCCCTAACAGCAGATTGCCAGGTCGGCAGAGCTCTGCTGCATCAAAAGTAGATTAAATCTTTATTTAAGAAGCACAGGATGGTGATAGTGCTCTTAAACAGTAGCTGCTATTAAAATGTCAGCGTTGCTGTCAGTCACCACCCAGCACCTAAGTTAACGCTACTTCCCCTGGTAGTGAGAATGGAAAATATGTTGCTACTTACAGTGAACTATTGTAAATGAGGAGCACAGATCTAATCCTTTTTTATATGGCTTATTATTCATCTGTAGGATTAAAAATGTATGTTGTATTACTTCAGGGGTTGCACTGACCTCTAGATTTCATGCTCCTGGATTCTAATACTTCTTATGTACTGTTACATTTTTATTCCATATTTTGGCAATATCAAGGCTTAGTCATACATGTGGAAAGAAAGTGTAAAGTTACAGATAACATGATTGTCCATTTTCTGAAAACTTTAGGGCTTTATCTTATGAGCATTGTGTGAAATGGAAGATATTGATATCTTAGCTAATTATTCAATCAAAGAGTTGGCAGGTCAGTCAGTGGGAACAATGTACAGTGGACTAGAATTGATCACACTTCATTTCCCATCAATTGGCAGAGCAAATGGTAGCTTGGATGATAAGTTAGGATCATTGCCAGTCATTTTTTGGGCTCCTGCCTTCCATTATTTATTTTTTTTCTCCAGATGAGACCCCTCCCAGACTATTTGATGGAAGTGAATGCCCTCTGATGTTGGTGACTAAAGCAATGCAGAGTTTTTGTAGCCTCTGAGGGACATGAGACTGTTTCTGGCTCCATAATTGATGCTGCTGCATAGTCCTATAATCACCTAACCTTATTGAATTGTCCCCATGTGAAGATTTGATTTTGAATTTAGTAATCATTATACATCATTTATTTTCACATAGATTACAGGTTCATCTATAAAGTGACACAATTTCACCCCAGAGCTCTTTGAATATTCGGCTTTTCACTTTTAACTCTTTTTGGATATGCTTGTGGCACTTCCAACTTTGGTGATTTACTAACAATTAGTAGGGTTCCATGACCGATTTATTGTAGCCTTCCAAGGACTGATGAATCAGATATGTGGCTACAAAGAAATGGTTCCCTAAGACTTTTATTTAATATAGAAATCCAGACACAGATTCCATGAAGAGCTTTGGTGTGTAAAGCAGGATTTAACCCAGTTAAAGCTCTACTCCTAAATCTAAATGTAAAGTTTTCGTTTAAAAAAATCTTTGCTTAGCTGCTGACTAACCCTGAAAGCACATAAATGAGTTTTGCTGTTTCCTCATTTGAATTTCAAGTGAACTGAATGCCTACATTTGTTTTTCTGCATCTGCCAAAATCTTTGCCTGATTCCTGTGTAAGGCTGCTCAGGAGCTGAAAATTAGAATTTCTTTCTCCCAAATGCTCTGCCAGGGTTGGCGGAGCCAGCCTGCATTCCCACAGCCATCGATGCCCTTCCACAGCTGGAAGGGACAATGCCATCTACCCACAGGAGTTGTTTCTTCAGATCACTCCAGGCTGGAGGGTAGCTCACACTTGGTGTAGGGTTTCTGCATGTGTTCCAGTTTTTGGGATTGTGTATTTTGTTCCTGTCAAAAAGGTAATATACTGTTTAGCTTTTGGGATAGAGATTGATTCCATTGGAAACAGTGTATGTTCAAAAATAATCTAGTTGTGCCTGGGCCAAATGTTTTTGCATTAACAAGCTTTCTTTTGAAAATACATTGTTTTTATTTGCTCTCCCAGGTGTCTGTTGATCAATACTAATTGAAAAAAAAAAAATCTTATTTCTGATGTGAAACCATCCATGTGCTAAATAAATATACATTGAATCAAAAAAAGTATTTTAATAACTTATTTTTTAATTAAATGCAAATGTAGCATCCTTTGCAGTCTGTTAAAGCAAACATAACCCCCAGCACATTTAGCATGTTAAAAAGAAGATTTTTGCTGTGTTCACAATATTACACAGTAATTAAAAAGGAAACCAGCTAAGCCTTTGGAACCTGTCCCCTTCTCTAAAATGTAATTAATTTCTGCTTAATTATAATAGTAGGGCTGTAGCGTGATTATTATTTTTGAGGGGTAGAAATCCTGCACTGTTGCTTTTTTTTCTGAGTGTTTCTGGAAGCAGAACACACGACAGAAAGGGAAAGATTTGAGCCACACTCCAGCTGTAATTAAGTGCAGACACATCCGTGGAGTTTGGCTGCGTTTCTTCAAATGTGGGTTTCTAGGACAGAGGCTCCTCCCGGCTGTGTTGTGCTTTGCTGACAGGAGCTGGGCTTTCTCCTGGGAGGATGCCTGGGTGTGCAAATCCGGGAAATAGGCAGGGCTGAAATAGTTCAGACACTGCCCCGCCCAAGGTGAAATTCCCACTTTTCCACACTGATTTTTAGGGATGTCCTCAATGGCTGTCCCTAGTGAGAGCTTTGGGCACTCCTGGTCTCCCGGCGCCTGAGCCAGGATTATGCTCTCATGCCATCTCCTGGTAGGTTGTCCCCAGTGTGCCCTGTCCTGCGCAGATGTGTTTGTCACGGCCAGCCCCGTTTGTCACTGCGTGCCAGCCCGGCGAGATCAGCCTCCGGTGGCCTCCAGCGCGTTCCGCGGGGTCGGAGCTGAGGGCACAGGCACAGGGACACCGCACAGAGCCCTGCTGAGGGTGTTCCAGGCGGGGGGCTCAGATGTTCCACCTGTGGAGGGTGGGCACAACACAGGGCTCCGAGGGTGTGCCAGGAGTGAGAAGCACCAGGACTGTGGGCATGTGGGCAGCAAATTCCCATACAAAAAACTGTGTTTCTCCCTTACAAGAAGACAATATCCTGCCCTCTCTCCTGGCAGTGGAAATTGTGGCTCTAGAGGAGGTCTGAGTTTGTAAAAATGTGCTGTTCAGATGGATGGGCATTGTTGGGGGCAGTAAAGCTGGAAAGATGAACTTACATGCCCAGTGCGGAAAAACTGCTTTAGAATATGCCTGTCGCTCTGAAGAAACTGACAGAAGTTCATTCACATGAAAGAAGAATCCTGGGCTGCAGCCAGGTGTGGTACAGAGCCCTGAAAAGCAAACACTGGTTATAGAATTTAAAACTTCCTGCTGACAGGTTATCAGTTAGATGTCAAATCATTCAGTAATGGTGGTTTTAAACAATGAAAGACTGAGAGGTACTTGGAAAAAGTATCTGCAATGTAGAACTTTTTGTTCTCCTTTTCATTCTTCCATCACCACCACTGTCGCCCATCTTATCATATCAATTTGGCCTGAATTTTATGTATAGGCAGTGTCACTAAAGACAGCGGTGCTGTGCATCCACCTATATTTTCTTTTTGTTCCTGCCTTCTTTTGACTTCTCTTTGCCTCCTGTTCTGATTGTGAAATGGATCCAGGCAGTGATCCAGTGAAATACACTCCACCCCTCAACCCAGGAAGAACTGAGCAGGAATTGTTTAATGCCACTGTCGGGTAAAATGCACTTAAATGACACACACACGTCACATCCAAGGAGTACAGTTTAGGACTAATAATGTAAAATAAAAAGCAGGTAAAGTGTATAAAGCACTCAGAAATCCCCTGTGACTCTGGGACTCCATATATCACCTCTTTGCAGGAAGGTTTTTTTTCTGCTGCTGCTCACTAAGAGGTGATTCATTTTTTCTTAATTTCTGTAGTATCTGTCTTAAACCTACCTCTTGCATTCTCTCTGGCACACCTTCCTACACTTCAAATTCCTTGACCAAGTGCATTAGGTAGCTGCAATTTTAAGTTATGTCATTTCACCAGTTTCAGATCAGCTATATCTTTAAGCAATGAATATTACTGAAGAGTGTTAGCCAAGTGCTTGGGAGTCATGCTTCACTCTAATTAATTGATGGTAAAGCATAAATAAAAGCAATTGTGTGCCACAGCCACAAGCCACTGTCCTAAACATCTGTGAAATACACAGATCTGGAAATAGACTTTACTTCTAGCAAGGTCAGCTTCTGCTCTTGCCCTGTAATTAGCTGACTTGCTGTCAGCTCTGGCCTGGGTCAGTTTTTAAGGGTTCCCTCTTCTTATTTGCTCTGCAGCTCAGGGTACCTTCCTCTGAGAGGGACCTTCCTTTCTCTCCAGCCAGCCTTTTTCAGTGGCTCCTCCAGAGATTCCAGTTAACCTCGTCCTTTTCACCCACACAGAACACAGCTTTGACATTCTGCTATAAACTGAAGAGCTTCTCTTTGGAGAAGCAATGCCACATTGGCAGACAGAGTGCCAGCTCTTGTACTTGATTGTCCAATTAACCCTCACTGGCAGGTTCATTTCAGTGCTAAATGTTTCCATCTACAAAGTGTTTAATTTCATATTAACCTGCATGCTGACAAATAGACTCAATACAAACATCCTGATTGGATAATAGTGAACAATTGGAGAGACATATTTTGAATGCTTGAGATCTTTTAAGAAAACCCCCAAAACTGGCCCCTGAATTAAAAAGTTTATTTTTCAAATGTAATTGTAGTCTAAAATCAATTATAATTGTAGCGGTACATAGCTGTAGATATACAGATGTTTATATGTCTGTCTTCATGGTGTTTTCTTCGCATCTGGTTTTTGTCCAAAACTAAATATACAAATATTTTAGCACAAAATGCTCTTGCTTCTTCTTTTCTACATATGTGCATGGGAGAAATTTGCAGTGTGTTTCTGCAACCTGTTGCTCCTAAGTTAAATGGATGTTTTGGCCACTTCAGCTGCCAGCACCTGTTTCCAGCCTCTGTCTTTGGTGTCAATATGCCAGTGATTATGCAGGCTGCCTTGGGATCCTGCTGTGGAGGTGGTACAGCTTTGTGTATTATTGAGTCTGATACATCCTCAGAAAAACATTTTAAACTCAGATGCAGTATCTTCTGGGCGGGAAAAAGAATTTAAATCTGCTTTCTTTCATTTTGTTCTCTAGTTTCTGGTGTGCTGTTAAGTCAGAGGGACAGAAATAAAAAAATACAGAACAGCCTATTTACATAAAACAAGCTGATGAAGATTACATGGAGCTACCACATGAAAGTCCAGAGACCACAAGGCTGAACATTTTTGACAGATTTTGAAGGAAAGACATTTGAACAAAATTTTTGAACAAAGACCTTTCAAATGAATAAGGAGCATTATTTTTTATTTCACTCTACTTCAACCAGATAGAGAAATACAAGATGAAATATATTTCAGAAAAATTCTATATGGGGTCAGTAACTTTCTAATTAGAGATTTGGTCTTACATTTCATCTGGCCTGTTCTAGGGGCTCTGCATGCTGTGCTAAGTTCTGTTAAAATTGGATGCCATTGGAAAGGCTTGCTTTGTCCTTGCAATGTCCATCACATTATTGCCTTGTAGAGATAACAGTTGTAGTGAGAATTTAGATGCATTTGTATGAGCCACATAGTGCCACAGAAAGAAAGAAGTGCTTGGATTCGAAAACTTAGGTACAAACTTTAAAGATCAGTGATGCCTGGCTTTAAAGCTGAGTTAGATAAAAAAAGGACCCTGTGAAGCTTGAAGCTCAAAAAAAATCCTGCATAGCCATGACAGGTGTAGAGAGAGAGCATATGAGGGCATACTTACATGAAGTATTTAAACTGGAAAAAACTGCCAAAACATACCAAAGCAAAGCAGAGAAGTTGATGTGAAAATATTCTGAAGCAAAAATCCAAACTGTCCAATACCTTTCCTGGAGATCGTTATAATTTCTGTTTTTCTGACACTTCAGTGATAACAATTTGCATAGTTAACACACCATGCCTGTGGCTTTATTTCATTTTAGTGCAAGTACTTTAGCTGCAGAACAAAAGTAAAGCAGTTTGATGTAATATGGATGTCTATTTGCACTCCTTTTAAGATAAACATTAGGCAATAACCATTTCTTTAGAGCCTGTATATTGTTCATATGACTCTCTCTCTTGTATAACAGTTCATGTTCATCAACATGATACATTCTTGCCTGATTTTCCAGTTCTGCCTTTCATTGAGGATATTCTTTTCTTTCTCTGATTGCTTTTTCTTCTTAGACCATTACTCTAGTTGATAGCTTCAGGTTATCATTGTATCCTATCTCCCTCTCCAATAAGCCTATGATTGATACTAATCTTCCTCATGGGACACATTTATAGGTTTCAGGATGGAAACTACTCTCTAAATCTTAGCTTTATATGTGCTGACAATTTGCAAGGTTGCACCTTATATTCACTTCAGGTGGCTTAGGGGAAAACATCAGCACCTGGTAATCATGCTTCTAAAATAAGAAGAGAAATGTGCCCCATATACCAGAAGTTACCCTGTTGTTCATCTCCTGTGCTTGCTGCTCCTGCTCATGTATTTTATGTAACTAGAAAGGGCTCTGTTTCTATAGGTGGTCAATGTCCTGTAGCCAAACTCATGCCTTTTCTTTCCAGTGAGAGAAGCCATATTTTAATTAATCTAATGGAAGCTTTGACTAGCAGGCAGTCCCCTGAAAACGAGTTAATGTGCCGGAAAACACTTCACACAAGCAGAAGACTCTTCATTGACTAATGTGCTTAACGGTACTTTTTCTAAGAAAATTGCTACAGTGAAAGCTTTGTGGAGTGCATTTGTTGGGCTTTTTCCCTCTTCATCATATAGCCTCCTGTTCTGAAATTTAATTAGATCTGTCTGTGGACCTTTTGAAAATAGGATTATTATATTTTTCCTACAAGTTTTGCAGATGCCACTCAGCAAAAAAAATGCCATTCCTTGGAGGAATAAAACATAAGGTGCTGTGATCACTGGTGTGAGGAATGCATGTGCTGGAGTTTGGCTCTTTCACTGTCTTATCCAATATCTAAAGGCAGAGTCCAGTTATAACTAACTCAGAAGAATCAATGGGAAGTGAAGATGCTAATGTTTCCACAACATTTGCATATTCAAGCTCCACAGCCCAAGAAACAAAGAGAAGTAATAAGAAATTCATTTGTTTTATGTTTTATCTTTTATCTTTTTAAACAGATATGCATTTATCTTTATGAACAGACTTGCCAGACCTTTTTTGAATTGCAAAGTTTCACTAAAAATGCTTGTTATTTGGATTTGCATAAGGATTAACAATGTTGGGCAAGTGGTATCTCCTAACCTTTTCTGTTTACTTGTGCGATATCAGTCACTGGGATATAGTTTTGAAGGCAATCGGTGCTTTTAGTTCAGTGGATAATGCAGTTTGTTTTCCTGGTAAATTCTCTAGTGTTCCAAAAGTGTACTTCAACAATAATTATAAATCTGTTTGCTCAGAGGATTTTCTTTCCCCTCTTTGACACCTCTCTGTAGTTGCATAAGGTGCTCTTATAAGGGCTAAAGAATCAAAATTTATGAAACTTGAGGGGGAAGTCTGAGCTGGCATTGCAGAGTGTAGAAATTAAGCTACACTCCCTGTATGAATATACACGTGAAAATGTCATGGTCAAAGCAAAATAATCTCTTAGATCAGAACTTGGCACCACAAAATCAAAACTCCCAGAGACTTTAAAAGGGCATTTACCTCAGCAAGCTGAAGTTGAAAACTCTTCTCATGCTTTAGGTGTTTCAATTTGGGTTTTTTGCTCCAGCTTTTTATACACAGAAGTGTTACCTACAATATTCCAATATGCATCTGAATGATTTCTACTGTTCAGAGAAGGCTGGTTTGATAGCATCATTTCATAGATGGGACTTGAAAAATAGCAAATTCTTTTAGCTTGTATGTGGTTGGGTGGTTGGGATTTTTTTTCATTTTTTATTCCTTTCATTATGTTATGAAAGCACTGTTCCATCAATGTATGACAAACCAAAAATAATCAGGGAACCTGCATTATTTTCACAGGATCATGTCTCCCACAGTCCTTCCGTTGTGGAACTCACTTCTGAAGTGCACAGCTGTGCTTCACTAATGAGACAGCTTGAGCCCCACAGCTTGCTGCATTGGCTTACAGAACACAAGTTACTTGGCAAATGTGAAGTCTCAGGGTTTCTATTCTACTTTAAGGTGGTTGTTGGGAATCTCTGAAAGAAAAGCAAATTTGGCCTTACAGTTTTCAGTCTTTTAGGGAAAATACTACAGAGGGAGGCGCAGCGATAGAAACAATACCTGTAGCTTGTCATGAGGGATGGACACAATGGCATGAGAAGCTTTACACCTGGGGCAGTGCTGAATGACAGGGGCTCACCAGAGCTGGAGCATTCAGCTGTTTGTGATGTGCCAGCAATGGGCTGGGCATGGCTGGACTTCTGCACAGCTTGGGATATAGCTGTGACAGGAGGATTGTCCTCCAAGCCTCTGGGACGGAGCAGCCAGCCTGGTGTAGTAGTGGTTCCAAGCCAGCAGCTTGTGAGAAACCCCAGAGCTGCTCAAAGCTACAAGAAAGTGAAAAAAATTGAACCTGCCAGGACAAAATATTGTATCACTGGCAAAGCCTTAATTGTTTAGTGTTGTTGCTGGTGACTGATGACCCAACAGTGAAGAGCTAGCCATAAGTAATAAATTGCATTGAACATGGTGTGAACTCAGGTTTCATTAGCATCACGTAGGAAATGTTGAATAAGTTCTGTGCACAAGGCAAGGAACATAAAAGGCAAATACTGAGGTAACATACAGTTAGTGTCACAAGCTGTTGTGCTTAGGCCAGGCACAATAGGCACCAGGTGGGATTTTCCAAAAAAATCACCTGCTTTGTAACAAAAAGAGAAAGCAAGGCTGCTTTGAAATAAGGTCACTTTCTCCTGAACCAGTAAGACTGGCTCTTACAGGGTTTATGTGTGCTTTTTCAACCGTTAATATACCAAATTCAACTGAATTAATTCAGTTAAAATGGGAACAAATTTGCTTTTCTGTACATCAGTCTTCTTATTTGTACCACTGTTTTTACTTGTGCAGTCAGTTTGGGAGTTGTTGCAGAGAGGCTGTTGGTTCAGTAGTGCAGTTCAGGTGGGTACTGCAGAGGGGAGCAGCTCTGTAGCCTCTCATTCCAACTCTGACACAAGACAAACACTGGCCAAGGATAGAGGTGTTGGGAGTGCAAGAGAAGTATTTTGCACTTTGTCTCAAATGGTTATTTAAAGGTCATCTATCCAAAACGAATTTGGATATTCTTTAATCTTTCATGGTATTTCTTGTCTCCCAATACACTTTGAAGTGATCTGTGGTATTTCCAGATGGAGCCATGAGGAATGCTGGTGTTCATGAACTGACAGGTGGTCTTTTTCTGCTGAACTCAGTAGTGAGCTGTTCTCACTCCAGGTCTTTTTTTTGTTGCTTTGGCTTGGGTTTTTGGGGATGGGGGGTGGGTTTTCTTGTTTGGTTTGATTTGTTGTTGTTGTTGTTGTTGTTGTTGTTGTTGTGGCCAGGTCATCATTGCCAAGACAAAATACTCTGGCTTTTATTTATAGAACAGAAGTTTTTACACTGCTGATAATGGAGTGATCTGAACTCAGGGATCTTGAAAGTAGGTCATTAAGTACTCAGTATAAGAAAAAGTGTGTTTTACGGTGTTCGCGATTTTAGTGGAGAGAGCTGTCTTCTTTTCTAAATCTTGGCTTTAAAATCAAAAGACTTCTCTAAGGAAAAAAAATTATCGTTTGATTTCATCACAAAGAAGATAATTATATCTGAGAATAACATATTTTGTATCAGGAACAACATTTTTCAATTTATTCTTCTCGAGCATTTGAGCACTAAAGCGTCTGAAAATAACATTTTTCGATCATCGGACAACACAGATTTTAAAGTCAATAACAGAGCAAATTACCTCAAATTGGAAAATACACAAACAACCACTGCATTGTTTTTTGTTTCATTAACCAAAGAAGGCATTTGTGATAGAGCAGCAGCACTTCTGGGCTAATCTCTGGAAGGGGAAGTTGCCAGGAGTCAGTGTGGCCTGTGGGAATACTTGCAGCAGTGCAAAGCTGCACTTAGCCACTGTGGGCACAAAGGTGCTGTTATGGGGTTTACCCCATGACAAAGTTCCCCTGCTGCCTTCATTCCCTTGGGATAGCCCATCTATCCTTGAAAAGCACCAGCTGATTTGACATCTTCAGGGGCTCTACACAGTGAACTTGTACTGTAACCTCTCTTCTCCCTCTCTCCATGTGTGTCTTGAGATGACTGGAACTGAGAGGTGATTTGGGCAAATATTTCAGGCAGTCCTTGGCTCCTGTACTGTCCAAGTGCCCGACCTGTGTTGTAGCAGTAGCCATGTGCTCTGCCCTGTCACAAAGGTGCTGTCCATGGAGTTCAGGTACACATGAACTGTGACTGCTTATTACCAATGGATAAAATTCAATGTCAGCAGCTCTTACATGCATGATATGTTACACTTCAAAGTAATTAACAAAGATGCTATAAAACTCGCCTACCTCTCACCCCATCCCTTTTGAAGCAATGCTTCTGAAGTATAACTCATATTTCATGGGGTTTGCTTTTTTTTCACTTTGCTTTTTTTCCAAAATATCACTGTAATAATTACTCTAACAGTGTTTTCTGTGGAGTTAATGTTCTTCTGGCTTAATGGCCCCTGGTTATTCTCAGGCCATCAACTTTTTCCAGCTGGTCATCAATCGCAAAGAAATGCCTTGTGCCTTCATTATTATTGCTTAAGTAGATGACATTTCTTATGCCACCGCTGCCTCCCAGTGAGATGATATTACAGCCAATGGCTTTTTCCCCCCCTTGCTTACACTGTTGTCAAAGCATTATAAACAGCTGGTGTGAGAATGTTGTGGCTGTTCACGGTGAATTCCTCTGACAGTTTTTAGGTGCGAGTTTTGTAGACTTCATCTGAAAGAATCTGAGTGAGGCAACTGAAAATTACTTGCCTAGAGCAGCTACAAGGGCTCAGCCCCCATGCATCATTCAGGAAGTGGCTAGGCAATACCTGACTGTTTCAGTCTAAAGACTTTTTCCCAGAGGAACATTTTTCAAACAAGATCTGGGACAGATGTTCTGGGGGGTGTTAATGTTCATTATGTAGCCTCAGACCCCTCCCCAAGTTTCCAAGTTCTGCTGATGGCTGCCATTGTTTCCTAACAATTGATGGATTCTGTGGCAGACTTTTTAAAAAGAAACAAGGAAGTTGTAGTTCAGTAGGCCAGAAACCAGCAGAGATTGTTTAGGTGAAAATGCCTTGCTATGTGGGTATTCAAACCTGTGAGAGTTAACATTGGTGCAGACTGCATTTCCTTTAACCTCATTAGCACCTCGTCTTGCTTTCCCAAGTGTGGTGGTGGATCAGCTAGTTCACCTTAGAGCCTTTCACTAGGTAATTCATCAAAGTGGCAGATGAAAGCTTAAAGGAAAATGCATGTAAATACTGCATTAGGAACCTTGGCTCACAAAGGCATGAACATTTTCACCCATATCATTAGCTCTGGATCCACAGATGTGAGATACTTTATTTATATGGGGAGATGGAGATACAAGGCTTACTGTTTGTATCACTGTGCAGATTGTATACTTTGTCTTATTTTTTCTTCAGTTAAAAATCATTAAGCATTCATGAGCTAGTCTTACAGAAAAAAGAATCTCAGACTGTAATTGTAACCACTTAGCACCTTCAAAATTAAAACCAAGTTACTACAGTAAAACACTCCCATGAAGTACTGAGGGCCAAAGCATTTTCAAACAGGGGCCTGAGATTATGTCAGACCTACATCATGTGTCGTTTTCAGGTTTAGAGTTTTAAGCTGTGCCTCACTGCAGACTGATTTAGTCATTGGATTCCTGTATACCTGTAGATCAGAATGATCAAGCAACTGCAGTTCAGTCTCTGTGCCAGGGTTTTTTCTGGTGGTGGGTTTTTTTGTTGGGCTGATTTGGTTTTGGTTTTTTTTTTGGGGAGGGGGGGGTGGGCAGTGTTGTTTGTTTGCTTTGTTGTTGTTATTTGTTGTTTTTCAAACAACTAACATACACACCAAGTGCAAAATACTATTTCCTGGAGGGCTACCAAGGCACACCCTCAAACAGTCTTTATTTACCTCACAGTTTATTGTATTCTTGTTAGAAAGCAGCACTTTGGGGTTACTGTTAACCCTTTCTCCTTTTAGTTCTCATGCTGAGCAGTAGATAGTGACATACTCCTCTGTAATTGATACCAGTGGTGGTGGCATAATTCAGTGACATGATTTATCATGCATTTTCATTTTCATGAAAGCTTGTTTTACTCTTCTGCTTCCATTAGGTCAGCACTCACTGAACATGCGCCTCCCATTCCATTTTACTGTGTAACTTTCAAATGTGACCTGACAAGGTATCAAAGGTTCAGTGCACTAAGTCACTGTCATGTAAAATACACACAGACGTTACTGACCAGCTCTGACTGTTGAACCATAAAGGAGGTACGAGAGCACTGCAGTGGTTGTGGCACAACTTGCAAATAGCATGGAAGGATTGGACCAGGGTATCAATCTCTTCCTGTAGCAAAATCTCCTGACCGCAGGGTTGAAAAGCTATTCACACATGAACTTATGAGGACTTAGGATTTATTATTTCCTGAAAAAAAAAAAAAAAAGAAGAAGTGGAAGGAAAAAAAATACTCTCTGTTATAGCAAGTGGAAGGAGTACAGTCCTAAGCGGCTGGGAAGAGTAGAGAAGCTGTTGTGATTTCTGTTTATGAAGCAGCAGTGGAATGGAGGATTTACACAATGGGCTTAGCTCCACAGAGGAACTCTAAGGGCTGTATATCTACACCATATTCCCCCCAAAAATGTACAGGTAATAGGTCCCCAGCTATTTAGGAAGACTGCCAGGAGAGATTTATGTACATTGCTCTGAGGTTTTTGCTGTGAAGTATGCCATGAACATGTGAAACACAGCTGTATAGTGAAAGGGAAGATGTCTACAGCTAATTGTGAACTGTGCATGTATTTGCAGCCATTAAAGATGCACTGCAGGAGCTGTGCACTGGTCACCAGCTCTGGACACCTCCTGGGGAGCAGGCAAGGGGACAGAATTGATGAGAGCGAGTGTGTCATTCGGATGAACGATGCCCCCACGCGGGGTTACGGAAAAGACGTTGGGAACAAAACGAGCCTCCGAGTCATCGCACACTCCAGCATTCAGAGGATTTTGCGAAATCGCAACGAACTCTTAAATATGAGCCGCGGTGCTGTGTTCATCTTCTGGGGCCCGAGCAGCTACATGAGGAGAGATGGCAAAGGCTTGGTGTACAATAACCTGCAGCTGATGAACCAGATACTGCCTCAGTTAAAAGTGTATATGATTTCTCGCCACAAGATGCTTCAATTTGATGACCTTTTTAAACGGGAGACTGGAAAAGACAGGTGAGAAACTTACATGTATACACCTAGGGGGTGTCACAGAGTAGTAAACTAATGCAGTTTATATATACCAATTTCAGATCTGCTCAGAGGGACAATCATGCCCATTAAATCCTCTGCTTTGTGAGTTGTAATGTGGCGTGACATGCCAAATAACATCATGGGTAACATAAGTAAAAAATATGCATCAAAATGATTTGTATGGAGTATTGCCTCATCAGCCTAAAATATCAGAGTCTGGATGTACTGTTTATAGAGTTGAGGAGGCAGGAGCTGTTTAAATCTCACTTTCAGGTAATATACCTTAAAGTTTTTTCACTGATTCTGAAAAATTGGAGTGGATAGGTTATGTTTTCTTACAGAGGAAATGCCACCATTCAGTGAATTATAATAGCTGTTTATTGAATTTAAGCATTCTTGGAACATTGCAGCTGTAAAACTTCTTGTAAAACAAATAAACATTAGTCATACATTAGGTGCTTCAGAACAGTTCATCTTATATTTGCAACTGGAAAATGGAAAGTTATTACAATAGTTATATCTTTATGAGACTGTTTATGAGACTTGTAGGCTGATCTTCAAATCAAATTTGTAGTAAGTGACCCACTGCAGTACTTGAGTATTTTCACATATAATGTTTGAAAATGGGCATTCAAACCAAAGACTTCCCAGCACGAAAGGCATTTATTTTTAATGAAATTCTATTTTTTACTTATTAAATATGCTGCTGTAAGATCAGCACTTAGATACAAATGAAGAGGTAGGTTTATTGTGCAGTAACTCACAGTCAGATTTGCTACCTTACAATTAAAAAACACACACCAAGGCTTGAACAGGGATCAGTCCTCTTGTGGACTGGAGCACGGATTTAATTTTCTGGGCTACATGAGAAAGGCAGAACCAATGTTAGAGGAAACTGTTGTATCCTCTTAGCTGAAGTAACGTTTGCTTGGCACTTGCTGCCTGGCACCACCATGGTTTGCTTGCAGAGCTCTGTTCAGTTATAGTGGATGAGAGTTTGTGGCTGACTCGGGCTCACACCAGAGTACGGAGTAATTTGGTCAGTTTGGTAACATTAAAGGTTCTTTTCTTCATCTTCCAATTGGTATGCTTGGGTCTCTGCCAGAACAAGAAGGATAACAAGGGGAGATTCTCTGACAGTTGTGCTGTATTTGTCTTTTCCAGAGTAAAGCAAAGTGAGAGGGTGAATTAAGCATTTGAGCCCTTCAGAAATAGGGCAGAGGGTTATCTGTGTGCTCAGTATTTATAAAGGCATGAAAGTCAACAAAGTGCAACAAACTGCACTGTAACCTGGCCATCATGAGCCCCTGGACACAAGGAATGCACAGTGCCACCTCCTTTCCTGGATTATGCTTTGGTGGTCCAGGGTAGGATCACGTGCTGTCCCCAGTTCTGAGGAACAGGTTCCCTCCCTGCTTCACTCTCAGAACTTCAGTTCTGCCACAAGGAGCCAGGGTCCCGTCCCTTCCCCAACATTGCCAGGATCCTGTTCTTTTTCTGACACACGCTGTGCAATTTCAGGCAAGCTGCTCTTTCTGGTTCTGCATCACCCATCCAGAGCCAGAGGCCTGTAGTGAGTGAGTGATGAAAGCATTTCTTCTTCTGCACAGGCACCAGGCTCCGCTCCTGAAATATTCTCAAGGCATTTGAGCCATTAATGACATTGTTACAAGTTTATAGTGAACTCAGTCATGGGCACCCTGAACTCCAAGTGTGAATCAAGGGCACTCAGATGCCAGCAAAATTCAGCCTGAGGAACAGGCCCTGTTGATTTTAATAAACTTGCAGGCTCTGCTGTGTATGAACCACTCCTTTAGAGGGCACAGACGGCATACTTGAAGGGCTAAGAATATTAGA
Organism: Picathartes gymnocephalus; assembly: GCA_013390045.1. Classification (NCBI taxonomy): domain Eukaryota; kingdom Metazoa; phylum Chordata; class Aves; order Passeriformes; family Picathartidae; genus Picathartes; species Picathartes gymnocephalus. The sequence goes on along the minus strand of WEKY01003304.1, from coordinate 94,400 downwards.
ACGGGAGATGAAAATAAATGAATAAGCTGCATAGAAGAAAGGGAAGATGAAAAGAAACATGGGTCGGAAAGAATTTTTAAGGGAGAAAATTCAGGTACGTGTAGGGGCAGGAACAGAACATTGTATGGCCCAGAATGCTGCTGTTCTCCAGAAGGTTTCTGTTGAGCTCTTGACATTAGTGCCTACAAAAAACAAAGGAGGGAGAGAGAACCATGATTGCAAGGTTGCAAGAATCAGACTATGCATTTTCATCTTGAAAATGATGAGAAAAAAGGTAATTGGATGTATTGTGTTTTTCAGAAAAAAATGATTTTGAAATTAAGAAAAACCTTCAAAAAATATTGCCAGTTAAATAGCATGGTGAAAGACAAAGGCTGCAGAGCAATATATTTGGCCTTATAAAGTAACTGCACTTGAAAATAACTTTATAAATGAATAAGGGTACATTAAGAAAATACGATTCAGAACCAATATTATAGTAATTAGATAAAAGCAGTATAAATTAAATAACTGCAGGAAGAGTATTTCCATAGAGATTATAAATGAGATTTTGGTGGAGGAGAAAGGCCTTTAATTGTAATTTAGTGTGCACTACAGAATTATCAGCACAGTGTGTTAGTTCATCATATAAAAGAATATCTGATAATTTCCCCTAATAAGCACATGACAGTTCTTCATATTCTCTCATTACTGCTGATTAGGTATAAAACCAGTATTCTTTTGTTGGACTCTTGCTCAGATCTTTTGTGAAATGCAAGACACTGTAATCCTGTTTCCATGTTGCTGTCCTATAGACATGGTATTTAAGGAGGACAGAGTGGTACTTGAATGAATTTTTAAGTTTTTATTATTCAGCTTCTAAGCTGAACATTCACTTGTTCTCCTGTTTATTGAAAACACTAAATGACAGCCTAAGTGTGTGTAAGCAGAAAGAAAACTAACCCAGCAGAGAGCCTAGCTGGGTGTCCTGACCTGTGCAAAGCTTTGGTCATGGTCTGGCTGCAGTTGCTCCCTCGGTTTTGGAATGGAAGTGTTGGGCACCTGGAACAATGGACCTGCGCAAGCTCCAAAGCACTCTTAACCTGAAGATGTTCCTGAATCATCTAGTGATTCAGAGTTCAGAAACTCTCAGGTGGAAGAAAAGCAAAATTTTTAGGCTTTTCCTTACCATTCTCTTTCCTAATAATTTTGATCCAAAAATTCTTACTTACTGTTTTATATTGTAGCTGTGCCTGAAGGCCTCCACTGAGTTTATGACCCAGCTATAACATTGTGACAAACTGCATCACCACCCCCAAGCTTCAGTGCACAGTCAGAAAGTAAATAAGGCCCCATAATTGGAAATAATGAGATGCTTACAACATGTAATTCTCCCAATGCTAGCTTAGCTTGAAAGTCTGTGTGGCAGGAGCAGTAAAAATGTGTTTGGGGAGTTTGTATGTTATCAGGTGATCCACTAAGGGCAAGACAAATTACCTCAGCTCCCCAGCATCCTCCAGGCATACTTAGTCAAAGAATTCCCTTATGTTTAGAAGTGTCTTTTAAGCAGCTGGCACAGACAGCACCACTTTTTTTTTTTCTTTGCAGTAGTCTGATTCCCTGAGGAAATGGGGAACCTTGGTACAAGGCATTCCTCAATCTGACAATGCTCAAAACTTCTCCTCCTACTGCCCTGTAGGTGACCTACTTGGAACCAGCTTGTTTAGCGTTAGCTTGGGAAGCTGTGTGGTGGCTCCTGTCAGCTGAATTAAATGTTAGTGATTGCTGGCACTTGCTTGCAGTGGCTTTTGTGGCCTCAGGTCCCTGCTTCCAAGACTGTTCCACATCCTGCTATCACTGGGTAAACTGTAAAAGATGGTCTTGGAACTTGGGCCAGGACCTGGGATTCCCTGGTGACTTCTCTGAAGAGAACCTCATGTTTTCTGCTGTGCTTTTGGAGGGGGGCTGTGACAAAGTTTCACGGGTATCTGGCAGGTACAGGTGTGGGGGAATGGGATTAATGTAAGTCCCACGTTCATACATTCTGGTAGAGTGCCGAGGCCTTCCCAGAGCTTGCTCCTCGGTGCCTCAGCTTTAGCAGGAGATGAAGGGAGAGCCTGTCACTGTAACAGGCTGTCAGCAGGAATCTGAGGACTCCTTGGGCTGCAGATAACACAAGCTTGAACTTCTTCCTGTGAGACTTTCTTAGCTGGGTGAGGAGCCATTAGGGAGAACTCTTGGCTTATTCTTTAACAGCATTTGAAAAGAGACCTTTGAGTGAACTTGTTTTCTCTGGAGCCAACACTGGACTTTCTCTGCCTCCATGTCTACAAGGGGTGCCAGTCCCTATACATGCCCTTGTGGCACCTTTAAGATGTTATCTTTGCTGGCATTTTCTTGATCCTCCCATTCCAAGAGTGCCTGCTCTCTCATAACTTAGAGCCAGTGCAGGAACTTAGAAAAGGACTAGGAATTCCAGTGCATGTGCCAGGCATCCAATAACCATCATAGAACTCAGCTCTTAGAAATAAACAGCACTGCTAAGCACATGAGAGGAACAGGGAACATGACTGTTGCTGTTCTGCAGATAAGGATCTGTGATGCAGCAAAATTTTAACACAACTTGTAAATCTCTTACATCTGCGAGCAGTTACATGGAGTTACCTCCTACTTTGTATAATTAATGCTGGGATCAGTTGAGCTTCTTTCAAAGCCTGCAGTGAAGGCAGAGGCACTGCCTTAGAGGGCTCCCTGCCAGCGCTGTCATTCCCATTCTAAGGTTCCCCTCGGGCAGGGATAGGACCTGGGGTGGTTCCTAGGATGCAGATTTCCCAGGCTGGCTATGGGACGGTCATAGCTGCAACCAACTAAAGAGTTTCCTCCCAACAGTCACAGTGAGGGGCTGGGAGCTTCTAGAAACCAAGTCAAAAGGTCAGCTAAATATTAACATTGCTGTGCCTAAAATGAATTACAGCGAGGGCAGTTTCTGCCCAGATTACTGCACTGAGAGGCGGCACCAGAAAAATCATTAAAAGATGGACAAGCAAAGTAGTCTTGGTTGCCCAGTTTTCAAAGCCTTTTACAAGAATGAAGGAAATGACGGGAAATTGCTTCAGAATGAATGAATGAATAAATAAATAAATCTCAAGAATTATTTGCCAGCTTAGAAACTTAATTATGTTTTTGCTTTCAGGAAGATATCCAACACTTGGCTTAGCACGGGCTGGTTCACAATGACTATTGCATTAGAGCTCTGTGACAGGATAAATGTTTATGGCATGGTGCCACCGGATTTCTGCAGGTAGGATTTATTTTGGAACCATTATTAACCAACAAAGTTAATGTTACAGATAAATATCTGAATCTTCTAATCTTTTTTGCTCTGCAACAAGTCTTAAGTCCTCTTAAAGCAATTAAGATGTCCCATGATCTCATTCTGAAAACAACAAACAGCATTTGATTATGTTATATAAAATATTTTAAAATTTTGTTTGTACTGTGGGAGAATTAATCCATCTTGTTGCTTTCTTTTAGTTTCTGAATATTTATCAGCTAAATGCAATAATTGGTATGAAATTATTCTGAAGAAAGAAGTACTGGAAAACATTACTTTTAATTTGTTTTTTGAGTTCCCCCGAATTAACAGTGGAACAGTGTTCTCACAGTGACTAGTTTTTAAATTGAACTTTCTGTGCAACTCAAATTAACATTGTTGTACCTCTGTCACACGAATGCCAATCTTGCTTCCTAAATAATCCCCACGAAACCCCTCCCCTTGAATTTGGAGCCAGAGATTCAGTCCTGTAATCACCCATTTTGGGCGTGGCAGGGGGTGGGCCACAAGAGGCAGAAGCAGCACAACTTCTGTCAGTGGAAGCTGCTGCATAAAGGAACAGCTTGTGCTCATTTTCCAGCTGGGTTGTGCCTCCAGCCCTGTCAGGACGCAGACCCCAGGTCCTGGTTAAGGTTTCCCACTATGGATCAGTTACACAGGGAGAGTCTTCAGGACTTGTAGTGCTAGACCAAAATTACATTAGCCACAAGATACCAGTATGAATACAGGCAAATTTGAATTATATCACCAATTTCAATGATGACATAAGTCTCACCTGCCTGCCCAGCACTGAGTGGTTTCTGCCCACAGTCAGTGCTGATCCCGTTTGTCCTGCTGGGTGACCTGGGAAGAGCTGGAGCCAGTCTGAAACAAGGCCTCAGTGCAGTGTTTCATCACCTGCTCACAAACCTCTTTCACCAAGAAGTACTTGATTAAATTTCCTGTTGCAAATGTAGTGATCTCTCTCAAGTCTGGTTCATTGGGTAATTCCAGATGCCTTTCAGGGGCAGAGAGGGCAAGGCTCAAAGAATGGGGCTGCTTTGACTTTCCTCTGAGCACTTAAAAGGATCATTCAGGAATCTCCATTTGTCTTGGGCACGTTGTAGAAATCCCTGAAGAAAGCACAGCATAAAATGTCAACACCAAACTCCAGTTTGTGAGAATTTCTACAAATTATAACAAAACACTGATGATAAGTGCTGTGATGTGCTGCCAGACTTCATCATGAATTCTCCAAGGAAAATAGCAAACTAGATCAGATATGCCAGACAACACAAATACCTTCCACAGCACAGCATCTCGTTCCTCTGTCATCTCAGCTGGCCAACACATACTACAGGAACTGGTCTGTCTTACTCCCAGAAGTGGCTGTGTTCCAGTGGCACTTGGAAGTAATTCTTAAACTGATGATCTAAAAACGCAGAAGACAGCATTTCACTGCAAAGTAATATGTAATCCTGACTTTTCAGACAAAGTCAGTGTTTTAGATACATATTAAAAAAACCCAGCTAAACTCAAACAAATTGTTTTAAGAGAGACTAAAAATGTCACTGAGAACATATGAAAGGCTTTCATAGAATCAATACACTGAAATAAAACGGACTTAAATTATAACACGAGGAAGGCTGTAGATCAATCCTACCAGTGAAAGATGTAATTGTTCTTACAGCCTGCATAAAAAATCTTAACATAAAGTTATGTACATCTGGTTGTAAAAAGGGAAAAGGTCATTTGTTAATCAAAGTAATATGAAATGTCTTTACTTCAACTTGATTCCCCAGGTGATGAAGGGGAAAACTGTAGTTGCCTTTCCTGGAAGAAGCTGTCCATAAAGATCTTGAAAGGAGTTTCTTGCCAAAAATAGAGTTAACTTTCTTAGCTGACCCTTCAGCTACTCATTAAGAAGTTAAAACCGTGCTTCCTTTCAAAGAAATAAGACAACAGAACAGAATAGCAGAAAGAAAGAAATATTTTGTAATTGCAAGCCATATTTCCTGGTTTTCAGTCAGACAGACTAAGAATCTACCATTTAAAAAAAAAAAAATCCCAACAAAACAACAAAAATGTCTGCGTGCTAGATGGTGTGGGTATCCTACTTTCTGTGCAATTAAAGAATCATTAAGATTGGAAAAAAAAAAAACCCCCAAAACATCTTATTTCTATTCAGAATTATTATCACCAAATTTTTAACTTCAGCAGATAGATACCCATTCATTTTTAAGTATTAATTTGTGGAATAAGTAATGAGTGTGGTGATCACTGTCATGGAACTAAATTAGTGTCACATCTGTAACGTGAAGGACACCTCAAAGGTACCATGAATCTCATGCTGTTGATTCTGCTACAAATTATTAGCTTAAGATCATTAACCAAATTGCTTTGCACCCGTGCAGGAAAAATAGTCTAGTGAAGGAGTCTGGAGCACAGACTAAAAGATTTGTCATTATTACTTGCAACAAGGTGTTTTAGATTAATTTCTATTTACTTTCACTGGACACTGAGTTTCATAGCTGAACTGGACTTGGTGTCCTAATTATTATAAATTTCTAGTAGTTTGCAGCAAAGCTATATGTAATTTCAAACCCCTTTGCTTGCTACAGATTTATGCAGCAGCTGCAGTAAGGGTTAATGGCTTGATACGGCTTTCATGCTCTCTTCTGTCCTGTACACTCTGTAATAAGATGAAAGCTTGTGCTTCCATGCACATTGCATTTGGATAGTGTGCACACCTCTCACTCCTTTGTCCCAAGACAGACAAGCCATCTTGCTGTTTTTCCAGTGCCCAGGGATCCACTCCAAGCCTTTCCCAGATGGGAAGCATTTCCCTCTCAGAACTCCCTTTGGCATGCACAGGACTCACTCCTGAACTGGGACGTGCAGGTTTCTCCTCTTGCCTGCCTTCAGCAGCAGCATGGCAGTGGTGCCCAGCTACCACAATTCCTGAAGGCACTGCAGTGCTGCTGCTTCCCTTTGTGGCTGCTCCGCAGCAGGGCTGAAGGACAAGCCAAGCCTTAATGAGTTTGTAGCAATTCCAGCCCCTGTCCATGGGATTATGGGCAGCAGGGTCAGAAAGGCTGGTTCTCTGTGGGTCTCAGGGTACTCCTCTACACAAGAAAGACTCAAGGGGTTAGTGAGATGAACCCTCTTTAACTCTTCTCCTCTTCATGGGCCTTCTGGAGCCCCCAGAAACTTAAAACTTACTTCTGAGCCTTATTTTAACTAATATGAATAATTTTTGTTCCAGTTATTGATCCAGATAATTTTCCTATAACAATCCTCATTAGACTGCCAGGCCATTTTCCATGTTAATTCACCTGAAAATTGGTATTTGAAATACTTTACTGTTTTCTTACCTCTCTCTCTCCACTTTCAGTTCCTTTAAATCAAACGCAAAGCAGCAGTTGTTGCTGGTTACATTTCCTGGAGCTTATGAGAGACTGTAAGCTCTATGTGAGCTAGTGCTGCTCTTTGGCCCATATGCTTCACCTCATTACCTTAATAACAAAATGCACACATGGTTTGGAAAACAGGACTAAGTATGGAGGTCAGGGAAAGGGGATCCTGGGACTAGAAGGCAAAAAAGTTATCTAGAAATCTTCATAGTCCTGACTTAGCACCTTGCCCATCACTCAACGTACAAAGGACACTTTACTCACCCATCCAAGTATGAATTCTTTTACAAAGTGTGTGCCTACCCATTGTTTCAGAGGGTTGATTTATTATGGCTCTTCATTTCTAAGGAAAGAGGCTGACCAGAACGTGGTATGGGGTGGCCTGGTTTTCCTGCCTTGTTCCTTTTGTGCTGTACTTCCCAGCTTTTGCTGTAGGTGGATACCATCTGTGGGAAAATGTGTGCTCAAGTGGCAAGCAGTAGCTGACTGACAGGGTACAAGCACTTCCACGGGTGCTGTGCTGCCAGGTGATCAGGCAGAAAGTGCAGGATATTTTACAGAGGAACTTCCCGAGATTCCTCTCAGCTGTGATATTAATATGCATGCAGAGTCTTGACAAAATACTGATTAATGTCCAGTATCAGTCAGTGATAAAACAGCATCTGTTTTAATGTTAATAAATGAGGTGGCAAGCAATTTCCGTATCGAAATTATTCATGCATTTCATTTGCTGGTGACACAAGCTAATTGCAGAGTTAGAAGATAACACAGCACAGTTAATTTGGGTTATGGTGTACTCCAGCCAGAGATCAAATCCAAAGCTTACTAGCATGCAATCTAGGGGAATCTAGAACTCCCATAAAATGAGAAGGTCCTCCATATGTAAATTCCCTTCAGAATTCTGAAATCGAAACGACAGCTTTTGGAATTTAGCCTTAAAACCTCAGTCAGCTGCAGAGCAGTCCTAGAGAGATCTGTAGCCACCAGCCCCCATTCCTGCCCTGATCTCACCCCCAGTTCAGGCAGACCTGCACACAAGGCCTGAGCCCCAGCGGCTGCCTGGACTGAGCTCCTGCCTCTCTCTCCTGCCAGGCCCTGTGGACCAGGTGCTTCTGGGCTGTTTCTGGTGATCTGGTACGAGCCTGGTGCTCGAGCCTGGCACGAGCTAAGGACATCCACCTAGGACACACTAGTGTTAGTTCAGAGCCTTCCATGGAATGTGGAATCCCTGGCTTCAAAAACACCTCTCGTGGAGGTGTCCAGACCAGCAGCCTCACAGGCTCACTTAGCTCTGTTAACTGGAGTTTCATTTTTCCCAGTTCTGTTGGAGATATGATTTCAACTAATCCTAACTTTAAAGCAGTAAATTTACACCAAGCAATACAAGTGTACCCTCGAGGACCCAAGAGTAAAATTCAGCTTCAGAGCAAGAAGGAAGAACAGTCTAAATGAGAAGCAGCAGCCTATTTGTTTAGTAGTTCTTAACAAAAATACATCACATGAAAATGTATCCTATTAGATTACAGGAACCATATAAATGATTAATTTAAGCGACAGTAAGAGGTCCAAATATCAAAAAAGTGAAAAATTAATTGAAGATTAAGTTCTAATAGTTGTAGTGTAGAAATAATACCTTTCCATATGAAGGGCAGCTTTAGATTACAAATACATTTTCTGTAGGTGAGGTGATGAAGGATTTTGTTTCACTCTTATGTATTCTGGTGAGAATATATTTAATAAGTTTAGAATCCATCTTATTCTGGAAATGTAATTTTATTGTTATTCTGGTCTTGTAAGATTGATCACCATGTTGTGTTACGAGGAAGCCAGATTGATCGAATTAAAATGTTAATAATCTAAGGCACAAATGGAAAACAGCAGCAATAACATACATTACCTCTGCATATGTAATATGGATAGTGGCAAAATAAGAAAAATTAGAAAATTGGGTAGGTGACAGAATTACACAGTAAAAATAATGACCAGCACAGACTACTGACAGATTGTGGATGCATTCAATTGAAAGTGACCTTAAATATTAGCTCTTCAAAATGAAAATAATCAACTGTATGTTAGAGCTGACAGCCCTGAATCTGTATCAGATTTCTTGCTCTGTGCTAGGGTCCTGTTCAGCTCAGGCTGTAACACAGAGCAGCTCCAAGGCTTCACTAAAGGCTGATATGGGGAAATTTTCTGCCACAGCAAAATAGCTGGTAGCAACCGGGGAGAGAGGGATATAATTGTGTAATTCTATCTGGGACAGCTTGCTCTCTTTGAATTTATGACAGAGAGAGTTGTGTGAGTTCCTGTCAGCCCAAAACGCCTGTGCCCAAAGTAAAAAACCATGATGGGTACAGGTTAAAGTAGAGATTAAAACAAAAGGAGAATTTATCGGTCTGGCTTACTATAATACAAATGTACCATTTACAGAATGTTACATGGAAACATTGAGGTCAGAACTGCTAAAATGAACTTTATCCTAAGTATCTAATTGGTGTTTGGTATATCCTGCGTGTCATCACGGGTCACTCATCTCCCACTGGGAAATCTGAACGGGTTCACAAGGTCAGACAGATACTATGGGTGAACTGTTTTAATTTTTAGCTTAGATACATGAAAGCTGCTGTTGTAAAATAAAGAACTCATTTGTGCATCAGATGTTTGATTAAAATGCCAGTAACAGCAGCCTGTACCACTGACCTGGCGAGCAGACACACTCATTGAAGTTGTGCACTCGGAACCTCGAGCAGCGTGCTGGGAACGTTCAGCTGAGCTCATGTGACACAGATAACCCCCTCCATCTATCATCTTCTCTTTCTTCCCCAGTTCAGTAAATACCTCTTCAAGACTTTTTACAAATCACAATCTAGATTTAAATCTCTTTTAAGCAGTTAACTTCAAATTTCCTAGTAGTAACACAGCCCTGCAGCACTCTCCCTTGTTTCTGAGCTACTGCTGTCCTTCATTTAACTGGGAGGAAGAGGATTAAAGGAGAGCAAAAGAAAAAGCAAAGAAAACACCTTTGCCCCATTCTGATGTATTAGATACACAAGAAAAAAAACAGCTACCTAGTTTAACTGGGAGAAAAAGTGAATCTGAGCATCATCAGTTCATTAAAGATAGCATCTTTTCAATCAACGAAAAAGAACATCTTGGGCTTCCATCTATTTTCTTCTTTCCACAGGGATCCTAATCATCTTTCAGTACCTTACCACTACTATGAGCCCCTGGGACCAGACGAGTGCACAATGTACATTTCCCACGAGCGGGGCCGCAAGGGCAGCCACCACCGCTTCATCACTGAGAAGCGCGTCTTCGAGAACTGGGCTCGGACATTCGACATCCACTTCTTCCAGCCAGACTGGAAACCAGACCCGCTCCCTGTGACCCACCCCGAGCTGAAACCACTGGCCTGAGGGATGGACGCACAAGCCCAGGCACAGTCGCCTCCCGCAGCAGCCTTTGCGCCTTGTGGGCCAGCCCGGCAGCCTGGAGGAGAAGGGGAACAGGGTCTGCAGCTGCGCCCGCAGCAGCAGTCAGGAAGTTGGCATGGAGGAGCAGCACACACCAAGAGTACTTTCTGTTACACTGTGTTAACCCAGTCCATCGCCTTTTGGGGCCATCTGACTTCCTGTGTGTGTTTGTGATTCGTGAAACACAACCCGAGTGTCATTAAGGGATGGTTAATTCATTATGGCTTTTTTAAGTGCGATGCCACTGAATTTTCATAGTGAAAACTTTCCGTATTTCTTTAATGGAGGTTTTTATGCAACCTAGGCCAGTATTTTTCTAATTCACAGTTACGTGGTTGTTTATCTTTCATAATCTTTTAAATCCAAAATTAATGTTGCTGATGGTTTAAAGGGCCTAGCTTTTTATTTATAAAACTTGTTTGAAATATATAATTCTATATAGCATGTAATTAATATTTGATCGGGAAATGTTGGATTTCTTCTAAGAATTTTGGGCTCTGTTCCAGCCTAAAGCCTTTAACAACAGGAGTGGTCCCATGTGCAGATCCAACTCACTTTACATTCTGACATCTTATATTAATACGAAAATGGTAGTGAAAATTCTGTTTGATATTAATGTGTATTTGCTGCTGTGCTATCAAGCTGCTGTTTTTTAAATAGGGGTGGGAGGAAGGAGGGCAAACAAAATTTATCCAAAAAAAGCCAAACCCCCCACTGGCCATGGCAGCAGCTTCTCAGTGAAGACAAGCTAAGGCTGGAGGGGTTGTGTTCTGTTTTGCCTCTTGTATTCCTGCAAGAGGCTGCCAGCAACCCCCTTGAGGCAACAGACTACAAACCAGGCCACAGCTGCTCAACACAATGTCACCAAATTTCTGGAATGAAGAAAGTAAACTACCAGTACTACAATACCAGCCATAGTAGTCAGAAAGATCACAGCCCTGCATGTGCAAAAATCTCTGCCTTCCACTGCCCCAACAACATCACTGATCTCAGAGATTCTGGATCACATTGAAGCTGGGATGTGAAAAGAGTTCCATGAGTACAAAATTGTCCTCCTGAAAGGAACAAAGTTAAACTCTGCTTTCTTTCCCATGAAGTACCTGCATGTGCATAGTGAGTCCTTGCAAGACAAGGGGAAGGACAATGCTCATGCTGTGTATGGAACCTCACAGTGGGAATTACTGGGTTACATGTGGCTTGTGAATAAAGAAGAGTTCAGTTACAATATTACATTTCCTTTTGCTTCACAAATATCAAATCTCAAATTTCTTCCAAGTAATCAGTAACTATTGCATGAAACATACCTCAGGTGATGACAGCTGTCTCTCATTAGACAAATGCAAAAGCTAGAACAAAGATACTACCTTTAAACACCTAAATCCAAGAAGCTGAACTTCAGAGGCAAAATGTAGAACTGGGACTAAACACTCTCATTTAAACCCCCTTATAACCCACGGTCTTCCTCTTTCCAAAACTGGATCGCAATAGCTGCAGCTGCGCCACAGACACCCTGATTCTCTAGGGACAAAGTGAACTGTCCTGGCATGGGCAAATTGGTGTCACGTCTGTAACACTGCCTGGACCTGAATGGCAAGTCTCCGAGAGCCACTGTCCTGGTGGAGCCCTGCCCACTATCAAAAAGTAAGAAACTATAATGTATTTTGCCTTAAAAGCTTTATTTTGGTGTTCTTCCTGGTACACGCCACTCAGCTTACAAATTGAATGCCAAGTGCTTGTTACCTTTCTCTTGTCAGCTGGTGTTTAACTCTCCTTCTTTCACTGATGGTGTTTTATTCCTTCCACTTGATTTCACTGCATTCTATAGAAACCAGAATGAGCTTTGGACTAATGGCAGTTTGAACATCCCTTTCAACATGTGTACTGGGGTGTGGATCCAGCATGTATTGCTCCAGTTGATGAAATCTGTCAAACTGATTTACAGATCCTTTCTAATGTGACTGCACGACATGGTACAGATCACAGTAGGTCCTCTGATACTACCGTCCTTGTTTTATTACTGATACAACAATAAAAAGATCTTCTCATTTTAAACTAGAGCTCTTGATTTTTCCATCAGTCAAGGGCTGCAGGATGTGTATGCTATATGTTTAGCTATGTTATTGTTAAAACCAGATCATTTAGAGTACACTGGTCTACTTCTAGTATTCTGTAGAAACACAGAGACTTGCCAGACCACAGTTGTGTTCCACAGGCTTGTCCCCTGTCTGCAAGACTGCTCAGTGTCAAGCAGATATGGGGAAACATTAAGAATATGAAGAAACATGGAATAAACTGTAAGGACACTAAATCTCCTAAAGGAGCCAAGCTAAGCACTGTAACTCATTCCTTGTTCAGTTTCTGTTAATAACTGTGTGTTCTTGCTACCCTCATACACATCTTTTAAACAAAACAAATCCAAACTCACTTTAGTCTCATCAGCCTCCTGTGAAGTTTCACCAAGGTCCCCCATCTAATTATAAGAAGTATGAAGGAGTATTTTCTAAGCCACACCTGTATATATAAAAAGGAATTTGATGAAGCCAAGGAGACAGCAAGTTTTAAATAGATCACACAGATCTACATGGAACATAAACTGAATCCAAAAAGCACAAGTTATGAGAGTGCAAAAGAAATGTAAATAACTGTTAAAGCACCACAATTTTAATTAACAAATCACTGATGTATTTCTCTGTAAATGCACACTTTTTGAACTACAGAATCCTGCTGCATTTCAGCCTGATGTAAGGTTTTATGGCCTAGTTATAAACCAAACAGATTTATGACAGAAAATGCTGTCAGCCTAGGGATAAGTAGTACAAACTAGGCATTGCTGCCATTCTCTGCTTCATGCTGTCATCTCACTCTCTTCACTATAATTTGATTGATTCATGATCTGCAGCGCATCATTTCACATATTAAAAGCTGTTGCAAAACAGTGTTTACAGACATCAGCAATTTTAAGATCTGTGTTAGTTTAGTTCTGAACTCCTTCCATACCTTTAGGCTTTTACACTTGCCTTTGTCAGAGGAGATATTTTTCATCTTGAAGAACTGTAGCTCTTACACCATGAATTGAGGATGGTAAAGAAAACATCTCTGCAGCTAAGAACAAAAAAGTACCACAGCTGCTTTGTGTTCTGTTGGCTCACTGGGGACAGCACCGAGGTACAAAGCAAAACCATGATGCACGTGGAGAAACCTTCCACCCAAAGTGCTAAAGCACCTCAGAAAGACAAGTTAACACTTTATTCCTGGTAAGGAAACTGAGGAAAGGGGAGGTTGAGACTAGGACCAAGTTACAGCCTGGGAAGATCTGGGGGAGATTTGGGTCTGCTGACTGGCAGCCCTGGCCCAATTCAGCAGAGCACACAGTGGTACTGCCACATACATTCATACAGGGCAGTAAACTAATAAAATCCTTCCGGAGCTGCTTACCTGGGACTTGTCCTGCTCTATTTGCCAGGCAAACTTCAAAACAAACTGAGTGATTTTTCCCCAAAATACCTCTACGGTTACAAGGAAACAGTAATATAAAAATAGCTGGAAAAACACTGGGGAATGGTGTGAGGGGAATCTAAAGAGTAAGGAAAAAAATGTGCCTTGTGCCATCTAACTTTATTCCCCTGGAACATGAAGATCAAACTCTGCCTGAAGCTGACACAGGGGAATGTCCTGGCTCAATAGTAGTGACTGTCTTGCATAGATTTCTTTGCAGGATTTTATAAGTTGATCATAGGTGCCACAAAAACTCTTTGAAAAATGCTGATAATAATCTCTGTAATGAAAGCTAATTATTTTACCTGATGCAAGGAGACATAATTTCTGATTCAATTTAAAACATAGCTTAGGGATTAAAAAAATAATAAACAGTTTAACAGTCAAAGAGTACTTGTAGGGCAGCAAAAGGTAATGCAAAGAAAAGGAAGTTCAGAAACCTTACAGGTCCCAATACTTTTTTTTCCCCTGGACCACCAGTGACCACTTTGAATTTCCAGCTGCCTCCTGCAAAAGCACACCTTGCATATCACAAGATTTTGCAAGGAGAAAGAAAAAAAAAATTAAGGACAATCTTCTTTAAAAAACCTAGGAAATATGAAAGGGCAAATGTCTAAGGTGGTGTGAAATTCCTCTGTGGTGAAGCAGAAAAATATAAAATTCAAAGACTCTTTTATAAAATGATTATCAAATGGCACTGGTTATGCTAAATACCCTTAAAACCACTAGACTGTTAAATGTTTTCCACACAGAAAATTACACCAAAACATGAAATGTCAAAACGATGCCCTTTGACCACCATGTGGATGGAGATTCAGCATCGCAGTAGAAGCAAAGCTGGTGATTTCACCTCAGCTGTGGAACAGACTCCATGGCACAGGCAGACGTGGAATCTGGCCCTGAACCAGCATCCCCTCAGTGCTGGGCCCCCTCCAGGGGTGCCAGCAGAGAGCACATGGCTGCACGGCACTGCCACGAGAAAGGGACAGGACACATCCCTTTGTCCTCCCTGCCACTGAAGGGCAGGCCACGCCAGAGGAGCAGCACAGAGATGACCAACACACAACGTCCCTGTCTGCTATGGAGTGCTTTGACCAGGAGTTGTCAGGAAGACAGAACAGACAGGAAAACTACAGACGACCCCAGCAACCCAGACAAACAGATGGAAACCTGTAAGAACAAAATTAGGAGTCATAAAGAAGATACATTGGCTAAGATGTCATGCAGCTTTTGTAAGCAAAACCCTGCCTTGCAAATCTATTTAGAATTCTTCAAGATTCTCTGAAGCAAGGGGACAAAGAGATCCAAAGTGATGGATCCACTTGGAATTCCACAACTAGGTTTGCAGAAGACTTCCAAAGAAGTCACAGTTAACACAGAAAAAAAAAGGAAGATCCTTACCTTCTGGAACCTATCTGAACATAGGAAAATAAGGCTAAGAGGATACAACATCAGCTTAAGGGTACAAGCAGAATTCCACAGGAAAAATGTCACAATATATTTTCCTCTATTTTTCTGTGCTATTCCCTTGGTATCTACCACAGGCCATTCCTAGATGCAGGATACAGGAGTTAGACTGCATTTAAATAAATAGATAAAAAATATGAAAAAATTTATCCAGTGAACATCACTTTGTACACTAAAACCCAGTTCCAGCCTTGCCATACTCTGCATGTGCCAGGCCCACCATGAGATCCAACACAGGAACTGCATTCTCATTTTACTGGAAGCAAAGCCAAAGCATCCAGCACAGATGGAGAGCAAGAGTGGACCCTTTATAACAGACACAGAAAGTCATCATAATAATTCAGTTTCTAAGAACAGGTTTGTCTTCTTTAGGACATCTCTAGTGCTATTGAAATCTGCCAGTTTCTTTACACAACCCAGACAGGTGTTAAGATAACATCAGTAGCTTTGAGGACACTAGCTACTTCCTGAAGATAACAGGAATAATTTGTATTTAGCAAGGTATAAGGTTTTAGGACTTTGCTGACTTGCCTTTGGCTGTTAGATCAGTTGGAGCCTATTAGGATCCAAACATACAGCATGGTGAGAGTCTGTTAATAGCAAAACAAAGGAAATTCTGAATGGAACCATTTGGTGTGGCTTCGTTTAAGGCAAGAGCTTAGGTTAGGTTTATGTTTTAATGTAAAGGCAAAAGAAGTGAACAGATTTAGAGCCTATGAGGATATGCTTCCCCATTGCATCCCTGCTGAACACAAGGCCAAAACTGAAAGTGGTTACTGATATTCAGTGGGACTGCCCATTTCTGTTGGAGAAAACTGGAACATTCCCATGACACCATTGTTATTTTTTTACTGTGGCTGTACATGTGAAGATGTGCATTACATGAAACACTGAAAAGCTCTTCCTCATCCCTCCCCTGCAAGTGATGCTGCAGAGAAGGAGCAGATTAAAGAAACCAGCAACAACAGCAAATGCAGAAAGCCTTCTATATATATAAAAAATATAAATACAGGGACCACTGCAGAGAAAGGTGTGTAAAAGAACTCCACAAAATAAAAACATACATTGCAATGATACACTGATGACCCCAGGCCTTAGAAAGACCAAGGGAGGTAAGGGGACACTAAAATAATCACAATTTGAGCCATAGTATTTTTAGCTACAAACTTAACCGGGACAGAAAACTAGTACAGAAAAAGTAACTTAATGAAAATTGTTTGATTTTGTTTGAATTGTTTGATCAATGTTTAGTGAGGCTCTTTGTTGGTAAATATAAAAGCATTTGACAAAGGAAGTAAGTACCATTATATTGGAGCTGGATATAAAGGACAGAGCCTAAGTTTAAAATATTCCAGTAAGTCAGGCCAAGAAAGGAAATGTACTTGCTATTTCAGATTAGTCAGTTTTGTCACAGGGCCTAGCACGACATGCCATGAATCTCCCAAATAAACCACAGCCTGGTGGCCTGGTCTCTGCTGAGCTGGCACCAAAGCCATGTCAACAGCAGTGTGAAAAATGCCACTTTCATAGGGAGGACCCCCTAGGCTGAGAGTAACTGCTGTTACTCTCTCCAAACAGTCTGCTTCTCTCGGGGTTTGTTTTGTTCAAGGGATTGCTGTAAACAACATCACCAAAATAATTTAGGCCAATACAATTTGCATCTCAATTAAGCCTGCTGGCCAAAGCAGCCACACTGGCTCAGTATTGGCCAAGGCTTTGGTGTTATTCTCACACAAACCTGAAAAGAAAGAAAGGAGAAAAAGTTAAATCTATAACCTGCATGGGGAAGAAGACATGGCACAATCAGACATTAATAGATACACATCCTTGAATGGAAACCATAAACACTATCAATTTAATCACTAAATCAGGCAGAAATCCTCATTAGGGGACAAAAAGTAACTCAGTCTTAAAGAACTTGCAAGTGAAATGAGTTTCAAGAAATGCTGATTTCAGAGTTAGGCAGCCTATGCAAGTTTTCATTACAAAACACAGCCACTTTCAAGATGTATTTCCTGAAAGCTTTTTATTTTTAAAAGTTCACAGAAAGAGGGAAAGCAGAAATAAATTAGAGTACAGAGGATATAATCTTCCATGAGAAACTTTCTCTTTTTAATCTGCCTTTCACCACTTAAGAAATGCAAAAAACTATTAAGCTCGTTATTGTACAGAAGTGCTGAAGTGATGGTTAGAAGAGTTTCTGTGGCACGGGTGATTGATTTGTGGAATACTGAAACGTGACTTCTGCAGGACAACTACTGCTACTGAGCCCCAGCTTTCCTCTCTGGCAGTTCCAGCCTGAGTTTGATCTTCATGTGGTTGAGAAGACACTTCCATTATATACACTGCTTTTTTCTGCAGTTCATAACTTTATGGATAGATTAGTCTCTTGGGTGAAGTATTTTATGCTTGTCTCAATCCAAAGGTGAATTAGTCTGGAAGCATGATAAAATTCTGCCAGGTCACACAGAGCTCTGTAACAGACAGAGCTGAAGATCTGTACCTGGGGACACTGAGCTTTCTCATCCCAATCCTTACCCCCACACTGTATCATATACAAAGGTTGTCTTCTTTCCAAATACCACAGACTGTCTGAAATGCCCCATTCTCACTTTGTGGATTGCCTTCCACTTTATCTATTTTTATCAAGTCCACATAATCCTGACCACATAAAAGCTTTTCACTTCACAATGCCAAGCACTGGATGAAATCTTCACTATTTACCAGAAACTAGCAGCATCTCATTTCCTCAGCTACCCTGAAAGGGTATTAGGGAAGCCTTCAGATCAGAAACTTTCTTTTTATTCCTTCCCTCTAAGCATCCATCAGAGAAGAGAAAGCAGCAGCACTCTAACATCAAAAAACCCTTCACTGACATGCTGTCAGCATCAGGATTGCCAGGGTTGCAGACTTCCTTGCCCTGCCTCAGCTGGTCCTTCCAGTCCCTGTCACAGGAGTACAGTGCAACACCTCCCTGTCCTTATCACTGCATAAATCATCTCCACCCAGGATAAATTCACAGCTGAACCTGGCCTTAGCCCCTTTGCAAATCACTGATATAGTGCAACTCAGCCCTGCTCCAGCATGCAATGACACCCATCTGAAAGCAGACTAGACCACAAGTTTAATTTACTTCCAATACATTCTGTGGATGTGTAACTGAGAATGAAAATACCAAGAGACAGAAATGGGCTAATGTGCAGGCACTCAGCAAGAGAATTAGACCCAGATTACATTTGCTTTTCTGTAATCAATAACAGACACCAGCTTTCAGGAGGAGAAACCAACCAAAAGAAAAAATCCCTCCACTCCCTAGAAGAGACACACCATCACTAATGATGTTTGTAAAGATAGCTGTGAACAGTCTCTGGTATTTGCTTATGCCAAGAGAACAGCATTTCATGGCAGCAGTCACTGAACATGAAAATACTCAGCTGGCATAGACCAAGAAACATTTATTGTCTCCCCCCTGCTCAGGTTTCTTTCTCCACTCATTTTTTGTAGGAACCTCACTTTTCAGTCTGTAACAGAAGCACAGCTTACTCACACATTGTGTCAGCCTTTAGGCCTGGTCACAGGCACTCCAGGGGACAGGAGAGCACCTGGATGTGAGTACAACCCTACTGGGAACCTACCTTTTCTTAATTCAATAATAAAGATACATTTTAAGATGTGATCCTGAAAGAGAGCTGAAAAACTGAAAAGATCAACTTCTGTTTGTATCATCCATTAATGCTCTAAACAATGTCTTAAAAGCCCATTGCAGGACCTGTCAATGCAGTTCCACAGGACAGGGTGCAGACATGAATACACTGAGTTTTGCAGGGTGGGCACACTTGGTTCACAGATCTATCCACGGACAGTTGCAAAATGCTGAAATTCAATTCTGCTTGAAAAGTTCACATGCAAAAAACCATCAAGAAACTGCTATCTAGCTTGTCTTCTGGATTCCATTAAATAGATACCTTGGAGGAAGCATCTATACTGCAAAGCACACTTGGCCTGCAGAACACTGCAGGTTTGTGACTAAGGGTGACATGGCTGGTTCCCAGAGCCCACATTCCAAACTGAGCTTGAAGGCCTACCAGGGAAAATGAAAAGGTTACTAACTTTAAATAAAAAATAAATATACAACACACATTTACAGACAATTCTGTGGCATTTCTGTACTTGCTCTCAGACTGTAATTGTTCAAGGAATAAAAGCTATCACAGCATAGAAAATACTGTCTCATAGGTGTAGCACAGGCAACTTTATGGTGTCTCAGAATGATCCATTTCAACTCACTTCTGTACATACAAAAATTTTAAAAATGCCTGAAGCATAGTTTGCTGCATTCCAGTCAAACTGTTGTTCTCACTTCAATTTAATCACCTTTACATGCATACTTACTGAGTGCCTCTATTCATAAATTGCATTTTAATAACCCACCTAATTGCCTCCTTTTCCCTAAGCAGATAAGCTTTTAAAAAGACAGAATCTTTGGTATCTTCTGCTACTGGCAAAATTCAGCTGAGTTCTGTAGATTTTTCTATCACTCCCTGCAAAAGATGGCTGAAAGAAGGAAAGAGAAAAATTGAATAAGGCCTGAAGAGTCCGAATAAATGTAACTGCACCTGAAGCAAGGCACAAAGCTCTATCAACTTCACTTTATACACATTTTAAAGTGTGGCAAAACTTGCCTATAAAATAGATATTTGATTAAAATATTTACTACAATTGAAAAAGAGTTGGATTAGGAAAGGATTAAGCAAATCCTCTAAGGAATTCTGTAGGATTCATTTCTATACTGGGTCTACACATTAATACATGGTCTGTGCACAGCAGATTTTACTTGATTGTTGTATTAGAAATTGAGGGGAAAAAAAAGGGTTTTCTGATTTTAAGAAAAGTCACCATTACATCAGATTTTGGATATGGAGGACACTATCCAAAAAAACAACCCCCAAACCCAACACACTGCGAATAGATCCAGACACCCAGCACCAGGAGTGCTACTCAGACCCACCCCACAGAGTGTTCCTCTTTCCCATTTCGTTGCATTGTTGTTGGCAGGGAGGATCTGTGCACCAGTTACATAAAAGCTGCTGATCAGCACACTGGGAAGTCTTGTCCAGTATTAGCTACCACACAGTATCAGTTTACAGAACTCTACGGACGTAGGAATGCTTTAATTCCCACTCCTGATGCTTAGCACCTGCCACTGAAAACAATTCCAGCTCTTCATCAAGAAGTGCCACAAAGAGGTGGAGTAGGCAAATATTTACCTTCCCATAATGGATCATTTTGTACCTTCAACGTCTCCAGGCCCAGAAAATCTCTGGAGATAAAAACCCCAAGGCTTTAGCTCTGGAGCTGCACCACACCGCTGTTTTCCCTGTTCCCTGGAAGCCTCAGTGGCTTCTCCACAGCCCTCCCAGGCTCACACGGCTCTGACAGTTCATCTCCCCTCCCCTGAGGCTGGGATGCCACAATCACACTGGAAGAGAAGAAAAAAGGACAAAAATGTTTATGCACTTGAATTTGTATGTGCTGTGCAGTAGGAAATGCTCAGAACCATATTATAAGAAAAATATACTGACTCTGATATTATGTGTAATTATAAATAATTCCTAATAACTTCTAGAGAAATGTGTCTAGTACTTACAACATGGATGCATCAGGTAAGCTTTATTTTGATTAAGGTAGAGAACAAGTTCCAAAAGCATAGGGCAAAAGCTTCTCCTCCATGAGAGAAGTGTTTCTACACATGCACAGATTTTCTCTTCATAAATATCACTATATTATACAGGTAAAACCCTTTTAGCATACATTCATCAGTAAATGTCCAGGAAGAACAAATCAATATGCCAAACCAGAATTTACAAAACACAGGTGACAAAGCACACTTTCTAAGGGCTCAGAAACTACAGAATACAATGGTACAATTTATGTTTTTTATCCTGATGCCAGAGTCGATTTTTTTCAGTGCAAAAATCCAGTGCACTGAAAATCCTGAAAGCATCCAAGTCCAAATTGTATGCAGTGAAAATTCAACAACTATGAAGGGTTTCTAATGGACATGGTGAAGTCCTTTCACATTTTTTGGCCTCCTTTTAAGTAGATTCAGCGAGGTCATAATTTTCACTTTCACCAACTCATAGAATTCTAGACTCAAAACAGCCTAAGGTGAAAGGACAGATCTAAGGGTTGCATTTAACAGGGAAGAAAAAAGAATAAGAAAAAAGAAATCAATATATTCCAGAGTATTTTTATTTTTGTGAGGAAAGCTTTCAATATGTCATGCCAAAGTCTGCAAAGTGGGATTAAGTTTTTATTGACAAAACGACATCTTAAATAACCTTCTCCACAATGTCCAGTTCTTTAGTAATAGGTGACTTCTTCTAAGATTTACTTCAACGTATGGTGGAAAGAAATTGCCCTTTTACGATCCAGAAGCAACCACAGAAATCCTGTTACTGGGTTTAGGTCCTGCCCTTTTTAAAGTTTAACCAGAAAGAAAAAATTCTCAGAAAAGCAATAAAATATGTTTAAATAAAGACAAAGTGAAATAACAATAACATTAAAAGAATTTGTTAGAATCTTTCCAGAAAAAGGGGCAGAAGAGATGGCTTCAAAAAAACCTTTAGAAGCGAGATGTCAGTGTGTTCAACACAACCATAATCCACATGCAGAGAACACAGGTGATACCCATGAACCCAAAGTAGCAGCCAATGCAAGTATCTTGTTTGCTCCAGTTCAGAAGACATGTTTCATGTGCTTGATTCCGTATGTTTTGAAGAAAACCATGATGATCAATGCCCAGAGTCCTAAAATAAATCCTCCAGGAGGATGCCAATCCTTTTGTTTTGGTTTCTGGAAAAAAAGAAAAAACAAGAAGAGAAAAAGAAAATTGTAGTTAGTTCTTACAATAAGCAGCGCACTGTGTTTATCAAGTGAAAAAAATAATCCCTGCAGTAGAACAAAATATCAATAACCTGTATTTCCTCATGAAGTAGAAGCATCTTTGTGATGTGATGGAGAGGCTAATGGGAGGCAAGCTGCCACTGCCCACATGGAGGCTAAGTACCATGAAAAGGCAACTGGAACTGTGCCTGAGACACCACTTTGCCTGTGGGTATTGGTATAGTGGGACGTGTTCCAACTCATCTGTTTAGACAGATTTTCTTATATTTGGTCTCATGTTAATACAAGAGAAAAATTCTGTAAGTATGAAAAACAGCTCCTACAAGTGAAAATGTGAAAGAGAAAAGAGAGTGTTGTTTTCCCACTACCTGTTTTCTACAGCTGCTTTTGTACTCAGAATTATGTGAATAAACAGATATCTGACCACATAATAAGCGAAGACTCATCATTACAGGAATATCATAAAACAAAATAAGATTGCTTTCAATGTCAATCACATTTCCCAGGGGCCTCATTGAGTGTAACTGCCTTTCTCTAATGTAGAAATATATTCTGCAATTCAAACTTCTGTCCCTCTTCAACAAATTTTTCACCTTCAGTAAAAAGTCATGCACTGCAATTGAAGGCCTTTGCTGTCTCACACGTAGCAGCTACACAAGATAAAACTTGCCTGTCTTCTTCCTCCTCTTATTAAACTAAAAATTCAGATACTCCACAGTCAGAGAATAGAGAAAGGGATTGCAGACCAGTAAGAGCTGCCATTTACCCCAAGATCTGTCTCTGGGGCGAAGAATAAGGGTGAGCATATGAATGCAAAATTTTAGTTAAGACTATCATGACAAAAATACCAGAATTATAGTATTTAGAAGTATAACTCAGTCCCTCAGGCCTGTGCCTACTCTAGCCTTCAGCAGGTGTGCTTTACAGATCTTCTAGGCAGACAGGGATGATTTACTATTACGATAATAAATACTGAAGCACTTGCTGGGATTTTTATTCCTGCCTTGCTGAAGGATTTGCACCATTTTGTCCTTGTGCAGAATGAGACACAAGGGGCACAGAGCATTTTGGGTTTGTTGCGTTTAAGTCAAATTTAAAATTCTCTTTCTGCCAAGTGAATAACTGTTACAAAAGATGTTGCTGTTTTAATTTCATCATCAGTCCACACAGAGAAGCTTGTTGTTCTCTGCTAAATGTACCAGGAGACTGGTGAACTTTAATGCAAGAAGGAACAGTTTGCAGTGTCTGTTCTTTCCAAACACCTTCCTATCAACACAAAAACAATGTTTGTTGATTGCTCAGCTCCCACTTTCTAAACCACATGTTCTTAGCTTTAGGATTTTTCTGTAAGTACTGTGCCTGCAATTAAAAAGTAGAACAAATTGTCACATCACCTGAGACACCCAAAGAACTTGGCGGTCTGAAATATTAATGGTTTTACTCTGACACAGGAATCATAAAACCAGCATTATAATTTACATCAACCACAACAAAAGCAAAGATGTGAGCAGAGTAGGTGTCTCTGTATGCAAACCACTGAATTCCCTGAGCAGCACTCGTCAGCTGCAGCGTGTGCTGTTGGTGATCTGCCACCGTGCTGATACTCACAACTGCACATCTCCACATAAACATCTCTGAAAATCAACTCTGCCTCTTCAAAAGGCTGCCAGCACAGCTCACTTCTGAGAGTAACAACACATGACACTTCTCCACACAAAGGGACTTTCTTGTTTAAATCTTCCTAATTAACCCATAACTTCGTATGCATATTGCAGTGCCTGTTCCATCAATCTCTTTGTACTATCAATCTTTCCCTTCTTGGATCTCAGACAAGTATCTTACCACAAAGTGGCACCTGACCCTTCTAGACAAATGACTTCAATTTGCAGCCAGTGACACTAAAAGCCTCTCTTTCCTATTTTGTATAGAACACGTAATTTAATTTCTTTAAAGAATTTATATTAATAAATATTTATAAGGTGATCTATGAGTATGGTTTTACATTTTGTCATGTCTTGTACTGAAGTCTCCATGGAATTGTGCAAAGGAATAGAGACCAGTGCAGCAGTGGCTCTGCACTGGGAAATCAAGGACGTACATATGGGCAGTTTAAAGTCATGGGATGCAATGTTAAAATGTAAAGGATTAAAACCGTGAAGGCATGATAAAAATTATATGAGGCTGTACAAGAGCTACATACTCAGTAATCTTAAAAATAAATTATCCTAATAAGAAAGATTTACGGACCCAGAAACTGAAATCTACATGTAAATATTAAACCACAATAAAAGGGCAAAAATATGCAACCCTGTTGAAGATCTGTAAGTCAATATCTCTGAGTGGTTAATTGAGCTCAGAATCATGCTGAAATAGGCCAGTATTTTCCACAAGGACATCTAAACCTTATGAATATCTAAAATGGGATCACACAGATTCACATTTAAACCTACAAAGTATACCTGCAAGATCTGAAATACCTAATTTCGTTTAAATTAACTTGCTCATAGATTGCCAGGAGAGTTCACCACTGAATCAAAAATATAATTAGTTGTCAAACTAACAAGTTCATCTTTCTAAAATCCTAACAAATACAACACAGAAAGCGTCAATAACGAAACTCTGCCCAGGTGGGCACCTCAGCGCAGCAGCAAAGAGTTGCTGGAGTTCCTTTACAAAAAGCTGCTTTTGGCACCTGTGCCTGGCCCCATCTGCACGGGACATGGCCTGTGCCACCAAGCCGTGCTTGTCACACAGGCTGGCAGGGCCCTTCCAGCTGTGCCCCTGCCAGCACAGAGCCAACAACTCCTTCCCCTGCCAGCCCTGCCACGGCACCGCTGCTGGTGCCCGTGGCCGTGACAGCGCGGCACCGCCCCAAAGTGCCACCGCCCCAAAGTGCCACCGCCCCAAGCTGTCACCACACCAAAGTGCCACTGCCTCGAGCTGTCACCACGCCAAAGTGCCACTGCCCCAAAGTGCCACTGCCCCGAACTGTCACCGCCCCAAAGTGCCACCGCCC
The DNA here is from genome assembly GCA_013390045.1 of Picathartes gymnocephalus. Lineage (NCBI taxonomy): Eukaryota > Metazoa > Chordata > Aves > Passeriformes > Picathartidae > Picathartes > Picathartes gymnocephalus. The sequence continues at coordinate 69,338 of WEKY01003304.1, read as the reverse complement.
CAAGCTGTCACCACACCAAAGTGCCACTGCCTCGAGCTGTCACCACGCCAAAGTGCCACTGCCCCAAAGTGCCACTGCCCCGAACTGTCACCGCCCCAAAGTGCCACCGAGCTGGAAGCCAAGGAGGGATGGGATGCCCTCCCATAAACACACGAGTGCCTCACCCATGCTGCTGCAGAAGCTGCCGGGGCTATTTTGTGTAGGCAAAAGGGGAAGAGTCACAGAGATTTCTCCTAATGGGAAAGACTATTATAGTAAGAACGAATCACTTTAATAGCAAATGAAAATCCTTTTTAGATTCACATACTGGGAAAAGGTTTAGAAAAGCCAGAATTTCTTTCTGTTCTTATACCAGTTCTGTGGCCACAAGCAATGCCTAAATAAACTATCTCTTTATATCAATTTTAGGATTCATCAGAAAGCATTAATGAAAGTAAAATTTTTCACAAATTCCTAAAAAAAATACTTCAGTAGTTCTCCTATGAACATTGCCTAGTTCAGAGTCTTATTTCAGCAAATTTCTGTGAGATTTAGGCAATTTTTACAAGTCAGGCATTTTCTCACTTTCAAGAAAATGCTCAATGGACCAAACCCACGTTAAGTGTCACAGTATTTCGATCTGCAACTATGTATCACTGTTATGTTCCAAATTGATGTGAAAATGTGTACAGTTAAAAGACTACAGACTGGTTGCATCACCTACAAATTACACAAAACTTGTTCATATCTGGGACTGCTCTGAAGGAGCAGAGGCAACACTGTTTTTTCTCAAGTTATTCTGAATTTCATTGTTGTAGTACCCACCTAAGAACTGCTTCTGTAACCAACATATTTAGATATTGTGATTTACACCACAATACAGTGCCATTACAAACATCCTCTCTATCCCTACAACAATAGCAGTAACACATAGGTGAAATGCACATTCAGAATAGTACAATCTGTTATGAACAAATACATTTAGCAGCTTAAGGACTAGTCATTATGGAATTGCTGGAGATTCCAAATTAAAAAGGTAGCTAAGCAACAGCAAGCTTCCTCCTGTGAACAGTTTTCTGTTGTACGCTCTCTAGTTCTGGCAGACTCATTATCCTGTGGAACTTCAAAACAGTTAAAGAGGGTTGCTCCAACTACTGTAATTAAGGAGAGGATAAAACAGTGTATTTTCAAACTGGATGGGTCTATAGGGACCTGAATGGAAAGTATCCAAGACTTTCAATGAAGGTGTTTCATAAAACATGCAATACGTGTTACTCCAATTAAAATGAGCTTTATGAAAAAAAAAAAGTTTAAAAAGCTGAAGTGTTAATTAGATGAAGAATGGTTTAATTTTAAAACGTTACATCACAACAGAAGTAAGATTTAAAACATCACATATTAACATTTCACGTGGACAACACTGCCTAAAACTTACCTATAAGGATAAATTTAACAGAGTTTTCCACACTGGAAGACGGTCAGATTATAATATCCAACAGTCTTCCAACAGAACTCTGTTTGTCTTAGTGTTCTCAAAAAGGACAAAAATATTGGTACAGTAAGCTTTGGGTTAAACTCACAATCCTCATCTGGATAGTGGCAGCACAGAAAGCTGTGCAGTCAGGAATTAATTCCCAAATGAAACAGGGATACACTAATTCTTCAATCTCCTCTAGCACCTTTTTCCAAAGGGAGCTTTAAGAAATGGCACAAAAGCTTAGAAATGAATGTGCACATCATCCTGGTTGCAGGGGATGTTCTCCCCAACCTGAGGCAGATGGTGTGTGTTTGTACCAGGAGTGCAAAATATCCCTGTGCAACTGCACAAAAATAACACATCAGAAGCGCTGTGTGCCAGTGAGTCCATTAAAGTGGCAGCTATTGGATTTCAAATTAATCCCTGCTTAATTCTCACTGCAGTTTCAGTGCAGAGTGTCCTAGACCCAGTTTTGGCCTATTTATTGCAGCACATGTGGTATAAAACATCCACAGGTTCTGGGGCTGCCTGGCAGACAGCAGCAGCTACAGCCAGGCGAGAGGCTGTGCACACCCTCTGTGGGCTCCTCCACCTCCCCTAGTCCTGGGGGTCAGCAAGCACCTGCAGGGCAGTGAAATGCACTTGTTTGTGCAGTGCTTGCACTCACTGGGGTGAATGTTATGTATTTTGGGGGGTGAATGTCTAAATTTTCTTCTTGGTCATTTCCCCATTTAAAAGAAAGTTTCTTTTTCTTCCACTGCATGCCAAAGGTTTTCTTTCTTGTTTCTCAAGGTACCAAATTTTAAAGATTGGTAAAGACCAATATTGAAATCTGAAAAAAAGATCTACATCTCAAAACAGGTCTTTGAAATTCAAGGCGAACCTCAGATCCAAAACGGAAACAATCCACCTGTTTCTCATCTCAGAAAACTGATCTCAGACTGAAGAAAATTCCTTGGAAAAGCTAAATTGTGCTACACAGTGCACTGTGCCAATAGCACACTATGTATTTCCTAGAGGCACTCCAGCAACTCAGGTTTACTTGCAATTAGAATTTCAAACTGGGTAATCCTTTCAATTCTTACGACAAAGGACTCAACAAAGTTTATTTTCAGAATGAATTTATATGTATCACAAGCAAATCACAGCATGAAGTATGTCCTCAAAGGTTTCACTGGAAGTCTGCACTTCTAATTTGTCAGGTGCAGTTTGGATTTTGGGATCCTCACAGGGGAGTGGGGGAAATCAAATAACTCAAGCCATCAAGTAATAGTTTAATCCTTTTTGTGCCCAAAGCAAGATTAAAGCCATAAGAGAACTCCAGTATAAATGGTGCCTGTTAATCTGAAAAACAATTTAAATTACTTTTGTCTAATCTGCTGGTTTGTATTTATTAACCACAGTGCCATGATTACTGATATCTCCAATATTAATAAATAAATGAAGAAAGTTCATTCATCAACAACAAAAATTCACAAAGGATATGGGAAAAAACAGCAGCTAAATGAAATTAACCCAATACCAACAACTGCATTTTAATATTTACTTTGTATAATCATTGTAATAGGAACAATACTGTTATGATAGCTTTACTTTTTCATTTCCTTCTAAAATTTGTAATCTATAAGGGCTTTTTAAAATGAGCTTCTACTTATTACTGCCTACTTTCAGAGTTATCTCTTAGCATTTCACAGCACTGTGAAGTGCTTTTAGTGGTTTAACAATTATTCACTGATCTTCCAACCTGTGATACAATACATAATATACAACTTCTAATCACAGGGAGCCGTGGCAGCACCTGGGACTCAGGGCAGTTGAATTCCAAGACAAGCCAGTGCTCAGGTGAGTGATGCCCACCCAACAAACACAACAGGGATTGCACCAGGGGGCTCCAAAGGCAGGTGTGTGATTTGCTACACACAGAGACCATTCCTACCTGTCCTCAACAGCCTGACATGGGGCTGAGCTCTCACCTGCTCTGCTGACACTGAGCTACATACGGGAATTCACAAATGCCTTAGAGAGGAGATGAGAAAAGTCAGAGTATTAAGTTAGAAAGAGAGTATTTCGAAAAAAAAAAAAAGTGCAATTGCCTCTATTTAAGGTATGCTAAGCAAATTGTTCTTTATATTTTAATCAAATTCATATCTTTATATGAAGCCATGATCATGATTTTCCACAAAAGGACACCTAAGTCAACAGCAAATATTTGAAATACATTCGCAAACACAAAGGTTCATGCCAACTGAAGCATGCAAAAATACTGCAAAAATAGATGAGCAGCTTAATTAGGTAGACTTGCTATTCAAAACTCAGTCACCACTACTTAGAGAAGCATGCTCCTTTTTAATATGTTTATATTTAATTAATTTAAGCAAGAGAAGGATTATTAGCAAAAACAAGACTAAAGGCAAGACTTTAGTTCTCAGTGTCACACCACAAATGGAAAGATAAAGTCCTTGAGATCCTTACAATGGAGGGGGTCAGAAAATGATGAAAATACACACTGGTGAGGCAGACCTCAGCAGAGAGAAACCTCTAAAAATGATCAGATGTAAAAGCAACTTGCTGCTACTGAAACTTTGGGTTAAGCATACAGAGACAGCAGAGAAAAAAGGAGGTGAAAAGGGTGTGTGAAGGCTGCTAGAGGGACAAGAATATTTTGTATTCACAAAAATACAGTGGTGTAAATAGAGCCAAGCTCTTCTCAGAGCACTATTTTTCCAAGAGCATGCACTGCTCACCTTCCCCTGGGAAAAGATTATCTCAGTCTTCTAGTGTGCAGGTCTTGTTCACAAAAATGCAACATTGCACTGCCAGTGGGATGAGAGCCAACCTCTCAGCTCTGCAGAGTCAAGGCCCCCACACAGGGGCACATGCACTCATGGGCTCCCAGCTGTTTCATCTGGGATCATTATTCCAAGTAGCAGCCTCATCCAGCCCAGCCTTTCTGAGGAGCACAGCACTCCTGCTTCCTCCCAGGAACTCTCACCTGGATTTCCCTTAGCATCTCTCTGAACCACAAGGTGAGTCCACTCAAATGCTTTTAAATCAATTTTTCTAAGGAGGGTTTTATTCCTAATCTTATAAAATTAATTGTATGCTTAGAACTTTCATTATGAAGTGTAATTTTGATCATTCAAATTCAAGCAAAGTTTTTTCTGTTTATATAGAGAAACCATGATGTTAATAAATTATTATGCTGTTTCTTTCAAAGTAGTAGTGATGGTTCCAATCACAATTTTTTCTGCACATCCCGTAGGTATCTATTCATTTACTGCCAGGTGACAGGCTGTATTAACAACAGATGTTAGCCTGCATTAGTTCTCATACCGAGTATGCCACATGGAGTACAAAATCTAATCAAATACTTCAACAGCTACATTTGAAATCCAAGTAAGTATTCCTTATTCACATAGTTTTTAACATCCATTTCTCAAATCTCTACAGCTATAATTTAAAATGTTCCCTGTTACCCTAAGCTCTGTGCATATAATATGCAGTATATGCAGTGTGCATATAATGTGCAGTAAAGCTCCCCATTTTCTAGCTCCAGCTTGCACAACTTGAAACAGCATTAGACTAAAGAGGCAGGCATGACAAAATGAATGGAGGAAGAAGCAGGGCTGAGGCAAAAGATGCCTTCACACTTATAAGAGCAAGATCAAGTATGGCTGTACTTTTATTGCAATACATTTTCATTTTCAGTGAGAAACCAGTGAATAACAGCTGGTGACAGACTGGTTTGTTCCCCACCACCCAGCTTTTAAAGGTGATTCTGTATTCAGTAGTTTTGTACTCATAAGCCAAACAAGCGTTCTTATCCAAGTTTATGTTGTATGTACTCTCTTATGGGACCAGGAAAAAAGGAAAAGGAGAGAACTCTTCTGAAATATCAACCCAATACTTTTGGGTACTCTAGCTGCTATAGAAAACAAATCATAAACATGGACACAGCAATAACACAGGTACTTATGTGGCTGCACATAATTAAACCTATACAAAAAAAACCATTTCTGTTACACTCAGTACATCAAAGGACAAGGAGTCCCAGAAAGCAGTTCCATTCCTGCACAGAGTTTTTGTAAGCATTAAGAAAGAATTGCAGATTTATGGTATCATAAATAATCACTGTTCCCACGTTACATTTGCATGACACGGGTCATCAGTCAAATGCTACGTGGGGCTCACAAAGAGCATCTTTCTGGAAGAATGAATGAGTGTAGCTGAGGACACACCCTCCCAACACCCTCTCAGACTACTGCATTTAACATGAACAGAATGAGCAGCTTCAGAAAGGGACTTTAAAAAGGATGAAACTACCATGAATCTGTCTAGGGGCAAACCAGCTGCACCTTTCCTGCCTCCATCTACCCTAACCACAGGTTACTGCTCTATTGACGTCCTGCTGTCACTCAGTCCCCTCTAAGCACCACTCATCACCCATTTGTCAGCCATGTATTTGTATTTGGGCTTTCATGTCAAGCAATCACTGGCTAATTCACAGGAACACAGAACCACAATGTCAGTGGTGAGGCCTCTCATCCTGGGGAAAGCTGCCTGAAGCCGGGTGCCACACACTGAGCAGGAACGCTCCTCATTACACAAGGAATCACTTGCACAAGGCTGAGTCACAGCCCCATGCAAAGAATTTACACAGGAACGAGGATGCACGATGCTGTCTTGTCTGTCCAACAGTATGAACACAACTGCTCCATTACCAGAGTCCTCATTCATTTACCCCTTCCATTCATTCTTCAAATGGAAATGATTTCATCAAATTTCAACCCTCTGAATTATTTAGGAAAACAATTCTAGACAGAGCACTCAAGAGCAGCCTGCCAATATCTCTGTCTGTGGCCATTCATCAGTCCAGTCAAGAGCTCGTGAGTTACATTTCTGTGCTTCTCACAGCATGCTACTGAAGAGTAAACAAAACATAATTAACTTAACACAAAAAAAAAAATCACCAGTAACACCTAGGATTGCATGGTTAAGTGGGATAAATGTGTGAATATATTTGGAGCTAACAGTGCCTTCCCCTGAGGAAAAGTGTTCAGAAAGGTATTTGCTGTCACAGCACTGCAAAATACATCAAGCTGGATAACATTTATATTTTTGCCTTATCAATGTGAGCTTATTGGTAACAGCTACATTTTATGCTGCATAAGCTCAGAAGAAATACAGTGGATAGAAGAAAAAAAATCTAGCAAAACTATTACTGCTAATTTTACTACTCGCTGGAATACCATTTAAATAAACACTGTCTATCAGGGAAGCTTTCATGTGTAAACAATAAAAAAGTAATGATTAATAAGAACTGTACAAGGTTATGTGAGAAATGAAAATGTTACACAACACTGAACAGACATCAGAAAATGGAATTATCTTGCATCTTGGACAACCTATGATAAAATACTTCAGTAATCTGCTTTCTATAGGAAGGTCCCAATCCTATATATTATATATATTTAGTGACAGGTAACACAAATTGGGTCCAAAATTTAGTCTTACACTCAAATTACACATGTGCTTATACACACACTAATACTGTGCAACATTAAGCAATAAAATAAGAATGAAGACTAAGAAATACATTTTTCTTTGCCTAAAGATCTTACAGCATCCTCTCCTTTCCTCTATCCAACACACATTCATGCTCACACTTGGCTGTCTTATTCCTGCCATTATTATTCAAGGGACACAAATACAACCCATCAGAAACCAGAGACCTCATTTAACAGCCACAGTGGCTGCTGACCCTCCTCTCCAGGCCTCATTTCACCAAAACTGCATGACCAACACTGTACTTTTAGTCAGGTAATTCCCAAACACAGCTTTGGGGAGAGAAGGGCTAAAGAACCATCAGACCCCTCTAAGGTTCGTGTGAAGAGACACATCTGGTATAGGTGGGTTTTGACAGAAGCCATTCAGCAGCACCAGAAAAGTGCTGAAGCAGAATGGCCCTCACTCCTGCAATACAGCAAATCTCTGTCCTTTCACCAGTTTCTACTGCAGACAAAGCCAGAAAAATTCTCAACAAGTTGGGCATAATTTGGGGGAGCCAAAGGCAGCATTTTCATAGTCCAAACAGGCTTCTGCAGAAAAATCAGCTGCAAACTAGGAAACAGGCCCTTTCTCTGCATATAAAAACCAAAGTCTTACTAATCAATGACCACCAAGGAGCACTGCTTACTTAACATTTGCCAGTAAGCCTCATTCCAAATGCAAAGCCTGGTCCACCAAAGATTCCTCCTATGGAACAGCAAAACTGATCACCAAAATTAAAGTAACCCTGTAACAGTATTCCTGCTGTTAATACTGTATTTAACAAAAGAAAAAGTGATTTATTTTACCATTAAAAGGATAAATCAGTTTTCTGTAACCTAGGGAAGTCCTAAAACTTATTTTTGGTCAACCATAAATCTTGTATTACGATACCACAGCAGTTTATAAATTGTTCTGATATAGACAAGATTTATATTTTTTTAATTTAAGAAAGATTAAAAAAATAAATGTAGCACTACCTCTTCATTCCCAATGAATAAAGTAATTTCTTTTAAATGTAGACTTATAATGCTACTGTTCACAACAGTAATAATAATAACAATAAACATGATAGTTTCTACAACTCCAAAATTCTACTGCTAGGAATTATGCTTTCTCACTAAGGTTTTTGTGGCTTAATTGTCTTCATGTAATATTGATATCTGGTACTTGGATGTAATTAAGAATAGGGGAACAATTCTTAGAGTACTATTCCAATCCATTAGGTAAATTTTCTCACTATGATATGAAAATTTTCATCTACTTAATTAGCACACCTACTTCTTCCATGCCTAAGTGCACCTAAGCTGTGTTTTATGATGGCCCAAGGAAAGGAAAAAGAAACCACAACACATCAATTATGCCTCCAGTCAGTTGTACAACTGTTTTAAAATGTGCAAACAGTTAAGACAAAATTGAAAAATTACCATAATAGGCTTTTGACACTTCCCCGCTTAAGCAAAAATTAATTCTAACTCCCTGTTTTTATGCAAAGCCTTTATAATTTCTCTAATCTCGAGTTCCCACAAGAGAGAACACAAGTCTTTCAAGCACAAGTATGTGAGGCTTGGCATCTTCTCTTTTTAGTTATGCAGTTTATTTGATGGAAGTCTAAACTGCTAAGCCTCCCTTTGTGCTTAATATAAGCCATCCTCAGTGGAAATACAAGTTAATTTCAGTAAAATTAACTTTTAGGAAGGATGCATTCTCTTGCACAGAGACCCTCTCTAAATCAAAGCTTTTTTAAATGCAGCATCTGTTTCCTGAATTGCTCTAGAACCTGTAATAAAAATAAACTAAAAAGAAGAAAAAATTTTAAAAGGTGCTTTTACATATGAAACATCATAAACATAAAAATAGACAAATGGAGCAGCTTACTACTCCTTTTACTGTGTTTTGCAGCCTCACCTTGTATCGTGCATGAAGACACTCTTGCAACATAATGAATTAGAACATTTTAAGCATCATCTGTTTTATTAATGGTGACCATTAATAAACCCTACTGCTTGTGTTACCAGGGTGCCTCAGCTGTATTGTTTTGCTGGGATACACTTCCATACACACTAAGCTGTGTGGACCACATCCTAAATTCAGTTATTCCATGGCACTGCTTAGCCCTGAAACACACCTGAAGTATTTGTACCTCACACACTTTGCTTCAGCAGCACTGGGTCTATTCTGATGCCTACAACCCTATTAAGGTCACAGACAGCTTGTGCAGATATTTAAGTCTATTCCCAAGAGAGCCAGAGGTATATTATTTGCATACCATTATGTACTGAAAAACCTATTCAGTTATCCCCACTGGAGACAACTCACCTCACAGCCCTAACTAGCATTCACTTTTCCAATATTTGAAGGAACAGCAAGTAAATGGGACCCAGTGAGGACAAATCCAAAATGACTCAGAATATCTAAGAATTTCAACTTATAAATTACAAATGTGAATGAATGCAGACCAATATATCACATAAAAATATCTTGGAAGCAAGGAATGATGACAAAAGTGAATTATATGCTTAAGAGAGGACTAAAATATTGAAAGTGGCTGAAGAGATAATTTTAGGAAAAAAGGTGACATTAGCCAAGCTTATTATGATCACAAAGGAGAGGAAACCGTCTCAAAGCACAGAACTCACTTAAAAATAGCCTCCTTACATTTGCAGTGACAGCAGCAGTTCTAATATCATCTGCCCAAAACAAAGTGAGAGGGCTATTGATATTTTATCTATAGCAGGGTGCAACAGTTCACATGATGTCAGCAACTGAGACCCATGGGACCTCTACATGTTGGTTCTTCACTACCAGCTGCAATACTGTGAATATTTGTTGTAATTACAAGTATGTTCTAACAGGCCCTAATTGTCCTCCTCAGTTTTATTCCCCCCATAATTATGATGTTTTGAATAAACATCTCCCAGCCTGGGCTCACTCCCTTTTTCTACTTATCCTTCCTGATGTCGATACAGCCACAAAGAACGAAGAATATAAATAAAGTATCTGTGTGCTTTGTGCAAAAAGTCAGAAGAGATTAACATAATGGTCCTTTACAGCCTTAGTCTGCAAATCAGAACCTCTCATTGTTAACCTTGGTTTGCTTTTTGTCAACCTGCTATGTGAAGTTTACTTCAAGCTGTAAGCATTTTTGAACCTGTCTCTTTCTGTAAAGTTCTGAGCACAGATAAAGCACAATAGAAACAGTAACCATCGCTTGAAATCACAGTTGTGAGCAGGTTGTGAAGAACAACAAAAGGGGAGCACGGCACAATCAGTCCCATGCCGAAACAAAGACACAGAAACATCAATAGTGCATATTGAAAGGTTTGTGCACACAGGATCTTCAAACACATGGCTGCTTCAGCTGAAAAGAAGTAAATCAATTTTTTGAATATAAGGAATATAACAATTTTTGAGTCCATGGCCATACTGTTAGTACGGACCCTTGAAATGAAGATATTTGAAGTTCAGATGAGTAAACCCCAGAGATCTACAGCACTCTCTAAAGCCTGTTAGGTTACAATCGTTTCCTGAACATCTTCCTTCATTTTACATCTTAAATAGTGCTTATTAAAAAGAAATTGTTACAGGAATTACCTCTTAAAGAAGCTGCAAATCCAATGCAGCACCTCTAACAATTATAGCTACTATAGAGCCAGGATACCTTTTCATGTGTTTTTTAATAGTACATCTGACAATTCTATATGCTGGTGGGTATGAAACTGATGTCTCATAATCCATGAAATGGATGAGGCTACAGTCATATATAAAGCCTCATATTAGCAGTATTCTCAAGGGCAAACTGAGCACTCCCATGATATGCACAAAAGCCTCAAATTTATTTCCATTTCAACTTTCCACAGTAGCAGCTATTTTTACTCTCATCTGCTCATGAGAAATATAAACAAAACTTTTCAGGAATGCAAGTACACTTTACCAGTTTTAGCTGATACTACCTATCCTAGTTGGCTTTAGAAATTCTGTAGTCACATACCCAGCCAGGATGAAAAATGCCCTTTTTTTTTTTTTCAAGCAGTAGTTTGCACCATTGCTGTGCTTAATGAGCACACGACTCTACCAGGACTGGTGAGAGTGGAGTGTGGCCACTTGAGGGGCAGCCCCTCAAATTGCTCCAAGCTGTCTGTCAAACTGATCTCCCATCCTGTGCCAAAGAAGAATGGAGATAAAATGCCAATCTTTACATGTCAGGGTTTCACAGGCTGGGAAAGAGAAAAGAGACGTGACCTCAGAAAACTGACAGATCAGAGTTTAAAAGTCTTTGTCCAAACTGCAGGATCTGGACAGCCTAAAGCAGTAATTTTGAAAACACTGCATCAGTTGCATCCATGCCTGCTACTGCAACTCCCTGAAGAGGAGACTGGTTTTGAGGGAGAGCACAGACTGGGGGTTGCTGTCACCTTGCTGGGAGCCATTTCTGTGAAGAAGGGATAAAGTCACAATCCAAGATGTGACAGCAGGGACTGGATTCTACTGATGCCCAGAGCTCATAATGTACATGCACGTAAAACAGAACATTTTGATAACTGCTCAATGAACTGTTCTTAATGGAGTGTGTAAGAGGAAAAAACAGGTCATTCTTTTATTGGTTTTAAAATACATTTTGGTTTCATTTTTAAAAATGCAAGGAAGGAGGTAAAGTTGCATGCTTTAATGCATAAACAGGGAAGAAAAGGTGGAGCCTGCATGCAACAGTTCTGGCAGAAAGAAGCTACAAAAAATGTTCAGTGTGGTATTCCTAGGACAAAATGGTTAAAAACAAAAACCTCACAACTGAAGTTCCTCATGCAAGATATCTTTCAATGCATTTAGTTATCCAATCCATTGTATTCAGCTATAATTGGAAAAATTTAATACTTCAGTTCCCCTGTAATGCTTGGTCAGCAACAAAAAGCACTCGTGGTTCTTTTCTGGCTCTGCTGAGCCATGTTGTGTGCAGACAAAGGAAGTGCTCCCCATGCATTAATACTTCGGCACTCCAGCCCTACAGAAATTAAGTTTCCCATAACTGCTACTAAATTTTTAAGATTTAGGGGGGCAGCATGTGAAAGAAAAATAATTCTAAGATACTTATCTTTATTCTGTCTTGAAGACTAAGAAGAGATTCCTTCTAATATTTTAACTTAACAAAGAGACGAACCAGCAGATCTTCCCCTGTGGTTGAGAAACAGTAAAATAATGGTCCTGGATAGGCAGAGAGTGATCACTCTCAAGAGTCCTTTAATGGGAAGATGGAAGAGAAGGGACTGCTTTATTACATCTCTGCTTCTGAGAGGGAAGATCACGATCAGATGAAAAACGTAACAAAACAGAAGCAGCCATGTCTTGTCAGTAAAAACAAATGATCAGTAATTTATGCTAACTCCACATCATGGTATTCTGTGACTGGAAAGAACTGATGAGAAAAACAATAGCAAATTTTAAAAATTACATTTTCTCTATTTTCCAAAAATACTTTATGCTGCACTCAGATATTTCAGGAGTGTTATGAAGTTTCACTTGGCTATGTAATTTCTAAAGAAGAAAAAAGAGACAACCTTACTGTTTGCGTGGACTACTGGGTTAGATCTGAAGGTCCTGAGTACCATTCCTGACTCTGCAGTAGTTCACTAGATGAAAAAAAGCCTGAAAAATCTCTGGTTTAATGGTTTGCATGTAAAAGATCTGTGCCATCTATAACCAAGTCAAAATTGTGTTTTGTGATTTCTTGCAGTGAGTCAGAGAAACAGGGGACTGTGTCATCCTTCCTACATTACATGACTCATACACACAGAAAGATTCTGCTGCTCAACTTTTTAAATCAAACTTAGTAGTTGAAGAAATCTTAGGGAGTGAACTTCAAAGTACCTATATGCACCAACTAGCACAAGGTGCTGGCAGGAATACCTCTGCTGCTCTATGATATATTTGGTTTGGTTAGTAAAAGCATGCAGTAATAGCTCTTTTTCTTTTGGTCCCTTTGAGCACTGAGTTTTCTACTAGGTAGCATTCAATTTAAAGAAAGCCCAAAAGATTTAAATAATCTCTAACTTATGCAGTAGTAAGAGAAATTAAATCTATATACTATTCACATTTTCGGGAAAAAGCATGTTCTTGCTTGCTAGATGACATCCAGTCATGATTCCACTTGAGAGTACTTCCATTACATTTATAAAATGTAGGCAAACCACCGCGAGGTTAAACAATTCACAAACATATGTTTAATACAGAAAAGAAATGGAAAAAACCCAAACATAGTAGATCACATTAATTTCTAACTCCCATACATCCCAAGAGCCCCAGATGAATAAAGGCTGGTTCAGCAAAAGGGGTACAGCACACCTGGGTTTAGCTCTGCACAGAATGCCTGAGCCCCAAAAACCACTTCAGGTGAGCTGGTGAGGAAGAGGATGTCAACATATTTCCATGAGATGCATCAGAAACAGCTTTTCTCACCTGTAGTCTGGACCAGACAGATGTGAGCCCTGGCAGGACAGGCTGCTGTTCTCCAGACACTCCAAAGTGGCCACAAGAAGAGGCCAGGGTAAGGGGACACCACTGTCTTCAGCATGTTGCTCAGCACTGCAGTGGTAAAGCCTGACTAGGCAGGTGTCCTAGGGTAGGCTGAAATGTCACAAGGCTTTCTGGTGGGAAGCCAAATTATGTATTTTGTTAAAATAAAACTGGACTCTGAAGTCAGTGTACCTTTTAGTATTTGGTATGAAAAATTCAATTTTCAGTCGTCCTGACAAAATCCATTTTTGACAAAGAAAAGCATCCCTGCCTGAGCAGACCTGTGTCTGTGCTAGCAGGTGCAGCAGAACCTGAACCTTTTGGTGAAAGGTTGTATTTTATCTCTGACATCATCCTGCTGAATACCATGACCAGAGTTCTAAAAAGCAAGCTATACTTCAAAGTTATTTTCAAACACAGCACATGAATGGATTTTCAAAGAATGTATAAATAGCTGTGTCTAAAACTGCATATCAAACCTGACACATCTGAGTATGACAAGTTGCTTTTGAACCTCTTAGCCTGTAAAGACACAGTAAAATGCAAGTATCACTTATCATAGTACTTTAAAACTTTTATTAAATTAATATTCATAATCAAAACCTACTCTCTGCATCAAAAATAAAAATATGGGTTACTGTTGTGCTATTAAACACGTTGCATACTTAAACAAAGTTCCGAACAGCAATGGCTTTATAAAACATTTATAGGAACACAGACTCCACAATCAGGACAGAAGCAGACTGGGGGTGAGGGGAACTCCTGAAATGTATAAACTGCCAAAGGGCAGCTACAAGGCAATGGGCAAGACACCACTGTGATCCCTGAATTTTAAAGTTATGCTTTCAAGACTGTATCAGCATGTGATGGGTTACTTTTCATATCCAGCATTTCACAAAGATCCTAAGCCACATAAAATCACTTTAATTTAATGTCTGTGAAAACATTTTAAGTCTGAGAGCTGAAATTGTTGTGTTATAGATAATAAAAAGATACTTCAAATAAAATCTATACAACACAGTGAGTTCTATTTTCTTAATACTGTTTCAACAACTTCTGACAAATGCTACTAAAGAAAACCTCTGTCAATTAAATCAGCATGAAACCAGAATAACATCAACAAATGCAATAAACTAACAGCCCTCTAGAATGTGAGAATGAGGCCCTGAGAATGAACAAAAAATTGATCTTCAAAGCAAAAGGATTTTATCTGGGGGCAGGGTGGGGTGGGTCATGGCTGCAAACTTGTTACAGAAGCGCAGGAATGATGGAAACAAAGGCCTTCCTGCAAGACTTACTGCAGAACTGCAGTATCCTTTGATGGCCGTCAGTCTGTGCATTTTTAACTCTGGAGATCCCCCCTCCCATCATCTTTGTTAAATTCCCTCTGTAATTTCCCTTACGGTGCCTGCAGCCAACACCCTCAGAGCAGACTGGAGGCAGCAGCTCCCTAATGCTCCCCGAGCCTGAACTGAGCCTCAGCTCCCGGGGCTCCCACCAGACCCTGGAACAGACATTCCCTCAGTGGGTCAGCACAGCTTCCCAGTGATCTCCTGGAATTACTGAGGGCATTTTCCACTGAGGCTTCTTATGGAGAGGCAACAGACAAGCACGGGTTACAGCTTCTACAAACCAAATAAACTTATATCTCCAAAAGGAAACTTGATCTAATTTAATTAGATATTACATGTAACATTCCTCCCATGAGAAAATACCGAAGGAACTCCTTTTTTTAAAGTAAATCTGCAACTGTAAACTATGTCAGATTTCAAGTAAATTGTGCAATTTCCACTAGAGGCTGCAAGTCACTTTCCTGAAATACCATCCTGGTTTAACAGCATGTTCATTTATCTGCTTAATGGTTTGAAATTGACTAAAATAAGTATGCAAGCTGATCGTGGTCTGAATTTGCTGTTTCATTTTGTTTTCAATTATAACACAATCAGGAGATCTGGTGTTTATCTGCTGAAATGTGCCTTTCATCAATAAACATTCTTCCATCAGTAAGATACCTGTAACAATTTAAGTCTCTTCAATATCCTAAATCCTGCTTGAGCCAAATATGTTAACACACAGTGACATTCCAAGCACAAGCACTGGCACTGAAGTTAGGTACTTTTATTAAAATGACTTGCTGAACTGCAAGGCCAGGAATGAATATCATTTATGATAAATGGAAACAATCTTCTCAAATGCAGTTTGCCCTGTTCTTCCACCAGATGTATTTTGACTAAAGACAGGTGCAGATTTAAGTAATCTCTCCTTTTTATCCCCTTTCTGGTTTGGGCTTTGGTTTGGGAGTTTTCTTGGCCTTATTCTAAGTAGCATAAACTTCCTGTACGTAGCAGCATTGTATGCATGGCTGTACAGAGAGAATCTCATTTAAAAGGTTGTCTCATGTGGGCATTACTCTGAAAGCTCAACTTTTACAAGTTTATGTTAATGGCTGCATGCCTTTACCAAGCACTAGAGGCTTTTTATTTCAGTTAAAAGCACAGGGAGCATTTTAGTAGTGTTCAGGAGAATAAATTTACAGTGAAAGTTGAATAGTACCAGTGGCTATGTTGGCTAACAAGTATAATTAAAATGTATTATATACATTACATTGATTTAGGATACCTGTCCACCACTGTGAAATTTTAATGTATATTTATGCTATAAATACACAGGACTGATGCTATTATGTATGCCTAGAGTATATATGTGTCCATTTGAATACAGCATCATAACACCCCAAATACTATTCACTGTTTTTACTCCTGTCATTTTTTATTTTCTTATAATTTTCTTCTTTTTTTCTTAAAGCAAAAAAAACCCCCGTTCATACAAACAAGGCCCCTGCACAACTTGTCCCAGTTGTGCCAGGTCCCTCAGAAAGGGTACAAGGGTGTTCTCTGCAGAGCTAATTCAGCAGGATGCTGGTGCAGTAATGCCCAGCTGGTTACTGCTCCTACGGGCTCAGACAGGGCCTCAGCCTCACGCACAGCCAGGGCACACTGCCAAACTCCCTGTCACCACAGCTAAATAATGGTCCTTTTATTTGGCTTCTCTGCACCCAAGACATTTGCAGTTCTGTTGGGTCTGTTCTGCTGCCTGGTGCAGACCCCAGCTCTGTACCACTGGCAAGTTTAGCAAACAGATAAGAGCACATAAACCCAGCTTTTTGCCTTTCCACAGTGCAATATTCTATTGCAGTGTAACACGCAGCAGCCAAATGAACACTCCGTGGTTATTACCCACCTAATGCTGTAAAAATATTGCTATGACATTTCGTCTGCTCGACCATTTTAAAGGTTAATTCTGTTTTCTATTTGAGATTTTCCTCTAGGTGAGCCATTCCACGCACTTTCTATTTACTGATTCCAAACAACCCCCAAACTGTTTCATTGCTCACTCTCACTGTTAAGAACATATTGACTGGCTGCCTGCTCTGCTGTTTAATTCATTTATGCTGAGAGTCAGGCATGAAGACAGAATTTTAAATGTGACATTTGCAGGCTGTTGGGTCATTTGAAGCACTGACAACACCAGGGAGTTCCTGACATACAAACTGGTCCTGATTTCCAATCTTCCATGTTCTGAACACATCAGAAATTCTTCCCGAAGGTGCAGATTTCAGCCAAAAGTTTTAAAATCCCTTGTGTTTACAACTTGCAGGAAAGGCTTGTACACTTTAAGGTTTTAAAATAAAGCTTATGTTTCCTTTAAGGTAAAACCAGCACTGCCTGCAGCATGAGACTGAATGTTTTAAAACACTTATTGACAAAGGTATTTGGGAAGATCTGTTTGGTAGATTATGGTAATAATTAATATACATAAAGTTGTTTACAAAATTCTATTAAGGGACTTAGTGGACTTTTATTTGTTCCTGTCAATCTTCAAGCACTTAAAAACAGCTGAGTCTGAAACCACAGTTTTATCTAACATTGCCTATCTGGTTTACTGCTACTCTGACCAGTACCAAGACCCAGTTTTCAGTCTGGAAGTTTTCCTTATCTCAAGGCTGTGAATGGACTGCACTGTTTTGCCTCCCAGGATGACTGTCATTATCTTCCCCAAATTTTAGGTCAATTTTTCAGAACATACTTGATTACCTGAAAGATTCCATATGGCCAAGATACCATTAGGAAAACAGTAATGGGACCTGTTTGGTCCTGACTTAACTATAGTTACTTGTCCCTGAAGCAGAACTCACATCTACGAAGTTTAAAAATTATTTATGTTCAGAAAATTCCAAACGACTGTAACAGAATAGGTAATTTTGCTTCCTTTAAGGCATCCCCAAGAAGGAGGATGCTAAGTCACCACAGTCATGTTTGACACAAGTTTTATGTATGTTATTTAGCCATAAGCTTTTCCACACAACAGGCTGAGCCCTCTGTGGCTGACAGCAAAGAATGAGGAGACAGCTGAATGCAGACTGGGTACTTGATCTGCCAGCAGGATGGGTTGAAAACCAGGCCCTGAACTCTGAGAGAAGAGCAAGAAGGGAATATAGAATCTTCTGCACAGAAAAGATCTCTTCCTCCTCCTTGTCATGAATTGGGGGAAACATGTTACAATGAAAACTTCAATTCCAGCTTGTACGTCCACATCATCCCTCATTTGTTTACTTAAATCAATAGTACAGTATTGTATTTAAATAAAGACAGTCAGAAAGCACAATCTAGGAAAAATATAAACCCTTTTTTTTAATTTCACAAAACAAAAAGCAAACAAAAAACTCTGTTCAAAGCAGAAAGTATGATGACACTGCTATAGTTAGAAATAAAAATGGTGCTAATTCAGAATTGTATTAGGAGAGCTTGTTTTCCCTGCTCAAATCATCATGACAATTATTTCACAATAATGACTCCATACTTTGGCTGCTTTTTCAGGGAGGGGAATATGATTTAGGTCAAGATGCAAATTCGGAGAAATTAATGGATTTTTTTCTTTTCTATCAGCAGACACACAACAATTTTAACAAGTAGCTCTGAAGTGTTAACCATGTCATACAGCAAGCATCTTTTCATTGCCATGTTCAGAATAAGACTTTTATAATTTAATAGTTGTCATCTGAACAAGAGTATCTTGTTTATACATACTTCCAGCATGAGGACATTAATTCTGTGTGACCTAGAAAAGCCGTTTAAGTATTACAGATGTTCTTTATTTTCAAAGGAATTTTTAAAATAGAAAGACTTACCTGGTGTATTATCTGAGCTACAGGAAGTTGTTCAGCATATTTTAGTGGCTCTGTTGCCAACTCTTCCTCTGGAAACCTGGGAAGAATATAAGTTTATGTTTGTCAAAATTAGTGCAATGTTTACCAAGTTAAATTAATGAAATTAAGTGTTTCAGGGATATAGTTTTGCTTAGGATGAAGAAAAAGTGCATTTTATAACAGTAATGGAATATATTTCTTATAAAGTTGAGTGAAAGAACAAATTTATAGTAAACAGAAATGTGCATAACATTGTGCATTTTTTCCCTGACATAAAGCACAAATTTAGCAGCAGAAACCTAAGAAAACCTTTAAATTCAGTTTTAGGTGAACAAGGACTGGTGAAAGCTGGGTTGAAATCCCCATGGAAAAAAGTCTTATGCATTTACAGAGCAGATTCAGCACTGTTAACTATACAAGCTTCTTCACTCAATCCTGCCAACATAATTCAAATATGACCATCTCAAGAGGCAGGAGGGATTATTCACCATTTCCCATTTTTGCTGCAAGTGCACAGTAGTGTTTAGATGTGGTAGAAGTTCAACACCACAGTTACTCATGCATTTGCCAGCACACCAGTGTGTACTCCTAGTTACCAAAAAGCCAAAAAGCTAGTCTGAAAAGGAGTGAATACTTCACAAAGAATATACATCATAACCCTTTAAAGTTTGAATAAACTGTGGTTGCAGCTGAAAAACCAGAATCCATAAGCAGTCTCTTAAAAGAATATTTAAATGATAGTAAATTAATATGAAAGCATGTTTTAAACCCTTCAACCATGCTGCTTTCATCTACTGGAACTGCGCAGCATGTGCTACATTTTCAAAATCACTCAAGTTTTTCATCAGCCATTCCTCTATTCTTCTGAAGAGTTCTGAATATAGGAATTTGAGCACTATGACAAGAAATGAAGGGGGAAAAAAAGACCCTGAAAAAAACAAGGCCTTTCTCTAAAGCTGATGCAGAATTATTTTCAGACAAAAACTGTGGCCAAGACATTATTTTCCAGCCTCAAACCTTATACCCATTCTAGTCAAAAAGGATCCATGCCTGCTGGGTTAATTTACCTGCAGACCAGCTGCCAGATAGGAGTCAGAAAATACAGGCTTAGTGTCTGCACTGGGAGTCAACAGGCTGTGGAAAAAGAGAGGACAAAGTGCACATCCCTTCCCTTTTCCACTACTGAATTTCTGCTATGGTTTGAAAGGATTTAAGCTCAAATAAGAGACTGAATATCCAGAAATTTGTAATGAACAGAGTATGAAAGTATGAAAGTCTTACTGTATAAGAAATTTAAAAGCAGAGAACAAAAGAAACACAGCAGTATTTCAAAGATCATAGTGACAGCCTGCCTAGAACCATTTAATGTGCTTAAGAAAAATTAAATAAGCAGGCCCTGAACTACTGAAGCTGGTCTACAGATAGAGCTCATTTACCGATACGGTTTTTAGAGTTTTTGGATTATTATGACAATGATGAATTCATACTTTTACCAAGCAATACACTGCTGTTGTAGTCCAGCACAACCATCAGAGCTTGGAGGGGGCTCAGCAACTGCACCACAGTGCGCAGAAGGAATCTTTCCACTCCATTCCTCTCTACTTTCTATCATTGGTGCTGATTGGCAAAGACACCACAGTCAGTGCGAATTGGAGATTACTTCTGTTCTGCTGGGAGCCTGTTAGCTGACATAACACCTTGATTTATGGATACATAAACCCATTTTTTTAGCCATAGTTCTAGATATGAAACAACTGCACACACAACACAATATTCATCAATATCTTGAAGGCTTATCTCTACAGTCTTTACAGGGACACTGCAAATCTGGGGGGAAAAAAAAGAGTATCTCAAAATTAAACACTTGAAGCTGAAAGTAACAGCAAAAATTACTATAAACTGAATGTTAGTAGAAATGAAAAAAAAAAAAAAGAGCTTGTCTGTCTGTTCTGTCAAGGACCTTATATATTTGGCAATTTTTCTGTCTAGACAGAATCAGCATTCTCTTGCATTGTCAAACACACTCCTTGTAAACTGCAGGAAAAAAAAGACCTTTCTTCAAATGACAAAGGATTAAAAAAGATAAAGAAAAATTATCAAGATAATTTTAAGCCTTAGGAAGCTTAACTAAAAAAAATAGGAAGGGGGAAATAGTATAAACATGCATTTTAAACTAATTAGATTTAAAATGAAATTACATTGATAGGAGCCCTTCAACATCAAGAAAAACATTTTATTTTTTTCTAATTTACTTTCTGAAAAAAAAAATCAAGTCACTTGAACTACACTACATTTTATATGTAAATAAATTATAAGATACAGATTAGGTAGGTGGACATTCTAATATATTTAAATAAATGTCTACATTTATACACCCACACTATAAAATGTTTACACACACACATAGGTATTTTGGAAGAGAAGTTCAGAACTGTTTTCTCAATGTTCTACTTCCTCCTCTTTTGCAGGGTGGAGGAAGAGAACATGTCAGGATAAAGATCATCTCCAAACACAATCCTTTTGACCTTGTCTCTCCCTTTCACAGAGGGACACAAGCAAATTGGTTACCCCTTCCAGAGATAATTTCCAGATGCCTGGGGAGGCATTCACTTTTGCTCAAAACTAGTTATGTCAGGAAAAAAAATCCAAATACAAAAACCATTTCATCTGATGGAATTTGTGCTCAAATCACGTGTGGCAGTTTGAGGCTATAATTTCGCTAAATTAGTTGGCCTCACTGTGTTTAGTTCATTCATATTTGACACTTAAACCTTTATAAAATTAAGGACTAATTTGCTGTAATACAGTTTTCTTTGTATGTTTAATTTCTTTCAAAACAATTCTATTACAGAAACAAAGGTAATTTTTCATGAATTAATTTTCCAGTAAGAAACAGTCCTTTCTGTCTCAGTTGAGCATGACAGCAGAATGCTGCCAACAGTGGCAAAGCAAGCTAACATAGTGGCATATCAGCATATACGGCATCATGCCTGACAGCTGGTAATGCAAAGCATAAGGAGATCTTGATTTTCAGGGAGAAGACTAGAAAGAAATGTGAAATCAGAAGAGAAGAGGGAAGCAGTAAGAGATAGCAGAAGAGGAGGATCTTGAAAAATTCAATTTAAAAGTTATTTTCATACTGCCACTGTGACTGCTCTTAGATGAAGGAAACTGAGCATGAAACAGAAACTGTGGAAAGTGAATCTAAATCCAGTAAAATATGTCAAGATATTTGGTGAAATATCTTATTTGTTATTTATATTTGCATGCTCACTCTTAAGGGAGAAATCCTGTGAAAGTCAATGTGTGCTAAAGAAAAACAAATTCTGAGCATGAAGAGGTGGCACATTCTGCCACAAGGGCTAACTCAGCCCATGGTCTTCCACACGGAATAGCTGCAGTGGCTTTAGGGCAGAGATGTATTTTATCTCGTGCAAGTATTACAAAAATACAGGGGGGGAAAAAAGTACAACATGATCACAAACTGTTTTGCTCATGGCAGAAATGGGCTGTTAAGACATTCAAGAAACACAAAAGTCTAGGTAACATAAAACCTGGCTCTCCAGGTAAATATAAGCCTTCACTAATTATAACAGGCAACAGGACTAAGGCTAGTATTTCTTCCTTCTTATATGTTCTCTAGACTTGATGGCTTGGACAGGGCACAGAATTTCACACCTATGAACCATGTACAGATAATATTGCATCTCTTTTGAAAC
The DNA here is from genome assembly GCA_013390045.1 of Picathartes gymnocephalus. Classification (NCBI taxonomy): domain Eukaryota; kingdom Metazoa; phylum Chordata; class Aves; order Passeriformes; family Picathartidae; genus Picathartes; species Picathartes gymnocephalus. Next base: position 46,903 of record WEKY01003304.1, on the reverse strand, counting down.
TCTTGTTCCTTGATGGTAAGTCCTAATAAGTAACCACCTCTCTTGGAAACTATACAAACCGGAAGTCAGAGTGTGAAGAAGGTAAAAAAGGCTATCAGAGACAAAAATGCATAGGAAGAAGGGGTTTGGAGATCACCATCTTTCTCTTCGGTAGACACAAATGATTTGTACTGCTCAAGCGCTGCCTGGCTTGTTTGAGACATGACTTCAGAATAATGTGAATGAAAATACTGGAATGGGCTGTCCCACTTGCAGAAGTAGCTCCAAGCAGAAACATTGCAACTGCTCACACAGTCAGCACAAGCCCAAGGATGCAAACAACACAGCAGGGCCTAAACCTGATACCCACGACTGAAAGGCTGAAATTATTAATCTAAACCTGTGTATAGCACTGATAGCTTTATTGACTGTAAATACATGAACACACTTGCATCTGGCAATAAAAAGAAAACAAAATACCAGAGCTTTATTCACCACATCAGAAAAAGTTATTAGCTTTTCTATTAAAGAGAGGCTGAAATGGGCTATGTCTGGTTTGAGTGAATAGTTTTTAAAATTGGCCATTGAGAAATTTATCTACCATATCCATAGTACAGAAGATTAAGAATTAGACCTTGGATTGATGCCAGGTACTTGATCTATCTGTTAAATCCTAACTTCACACATATTTAAGAATTGAGTATGTTTAAACAACAGAAGCACTAAGGTACATGGAAAATACCAGTGCTTGAAAAGGTGAGATCATGTTTAATTCTGCTCTTCTCCCAGAAGTGTGTTCATCAATGCTTTTCTTATCTTTATAAGGGAATGCCAGATTTGTCTACACGAGTATTTGCCACATGGATAGTCACAAAGAAGAGAAGCAAATACACGAGAGCATCATCATTCCAGGAACTTCCTCACAGCGTCTCCTTTCTGGCACAGTTTCTTTAGTTAAAGGGTCAAAATTCAATGTACATTTTGTTGCTGCAACCTTTGCTCAGGTGAGTGTGGATGTCTCCCTCTAAAGACTCAATAATGCAAACAACTTCCTTCACTAGCCTAGTCCTGAGCTCTGGGCAGCTGGGGGTTGACCTTGGGGGACCTTGCAGGGCTGTCTCACAATGCTGACTCACATCTTTGCCCTTCATTGCTGTGTACTCTGAACGTCTTTGGATGGGAAAACCACCAGTGCACATCCAAAGATGAGGAGAGGAGGGAGCCATGGTGGAAATGTGCATGCATTTCACAGGTACAGCCAAGATTCTCATCCACAAATGCTGTGACTTCCACTCAATAATGTGTGCAGCACCTACTGCACAGATGGCAAACTATCAAAAACAGCTTCAAAGGAAGATTGCACAAAAATGAACAATAGAATATGGAGATAAAGAAAAAAAATAAATTGACAGCAAAAATATCTTTGATGCAATGAAAAACTAAATCAATGTTAGACACAATCACTTGTATAATTTTTTGAAGAAGGAAGCTACTGACTTGCATTGTGAAGAAAAATTAACTACTTCAGTGTGCTGGCCTTTACAGAGATATTCCTGTGGAATAAAAGAGCAAAACACCTTACAGTTCAGAAATGCAAAATATTTTCTGTAACCTGTTAGTTTATTTTCAAATTAATGTGAATGATTTTGACCCAAACTAGTCATACAGACTTATTCCTGGAGTATAAAAAATACCTAAAGTCTTTGAATGCACAGCACTTTCTCTTGGACCGATCATAAAAAGGTCTGCTGGTGTTCTTAGAGTCTGCCAGGCACATTGAGTTCATAAACTGGATAAAAATTGACTGCAACAAATGTTTCCTCTGACTTTCTGTGATCAACACAATTTCTTATGTGAAGAATTTCAGGTGATTAACCTTTGTCAAGACACATATTCTTAGCCATCCTAAGATCCTAAAAAGAAGTAACAGAAATCTACAGTGTGTTTTAACACAGGCTGACCAGGATTGTGTCTCTCCTCTTTTTTAGCCAATGACTTTTGTCAAAAAATGTTGCTGAAGGGGTTCTCTGTTCTGCCTGCTCCTATTTTTATTCTGAGGCAAGACATAGGGAAGGAATTAAAAAGAATATTAGCTTAAGTAAGCAGAACTGACTTTCCTGCTACTGGAAACCACATGACCTATAGGGCTTCATTTTGTTATCTCAACTATTCCACATTTTAGGTAAATTAGAAAATCTCTTTTGAATTAATTTAAAACTTCCACATGATGATGCTGCTGAAGCAAAAAATGCTAATCAAAAGTTGGAGATAAAAAGACCCACTAAGTCTCTCCTTTATCATGGAAAATCACCATTTGAGCCCACAGCTAACAGTAGGTGCTCACTGCTTAATGCAGGGTTGGGGGGGGGCGGGGGGGGAAGTACAAGTGTCAAATTTCCCAAACTTGGGGCATGTTTATAAAGACAAGTCCAGCAATACCAGAGGAGCTTCTACTCATGCTTCAAACCAGTCAAAAGAGAACACTGCTCACCTCACTGAGAAAACGTTTGATCCAGTTTGAAGTGCCTATGTGTTGGCCTTAAGAACCAAGGCTGCAAATTTGCCCCTTGAATCCATTCCCTCCTAATTGCATGGGAAATGTTTCCAAGAGTGGTTAAAACCCACACAGGTTATTATCGCTCTGTGTCTGGAAACCCATGACTGAATTTCACAGGATTCTCAAAGAAGAAAATCTAAATCCTCCCATGCCACCATATCACACACGCAGTTTAAATACTGCTACCAGTACATGCTGGAATTATACTTCCAGCTGGATAAAGCAAGCTTGTTCCTATTTCTCAACTGAAAGTTAATCCACAGTGCCTGATCTTTATGCAGACCAATTCAACACCACCTGCCAGTGCACTGCAAGTCAGGAAAATCAGTAGCAAGATGTTTCTAAATCAAAGAATTAACCTGGGAATGTGCCAGGATAGCAGCTCCATTATTTAGTGGCCACAATTAGTCTTTATAGCAAAGTTCATAATGTATTTAATACTACTGTTCCTTCCTGCACATATTCAAACTAAACAATATATCTGCATTGGTTTGTATTGTTACATTTCAACAAGCACCTTCTAAAAACCCCATAATACACATATTTCAAGTCCCAATATTTCCACACCTACAGTACATATTTCTATTTTTTCAGTTCATGAGTCACATAATGTACCATCCAGCTATAATTTCTCATGAGACTGCTTAGTTCAGTACACGAATCTGTCAAAGCAGCAGTGTTCTCTGCCTGTTCTCTGCCCAAAACCATCCTCAGACCTTTTACCTTAACCCCCTTCATTTCAAGCTTCCTATTTTACTTTTTTGACCCTTCACTCCAGTTAATCAAGGGAGGTTACACAGAATTACAGAAATCTTGTTTCTAAGGTACTTTCAGAGACCATCTGGTTCAGCCTCCCAACACCAGGTCAGGTCAGCCACAGCTTTGTCCAGCTGAATCGTCACAACCTCGACAACCTCTCTGTGCTCACTCACCCTTCTCTGCAAACACTTCTCATGCAAAACCTGAACCTCCCAAGCCACAACCTACAGCCAATGCCTCTTGCTACTGCAAGAAGAGCTTATCTTAAGTACCTCTGTGACTGCACTCCAAACAGCTGCAGCCTGCTCTTACATTTCTGCCTTTTAAGGGCAAGCAAGCCCAAATCTCTCAACCACCTCTCACAGGATGCGTGCCCTGGGCCCTGACCAGCTTGGCAACCCCTCTCAACATCTTCATTGAAGGGGAAGGCCAAATGCCAGACACAGTGTTTCAGGTAGGGTTTCAGCAGCATCAAAGAGAAATGATAACAGTATTGCTCAATCTGCTGATCAGACTCCTCCTCATGTAGCTCAGCAGGCAGCTTGTGCAATTGATGGTGATGGCTCTGGTGGCCATCACCACCTCCAGGTACTTACAGCAGGGCTGCTGATCCACCCGCCAATTCCCAGTCCCTATGGATAGAACATTACAAGGGAAGGCACCAATTATACTTCTCTCTACAAGTGTATAGAAGAGCATATACTGATACCAGTAATAGACCCAGATTTTCTTGAAATATGCTATACCCTAGGGGCTCAGAAAATTAATCATAAAAATTACAGTTCTGGGCTTTTGAGAAATGGTTTACTGTGCAATCATGTCTCTCCTGAATACCAGATGTTGCTTTTGATCTTTTTTGCTACAACACATCAGTAACACATTTCCATAATGCAGACAACCAAGATACACCAAGAATTGTAGAACATTATACTACAAAACTTAATCAGCTGTTTTCCCCTTTTTCACCAGTGCTGTTCTTCTCTGTAGCCAACTCTAAGGGTCCTAAGAGTGGCCATAGCAGGCAGAATTGAGTAGCATTCCAGTCACCAGCAGTAAATGCTTTGTTCTCCTGTCAATGCATGTACCCATGTACCAATATATTGCTAACCACTTTAGAAGGGCTTTTTGCCATAGAAAGCTGCACAGAATGTATGTAGCTCCTAAGCTTTTTATCAGTCTTATCTCTGGGACCATGATTTTCTTTTATTTATAGATGACTTGTGCACTACTTTTGTCTGGATTCTGATTTGTTTGTTCTCGTTAATGGCAGATGAAATCTCCAGCTCAAATACAAACACTTAGATTATATTCTCTGAGGCCAAGGTACTTACTGCAGGTCACTGAATCTGCTGATGTTGAACAAAGAATCTATTCATGTTTGATCCCTTAAAACAGTCATCCTTTTGCTCCATATTAGTATTTTATGGTCTGCCTTTCTGTCCTCACTTACTTCATAGTATTAGAACCAAAAAAGACTTGTCTCCTGTCCACCACAGATTACAGTATACTAACCAGAGTGTTCTACATTAAGTTAGGTGCCTTTACAAACTTTATAGCCTTTAAGCCGATACAATTTAAGTGGTCCCAGGAACAAAAGCACACGCAGCAAGTCACACTTATCCTGCATCAAGTACATGGCATTCCACTTGCCAGCCTCCCAACAGGCACACAAACTTGTGAACTACCCTGCCTATCCAGGCAAGCCACTGGGTCTGAGGCCTGTGGGACAGAAAGAGGGACTTTATGTCCTTGTGTTCAGTTCAGTGCTGTACTAATTCCAGTGTCTGTCAGCTATACCTACACAAGACATAGATCTGGATTTGCAAGTTAGTCCTAGCTGCAAAGCCAAGCGATAGGCTGGAAAAGCCAAACTTCTAATATTCACAGGTAGTTTCTAATCCAAATACTGGACACAAAATCTGGCATCTCAGACACCTGCCAAGTCCCAATATCCGATTACCTCACCCCTTCTTGCTGGGAAGGGACAGATGCAGTAGCTCAGAGCGTGCCACAGGCTATCAGCACCCCTTCTCTCTGCAGTCTCCAAGGGACAAGGATGGAGCAGGAACAGAAACAGCTCTGAGGACTACAGGCATGTTCCTCTCCTTTCCTTCTTCTCAGTTACCTTGAATTCTCTGCACAGATTTATTTGTCTTACCGCAAGAGTAAAGAGATGAAACCATTTTAATAGGGAAAAGCTTATTTACAAAGTTTGCTTTTATTTACATATTAATTCTGCAGCATGGTAAATGCCAAGCAGTGTTTAAGCAATCATCAAAGACTTTCTTTATAATGCAATAAAGCAAAAGCTACTTCTATGAAATCTAAGTTCCTAAAAAATTAACTAGCACATTTTTCAATGACACCTGCATGGGTTGCACCCAGCTGACAGTAAAAACATGTTAGTAGAATTCTTATGCTAACAAAAATGTCTAACAAAGACTAATATTAAATAGTTATTTTTGAAAATGGGACATAAACTTTTAAAATTAAACCTTCAGTGTTCAGTCATGCCCAAACTCAGGCTGACCGTGACTTTCTGTGTTATGATAGTAGAGTACATGCAACAAATGGGTTCACCTGGCTTTACTTTCACAAATAAAACAGAAAAAGCAGCAAGTTCACTCTTTTTTCAGAGGATTGTTCCATGTTATTTCTTTTTAAACAAATGCAAGTGTTTACACAGGAATGATTTATAACTTCAACTAAGATTGGAAGCCTAGTATTTTTAACCTAGTCTCAGTCTTTATCTCATTCTTATGGCAGGTTCTCCCATTATTTAGTCATTTTCTGCAAACGTTTCTAATCCACAGAACATTGCATCAGTAAATCTGAATGTTAAGTGTACATTATCAATAGATACCAGCACCAAGAAGCTGTGTAAAGCAGAAAAGATCACAATACAAACTGGGACTCAGTTTTTAGAACTTCAGCCTCTCAGTACACCTTATGTGAAAGAACAAACTCTCTGGTGGTTTTACAAGATCTTTTACAATCCCAAACATATACATATATATGTGGCTGTGTGTGTAGACATGTATGCATAAAAGGCAACTTAGAAATTAAGGCATAATTTAAGCTTCTTCGTTCATTTAGCACAGATAACGAGGTCAGATTTCTATTCTGACACCATCAGATGGAATAAATAAGAGTTATAGAAACAATGGAATAACTCCAATTACACAGTAACATGCTTAAGAAAAAAATTCCAAATTAAGGGAACCACGAAGGAGGCAAGAGCTAAAAGATTTCACTCTAAAGAATTTTACATGCTACATTATCAACTATATGAAGTCTAGTAAAGAGTTTACATTCTGTCTTGTACCTTTTAACTTCATGTTTTCCATGTTTCATGGAAAGCAAACTTCCTTCTTAAATTATCCATTTTCTCTCATACTTTCATGAATGTTCGATGTACCTGTCACCAAATCTGTTAAAGTGCTTTGAATGGGAACACCATGGTGTTAGGTGTGTATCTTTCTTGTATATGTTCATTGCTCAGCTACAGTGGATCCTCACACAAGAGTGGGACTCCCACACACTGCTATAATATAAGTAACCAAAACCATTGGCACTGGATTTTTATACAGCAGGAATATCAAAGTATTTTAATAGACATACCATGAGGTCCTTCTACTTGCATCACCATATAGTTCTAGACTGGCCTTGGAGTTAATAATAGCCAAAAGTGCATGATGGTAATTGAGTACGCTGGTCCTCTTCCCACGGAAACTAAGGAAAAAAATACTTTCTTTCTGCATATTAAGACTAATACCTCTATTGCAATTTTTCTATGTGTACTCTGTAGAGGCTACACGGTACAACAGAATCCTATTGCAAAACTCAGAGTATATGTTGCTGGTCAACTGAGATTTCATGGGCATAAGCTTTTTATACTCTAATGTCTTATTTCCTAAAAAGACGCTGGTCCTCTTCAAAAACAAACAAAAAAAAAAACAAAACAAAAAAAAACCAAAAAAAACCACCCCCAGTGAAAACACCAATCCAAAACCCTGCTTCTGCTGTATTTGTCAACACTTGGATGAATGCAGCAAACACCCATCCCAACTGATGAACACCTAAGTCCTAAGTCACTCTGAAATGAAAAATTTCCATTTTAGTAAATATACATGATATACTGGACTTTGACTAGAGAGCTGCTCAGTGACTGCAGTTGCTGTCTCATTACAGAGCCCTGGGCTGCCAGGTGATAATGCAGTATGTACTGAAGCACTGTGCTGAAGGAGCCAGCGGGGCCTGGCACACAGACACCGAGCGGGAGCAGCAGCGGGACAGGCGCTGCTCTGCGGGGCTCAGCTGCCACGGGCACCCCCTGCAGCACCTGCCCTTAGCGCAGCCAGGACCTGCTCAGCATCGGGGCAGCGCCGCTGCCTTCCCACAGGAGCTGGCAGCCCGCAGTCACATAAACTCTGGTAAAATACGGTTACTGACAAGAAAATGAGAGTGCTGATGGCTCTCCACGGGTAGAAATTCCTGGGGTCTTCCACTTATCTCAAGAATGTGGGGTTTCTTGTTATTCAAAAACTTTTGCTACTGATCTTAGGGCTATAAAAATATGTTGACCATGTATGGGCCACTGCATCTTCAGTAAAATCACCATTGCACAAGAGGTGCAGAGAGGATTTCAGTGGACAGCAGAGGATATTGAAAGGTTATATAGCCTGAATTTAAGACAATGGCATAGCCAAGCACAACACAAACTGGTAAGGTTGTATTATAGTCACCTCAGGAGTAAAATGAAGGTCTGGGGTTTTGTTTTGTGGTTTTCTGCTTTGTTTACTTCTAAATAAACATAATGGAACTGCTGATCACTTTGACATACACATTAACTCTTACAGACTAACCATATACATTATATGTCAAAATTATTTTCTACTGGAACCTTATTCACTCCATTGTAAATTGACAGTACCTTACTGTAACTTACTGTTTGAAATCTGTTCTTTGAACAAAGAGTTTTAACGGTATGTACACAGTAAAGCTGTAGAGGTAAGCAAACCCAAAGTGAAACTGGCATGGGATAAACTGCAACAAGAGAGATCCTGAGAGGAAATACTCCAAGCACATGCCAGTCAGCATCTGGAAATGCCTCAGTCTGCTCGTAGCATGTTATGTGGAAAAGACCAGGCTAAGACAGCATTAAATATTAAATTTTAATAACTATTGTACAAAACCACAAATGGAAAAAAAAAGCAAACTAACAATCAAAGAATATATTTTAATTTGGTAAAAGATACCCTTTCCCCAAGTTTATTCATCTGGGGAGAAGTATTTTGCAAGGTGGTTTATTTGCTTGCACCACCTAGTGGGGTTTGCTCTAATCTACAAAAATAGTCAGAGATCAGTCAGTTGTGTTCCCACCTCATGACATTAGTGACAGACAGCATTTTCTCACAACATAATGTTTCAAGCCTTCACGACCCACTAATAGCACAACACTGCTAAGTTTCTACACATCTATAAAAACAGAACACAAAAAATGCAAGAAAACAATACCTGTTTTGCTTGTATTAAGTTCTGCAGGAACTTAACAAAGGTCACAGAAAACTTTTTCATGAAGTGGTGTTTATGAGTTTCTAATTCAAACTACATGTCAGCAGTACCCTGTCAGAGCATACCATACATAAATTGCAGAATCTGTAGAGATTCTTAGGTGGTAACACGGCCACACACTAAGATTTGGAAGATTTCTGCAGGACTTTTGAATCAAACCCCTGCAGAGGCAGCACACAGTATAAAGGGTTCTGCCTGCAGGAATGAGGGCTCATCAGGCAGCAGCAAACACTTGTGACACAGTCCAGCTGCAGAACAAGCACCTCCACTGCCTCTGTCCTGGCTCCAGGATGTTCCACCAGTTTGTGCTCATTACCTGCCTGCTTTATAATCCACTGCCCCAGCACAAAACTACTGCGTGAAGTCCAGCCACACTGGGAAAGTTGATCAGGTCAACCCCCAACCTGATAATAGACAAGAATTAATTAAATATGCCACTTAAGGCTTGTATTGAAACACTAAACTGATCTTATCCAGAATGCAGCCTTTTCCTAGTTATTCCTAGGGAAGAACTCACATACTGGAGTCTGTTGCATTTGATCTGGTGCAGAAGTCGTGCCATAGAGGCACTACAGAACATTTTTAGATGAGGCAATTAAAGAAGAGATCAGTGCCAAAGTGCTTCTAGATCTTCCATGTGAATGCTGCAGAGAAGGGACCTTAAGCATTGACAGAAATTCACACCACCTTTCCTTCTTACAAAATTCATTATTTCATGATTTCAACTTCACCAGTTTCAGTTCTCACTTCCATAGAGACATGTATTTGTAACTCTGACAATAGCAGAGCAGAAAAAAGGCTGTACCCACTTTACAATACAGAACTCATCATAAATGTTTCATTTGGATGCACAGGAAGACTTTGGGGAATGATGCAAGACTTTTTACCCTTCCATATGAGACTGGAGGAAAGGAAAACATTTTTGTTTCGAAGTGGTTTATAAACTAACCAAAATCTGTTTGTTCAGAAACAATGCCTTGTTTTGCAGGAGAAACAGATGCCAGTAACAACTGCTCTGACATGCACGCAAAGCCCCAGGCTACAGCTCTGTCTAGGACAGTTAAATACCATCTCCTACTACACACAGAATCATCTTCTCACAATGTGAGAGGGTAACTGTGCTGCAGCCAAGCACACAACAACACCGTCGTTTGAAGAAAAGGCAAGAACTGAATCACACTGTATTATAAAGAAAGGATAAAGTGTTTGTTGTTTCCCTTTTCATACAAACTTTTAGATTGTTTCAATCCTCATATGAAGCACTTTTTCAGGACAGAATACTAAAGTGATTTTTTTCACAGTTTTCTTATTTGGTTACGGTTCCAACATGGGTCATTTTGTTCTATAAGGACTAAGATAAAATTTAAGACAACAGCTACATTAAGAATTAGGAAAGAAAAGGTGTTTGCAATTTTATCCCATGTACACTTGATGCTCACCTACATAAAATCTGATCCTGCACAACTATGAAGCAATATATAGGCAAAATACCAGACTTCTTACTCAATACCAATGCACTGCAGAATGCTGACTCCATTCAAAAAGACAAAAGAAGTATCAAAGCTCAGCCTTTAAGTTATCACTGGTATCACAATATAGGATCAGATACAAAGGCACAGGCCACAGACTGCATCTGTTATTTTAAGTAAAGGTGCTATGAATGGGCAGTTCACACCCCTAAACTTATCAGTGTAGTTGTTTTCTGAAAATTTTATATCCATGAATTTTAAAGCTGCCTTTGCCACTCCTGTCCTGAAGGGCAGTGTTACATGGTCAGATGACCCCATGAAGAACTCACAGCAGTGCCACTGTGGGACCACATTTATTAGTAGGATTTTTGGTCATGTTTATAACATAAAGGACATTTTCAGAGCCCATTCTACTACACAGATTAAGGCTGCAGTTGCTCAGAACACCATTTGCAGAGAAAAAAAGGTAAGGGAAAAAAAACCCCAACAAACAACAAGTCATAAAACTTTCAATCATTTTCAACCAAATTCACAAAACTATCTCCTTAATAGGGTCTAATGAGGACAAAACACTAAAACTTTATCAACAGTGCTCCTGTTTTTAAATAAAGACAAGCTGCTGCTTATCAGGGATTTCTAAGATAAAAGCTGAGCAGTAATCATATTTGCCTTAAATTTGATTTTTATTTTTAATGCTTTATGAAATGGCCCTCATATTTTCTGTTATATTTCTGCTCTTTTTACTCAGCTATTTTCTAAAGCACTGGTGGTTGCTATGGTAACTTTGGCTTTTTTCCCCTCAATGTTCATGCAGGTTTTCATCAAATCCAATGACTTTTTTTTAATCTTATCTGCTCTATAACAATAGTTCTTTGACTAAGGTGCTGGATACTGTACCAGATGAGAATCCTGGTATTTCACAATAGTAAATGAAAAAATGGTAAATTTTGCTAAACTCTGGAAACTAGCAATTCAAGTGGGAGTTTTTAGGCGGATGGTTTGTTTGTTTTTAAATGTCTGAGTATATTTCTTTTTTCCTTTTAATCTGCATATTATTCAGGTGAAATATAAAGCAGATTTTTAAAAATAGCAATGCTTGAGGAACAGAAGACCTTGTGTGAAACTTTTTGAAAGGAAAGTAATCACTGCTGTTTCACACAGACTAAGCAGGACACAACTAAACTAAATGAGAACTGTGTTATTTACTGCATTTCCACTATGGATTAACATCAGTCCAAATCTCCCTGTCACAAAAAAAAAAATTCAGGTCACATTAATACAGTATTTCTTACGATCAGCACACAGTCTGTTACCAAGTTGATCTACAACCTACAGGAAACAAACTGCATATGCCAACAAACAGATGATGTATATGCAAAGGTTTGGGCCTTTACCAAGCACTCTTCTCTAAGATTCTAGTTTAAATCTATTTTTCCAATATTTAAGTTTGGGGCTGAATTTTTCAATGCAGATTTGGTCTTAAAGGTTTGCTTTTCCTCATATTAAAGCAAAGGAGATGGACTCTTGATATTTTCTACAGGACAAGATTATCTTTTTATGCTCCAGATAGGAAGAACCTCTCAGGAGAATTTCCCACCCTACTCACCAAAAGTAATACACAGCCATTCAACCAGATTGAGTTGATGATTAAATGACACAAAATTAAATGAAGATACAGGGCTGAACATTCAAAAAAATAAATCCCCACCAAACTTTTGGCAACAAAGAGATCAACTACAACAACTTCACTCACTCAACAAGGTCCAAAAGTAGTGTTACTGGACAGAAGTTTTACTCCAAGAACCTGAACCTGGCCCCTAACTTTGTAATGTTTACAGGCAGAGCCATGCTGGAGACAGTTTGATCCAGTTCAGCAGAGTGAGCTATTGAAATAACCCTTGCTAAAATTAATTACCTCTAATGGTGTCATTTTCTTAAGCAGTATCAAAAACATGCGCAAAAAGAAAAAGGCATTACAAGATAAGAAAATTACTGTTTCATAGAATTCAACTCTGAAAATGATTTTGTATTACTTTCTCTGGGGATGGGTTGCATTCAATATCCATTTGCCTGAACAGTACTAATTCATCTTTTTGTCTTTTATTATGGCTATGAAAATTTGCCTTCACTTCAGGTTTTATAATCAGAAGCACATTATGTTTTTTGACTTGAGTAGATGAATAACATGCATATTGCTGTTATTTCTGATTATACTGATTTCCTGATTCCCTTCTCTCCTATTAATTTTTTTCAATTCAATATGTAAGAAGCATACCTAAAAATTACACTTCTATTTTACAAGGACAGGTGAAAATAAACAATCTACAATTTGCTTCACTTCATTTCAGCAATTTTGTTTCTTTTCAAATTTCTGGTGAAGTTAGCTTTATTATATAATTATTCTTTTTATAATTCTGATTACCTTTAATAAAATAATCTGATGACGAGATGAGCACAGTAGGCATAAAATGCATTAATACATTAATTATTCCCTGCTTCAATTAACATTACCCTAGTTTTACTGAGACTTCAGTTTGTTACCATGTGCAGGTTGCATATTCATTACGCACATTAAAGATGGTTGGATTTCCTCAGTAGGTGGGATCTCCTTTCCATTGATATCTGTATCAGCCACAATTTCTACAGCTTTCTCTTATGCTCACAGCAAGATACAGGCAACACTCACATAGCAATTAGATCTCTTCCATAGCTGCATTTTATGATATAATTACCAAGATGTAAAATGAGCTTCCCCTCCCCCCACTTTTTCTTTCCATCTCAATGTATCTTGTAAAAGATTTTATTTTACATCCAGAGAAAGCAGAAAGTAACAGAAACTGGTTAGAAACAATTACCGAGGCTCCTGGGTGCTGTACTACCATAAATAAATACCACATCAAACTACTAATCACTATTATTCTAAGACATCCCTTGCATCTATTATTTTCATCCATGAAACTCACATAAATGTATACAAAATTCAGTGCAGTGATAATCAATCTTTTAAGAACAGCACTGTAATTTAAAATGTTTTATATTTACTATTATCTGAATTTAAGAACAGTCATAATATGGCACAGAATTACCAACTGGTTCATGCATACTCTCCCATAGTGTTAAAGAAATAATTATGTTTGCACAAAACCTCAATAGAGCAATATAATAAGAATTTTGTGACCAGAATGGAATCCCTCTGTTTGCAGAATATGTACAGCTACATACAAAAACTACTTTTCTTTTTCCCACACTCCACCACCAACTAGAAATGTGTCCTCATCCCTGACTTTTCCACAGCTTCCAGTGTTGCTGGAAGCATCCCCAAGAACGACAACTGGAGAAGTTGTTTTCATGACACAGATGCTCATTAGTAACTGAACAGACACATCACATAAATACAACGATTATTACTATAAAATATTTAGAGTGACACTGATGTAAACCAACTTTGAATCTATGGCATGAGAAGTCTTCCTGCCACAGCTAGCTAATACTTTCTCTTTTCCTTCCTAAATTACTTTATAAACCCACAGATTAATAAACAGCCTAATATTTTTCAGTAGTGCCATTAGATTTGCAAACCACATAGAAATGTTCTGATTTAAGGACAATTTTCTATCTAACCACATTTTTTTGTGTGCACACGGTTTCCAGTTTTAAAACACTACAGCAGAGTGCAGATTTATCCATTTTACAGATATGCCGTATATTTTTATGGGGACATTTGTAAAAGCTCCTAAGCATCTAATAAGAAAGAAGTCAGCTCAGAATATTTTGTCATAAAGTACCTGTTAGTAAAAACTATATCAGAGGGAAACCACACACAAAGGAAAAAGGAACTAGGGCACTCTGACAGCTGAGGAAGAAACAGAGGTTACGTCCCATATGGCTGAGATTTAGAGCAGTTTCAGTTAGTGGCTGTTCTGCTCGAATTCCCCAGTTAAAATTTAGACCTACAGCAAGAAGTCTTCACTCCTATTTTATTCTAGAAGGAAGTCATGGTTCAGACTCTTAAGTAACTAACAGAAAAAAAAATACTAGCCAGTGGGGAACTATGAAGCTTAAATATTATGTTACAGTTAAATTGAGATAAACCTACGAGTAACCACAGGGCTCACTATATTCTCCCAAAATAAAAAGAGTTATAAATTGTTAACTATTCAGAGGTGTAACTTTTGTCCTACTATTTCAAACACAAAAATACTGAAATTTTAGAGCATGCCTATGGTTACATGTCTCACTTGCAGATAACACAGGACCAGGAATCATCTAGGAATACAAGTAACCCTTTCTGATTTTTACCTCACTTAAATTATTTAATACAACTATAATATTATATGCACTACTGCACCTGTCAAGTTTAAATAACTACCGTGGAACGAGAGGAAAAACATACTCTTATCTATTCCTTTCATATAGTTTATACTTAGGTAATCTTTCTGATTGCAAAGAAGATCTAACCATTCCTACCCTTCAGAGCACTGTGCTGCCTGGGAGGAAATTCAGATGGATAATCTGCAAGCCAGATTTGGCCCCAGTGTTGGGAAGCTTCTGCCAGCAGAACAGTGGCCCCGGACTGCAGTTCCAGGAAAGCAGCCACGGGGAAAACAGATTGGCACCAAGCAGCCCCAGCCTCCTGTCCCTCCGAGAGCCCAGATGGGGTCTGGGCAAACTGCACGGCAGGACAGCCCAGCCCTCGGCACAGATGAACTCTGCCCCTCCGTGCCACAGGGCCCTCCGAGCAGCACAGGGCGCCGTGCGTGCCCCTCCCCGCGAGGGCAGCGCCCCTGCCGAGCCAGCCGAGTGCAGGTGCAACAGGCCACCAGAGCTGGCAACAGCTACGGAACCTGGCAGATGCACTTCAGGGCCTGCTCCGACAGCCAGTTTGGCTTTCCTAAGCAGGATAAATGCACCCAGCTCTGGCTTAAGAACATTCAGTGTCCCAGTACAGCAAACCCATTCTCAGTAATGATTAACTTGATGAGGGTGCTCAGATTCCTGATGTTAAATGTGAATTCAAACGTTTTGCAGAACGAGTACAAGAGGTAACCCACTTCTACAAAGTACCCTTCCACACATTCTGAAGCTGTATGAATTAAAGCGTCTGTCATTTATCACTGACTGCTGAAAAACCAACAATCTAATGGACATTTTTAAAATACTGAGATAAGAAACATTAAAAGAGTGAAAACATAACATCAATTTAAAGATTATCATCTGTTGAAGATTAATCTGAAAGATTAGCAGAGCTTTTCCTTATCCTTCAATCAGCGTCTAAAATTATATCAATACATTGCCAGTATTATTCAGTCTCTTCCTTTGCATCTGATACCTCCAGAACTGACTTTCTTGTATTTTTTTCACATACCAATTACACGGAAAATACCACTGTAAAATTAAAAATCCAGCAATAGAAGGCAGGAGGAACTGTAAATTGTTTCAATTTCTGATAAACCATTCCCTTAGTAGAGGAATAAACTTGTACATCAGCTACACTTCAGCAACTTTTTTTAACCAGTAGGAAGAGAAATTTTAAATGGTTATCATATAAGGCAAGGAATTTATGCTAAAGCAACTGTGAATACCAATAGTCAACAATTATTCTTCCTGTCCCTACAGGAAAAGAGATTCCAGCCTCCATTGTGATCTTGCCTTCTCTTGGGAACTACTCGACTGAACTATTCTTGTGTCAACACTTGGCTGGGGTGGGAAGAAGACACGTTCTCCCTCTCCAAACTTCCTTCCAAATTCTCATTCCTGTCTGTCACCAAAATGCTGTTCAAGTAATGCTGTGCTTACACTAATTTCACGTAATATCTACAAAGTGAAAGGGGAATTCCCTAAACAATCTTGTGGTTTCAATCTATATATTTTGGGAGCCCACTGATTTGAAGCATTCCTGCATCCATAAGAAACATAAATATATTTTGGTTACATTAAAAAAATAGTAATTTCAGTTTGCAATAAATTCTGGTGCTACATTACAGATTATGAGCATATCTCCACAATTATACACAGTGTAGGAACTCCCAGTTGATTCTGCAAAAGAGAAATCCTGCCTTTATGTTCCAAATTATCTCTGATCTCTAGGCAGATGACTAAGGGGGTTTCAACCTTTTCAGTTCTTTTCCAATATCATGTAAACGTGTGCCCAATTTAACTGGCAGAGCAGAGGTGGGCTGCCACCATTCTGTAAAAGTTGAACATCCACAGTTGCCACCCCAGGAATCTCCAAATAGTAAACTGGAGCCAAATGAATTAAGTTTACTAGGATTCAAAAGATACAACATATCCAACCCCTGCACAGGTATTCCCTCCAGCTCCCTACCTTTCCTGCTTTCATCCTTTTTTCTTTTTCCACTTCAGGGGATACAAAAGACTTTATTGTGCTTCATTACTTCTTGTTTGTTTCTCCTGATATCTACCAATAATAAACCCTTCATGCAATCAGTCTTCTGTCTGCAAAAATGCTGAATAAATCCCCTTTTGCAGTAAATTCTCTTTTTGCAGTATATTTCCTGATTGAAAGATCAATCTCACCACAAAGATAATATTTTGCCATCCTACAAATTTTATAAAATAATCATAGCAGTAGCTGAGGCACTTTGGTAGATGTATTCAGCACCTGTTTCTATAGATTTCTGATACTCTTGACCAAACACATAAAACAATCACATTTTATAAAGTAATATTAAACAGTGCTCAGCAAGCCATCAGTAAATCCAGTGCTTTATGTGATCAGAATCGCCTTTTGTAATCACCTCTAGTTTTCTTCCCATCCTTTGATGCAATCGTGACTTTCTTGCTCCCCTGATATTAGAAATTCGCACTGGTCTATTCAAAGGGCTAGCTGGATAGAAAAGAGATGCCTGGCAATAATACAATGCTTTTTTCGGAGTTCAGCACTTCTTTCACAACTTACATTTCACTTCTTTGCTAAAGAACTAGGTCTCTCAGTATGCCCACAGAGCAGCCTAACTTCCCTGAGTGTAGTAGAGCCTTCAGAAACAAGCAGCGCAGGCACACATCTCAGTCTTCCAGCCCACCAAAAGCAACAACAGGGCTTCAGAGACTTGCATTCAAGTAATAAATGTAATAGCTCTACGATGAGAGCTTTGGTCCAGCAAATGCCTGACTTGAGAGAGGTCCCTCCTATTGAGGGGGCTGGAAGATGTAAACTGAGATCAGTTTATGGTCTTTTAACCGCTGTTACATAAATATGTTGTGACTGCCCCTTTCCCTCCACAGCTTTGGGCAAGACACAAATTTTCAGAGGCAGAAATTTCTGACCATCCAGAAGGTTATCCCTCAGGTGCTCAAAAAAATCAAGGGTAAGCCTTTTCACAATATGAAAACAGGCAAAGACTAAAAGCATTTGTGTGTGGCTTAATACCATATTTTTAAAAGCAGTAATGTTGCTTGAGCCTTGGAAATTTAATAGTTATGTGCTCAGATTCATTTAGAGGGCATAACAAATGCAAATGTGAGCTTGACCTCTAAATTCCAAAGACCTAAGTGTGTCACAATCACTGCTTCCAGACACCTGCTTCTCTTCACTCCTGGATTTTTTTCAGTCTGCTAGAAATCACAGAAGAAGCGTGTTCTAACAAACATCAACAGCAGTTCTGGTACTTCTGACAGGAAGCAAATAATAGTAATACACTTTTATTGAAATTCCCATGTTATCTCACAGTGCTGAAAACATGCCAAAGTTGCACGAAAATATTTCCTGGTCAGACTTATGCCAAATATTACAGCTGTTTCCATGGTCTTCTTCAGCAGCAACATAGAGCACACAGCTACAGAAATACCACTAGGAACAGACATTAATTTTTATTTAGCACCTGGGCAGCAAAGCAAAAAGATCAAGCCTGGACCTCCATATAAATAGCACTAGGAAGAATAACAAGCACTTCAGGAGATTGCGATTATAAAGCAGCCTGCTCAACTGCAAAAATAATAGCAGGTTAAGATCACACAGGGAGAAGAGATGAAGAAGAAAGAATGAAATAAAATAAGAATTTTACATAGGAAAGGTATAAAAAGGAATGGATAAAGGAAAACAAAAACCCTACATCAAAGATCCTGTGATATCTAGATATTATCAAGCTATCTAGTTGATGTTAAAATTTACTAGATATACTTAAGATCTCCCACTAAATCTGCCATGCAACAATTTTAGACTGTCTAACACCATATGTGCCCAAGAGAACTGGCATATCTAAGTCACTTATGAACAGTGTAAAGGTACTGAACTTGATTCAAAAGCTGAATTGAATAAAATACTGCCATTGACTTGCATGTGCTTCATGGTACCTCTACAGACCAAGAGGTTTCTTTGCCTATTAAAATTATACATAGAAATTCACATAACTACATATAGGTTCAACAAAGCAGTGTTGTACTGAAAATGTGAAATGATAGAAGCACAACCTGATACCAACAATTGAAGGTGTCCCATAGAAAACAACGCAGGATGCCACACAAAACAAAAATTTGGAGGAAGAGGGGGAAAAACATCACCAAAGAAAATCTGAGTCAAGAGCCATAGTTTTGAAACAAAACTTTTTTTTATTAACAAAAAAGACCCAAAATCTGTCAAAATGCATGGTGAAAAATCCTTTCAAAGGAACAAAAAATAGAATGTTCAAAGCTGCTTTTTAAAATCCTTGCTAAACAGGGACTGTAATTACCAAGCATAGCACTTTAGTGTATTTAAAGTCTTCCCAACACAATTTATACCTGCAGCTCCTTTTGATATTGTCAGTCATCCTTATTTATTTTATACCAACATTATACTAGTCAGATTGTGCCCTCCTATGTAATTTTTCCTTCCATAGTCTTCATACTAATTTCAGCTGTATTACCTTGAAAAGTTCTTTTACACTAGCAGATATAGGACTGTGTACATATATGTCTATGTATATATTAACCTATCTTTAAGTAAGCACAGAAACCACAAATATATTTACAAAATACTTTGGGAAATACAGCAATAATATTTAACATCACATATTGGTTCACTCATCTTTTTGAATTACTTGTAGGCTATTAAAAACCACATGGATTACAAAATCCAAATTTACCACTAAAACAGAATAAATGTGTAAGACATTAGAGGAAAATACAGTACATGTGTAACTGGTTAGTGTTCTTCACGGGAAAAATTATGAAACCCATCTGAACATGTTTGTGGACCTAGAATTAACAGCTTCTTAATCCCCTTGGCAATTCAATTCTGATGAGTAGAGTCCTGCTAAATTCTGAGTTCTTTTACTATTTTTACATTACTCTGAAACTGGAACACGTTACATCTCCACCAGCTTGACGCCCAGTAGGAAAAGTGGAAAATAAGATAAAAACCTCCCATTATCCCGTTGAATTTCCACCAAACAAGGACAAAGTTGAACTCCCCGTTCCCACACCCGCCTGATTCCGAAGGGATCCTGCAGAAGGGGGCGCGGGGCGGGCACGGCGGGGACCCCGGGTCACGGTTATGGTCCCAGTCCCGGTCACTGTTCCGGTGCCGGTCCCAGCCCCGGTCACTGTCCCGGTCCCAGTCCCAGTCTCAGCCCCAGCCCCGGTCACTGTCCCGGTCCCGTTCCCAGCCCCGGTCACTGTCCCGGTCCCAGCCCCAGCCCCGGTCACTGTCCCGGTCCCAGTCCCGGTCCCAGTCCCAGCCCCGGTCACTGTTCCGGTCCCGTTCCCAG